>CM032450.1:8854309-8874223 GCA_019049505.1 Pachyrhynchus sulphureomaculatus
AATTTACGATATTTCGTTGTAGGTAAATGTAAACACGTAAAGGTTGTTTTGTTTGTTTTAAAGTTACTATCACTACTTAGTTGATTTTTGTATAAATCAAAATTTGTTTCCAAAAGAACAAAGATTTGAATAATAAACTAAGAAATAGGTTGTGCTGTTTTGTTTGTTTTAATCACTACTTAGTAATTCTGATATTTGTATAAATCAAAATTTGTTTCCAAAAGTACAAAGATTTGACTAATAATAAACTAAGAAATAGGTTGTAAATATAATATCAATATTATTTGTCTACTAAAAAGCAAATTGGTTTAAATTATTGACTTACTTAAATACTTAAAAAATATAAAATCTCTATATAAAATTAACTAAAATCTTAATACAAAAATTATTATAATACATTAATCATCCTGGTGGGAACGTTTACGTATAGTGGAGGCTGCCATCTTCAGTTTAGCTGAATACGGACCGCTTATTCCTGCTATTACATTAATTCTATTCGTATATCGAAGACATTTGCGACCCATATGAAGTAGTGTGTCCCTGAGCCATTCATATTCTTTCTTGCCTATGAACAGATTTTCATGTTTTCATGTCTGACTAATGCACAAGGCTTGTTTTTATAATAAGTTTGCATAATTAAAGGTTGTAGACAATTTTTACACTTTGATTTACTTAATTGAGTTAACATCAGGGACCAGCTCTTCAGTTGTACCATTTCAGCACTCCAACAAAATTTTAACGTTGCACCACTTCGTGAACATTTTAGTACTAGCTTATATGAACATTGAGAACTTGTCATCGTGTATGATTTGACAATTTTCTGTTTTAAAACTCGATGAATTAGGAATTATGTAGGTGTAGATCTGAAGTGGAATTATTTTTTAAAATTTCCAAAGAGATTAAATCAGTTATATGTCACTATGTTGATAACTTGTAATTGATTCGACATAAGACATGTATGTGTTTATATAATAATAAATACAAATCATCCGATATGCATTTTTTAGAAACATATACTAATTATACACGTTTATCAGTATAAATGCAATTTAAATTGGAAAATTACCACTTATCTAAATAATGATGTATGGAGTCGACTAGTCGCTATAGACAAAAAATAACAAAAACAAATGAATTAATTTAAAGAGATAAATGTCGAAAACATGTTTATAATAACAAAGTGATTGGAAAATTTATATGACTAGTTTGAGCAATAAATTAATGATATCTTGTTTACTTAAAAACCTTATCAGACAACATTTTTACAGACAAAACGACTCCACTAGTTTACATATTTGCTTATTTATATTTTTAATAGACTAATTGACCCTCATGACGACTATGTATGATGTGATTAAATCCCCTATATAATAGGTGTATAGAAAGGTATTAAAATCAATACAAAATTCATTCGTCTAATAGTTACTTGATCCAATACTTAATAATGTCGCTTTTTAATGAAGAAGAAGTAAATGCCAACAACGTTATTAAAAGAAATATAGAGTTACTAAGACTACTGGAATTAAGGGAAATGGAAATTGTCGAAGAAGAGGAAGAACATTTACCCTTAAATTTATTAAGAGAAAAATTATTACAACAAAAAGTTCAAGTTGATGAAAATGATGATGATGATGACAACGATGATGAAATCCCACTTAGTAAATTAAAAGAAAAATGGTTTAAAAGGAGAAAATGGATGAGGATGAACAGATGATTGAACAAACAGAGAGTGAAATGGATGTGGATGATGATGATGATGATGATAATGAATATTTAAGTTGGGAGGATATAATTAAATTAGGATACCAGATATTATAGTTTAGATGTTAGATATTTTATAAATACCTTTAAGAAGAAAATAGATATTTCTCTCGTATAAAACTTTTGTTTTAATAATTTAAAACTTTTCTAGAGACCTAACTATTTTTTATTCCATTCCCTAAAAATACAAAAATAAGATTAATATTGAAATCAATTCAGGTAAACAATTTTTGTGGAGAGGTCATATTATATATGTTTGCTTTGTAAAAGTTTTATTAGTTGTAAAGTAACTGTGACACAATGAAGTTGGCTGTTCTCGATATTCAGGGATTTAACTTTTTATTTGCTGCCGATGATGATAATCATGATGTGTATGTGGAAGAATTTCATGCTAAAGAAATTACGATATCAAATGGTTTACAGACAAGTCATTATGTATTGAAACCGAAAATACCCTTTGCTCAATTATCTCGACTCAATAAAAGAGCTGTTTGTAAGACTGAAAAGGAACTTGGTTTACGATATTCTTCCGGCTATGTAGATTACAAGCAAGTTGGAGAAATTTTAGATAGAGTACTGGACAATATTGATGTATTGTATGTAAAAGGAAAACATGTTTTTCGATTCGTTCAAGACAACATTGCTGCTTCTACTACTAATTTGCATACTAATCCCAATTTCAAGATGATTGATATAGATACTTTAAATGTATGGAACATGCCAACATTTAAACCTACAAAACCTTCCTGTTTAGATCATAATCTCATTTACAATGCTAAAGTTCAATGTAGTACTACAAATTGTATGACACTATTGGCATGGCTATCAATATTCATCCCATAATATCAACATCATATGTATTTAATAAATTTTTTAAGGAATTTTTCCAAATGTTAACTGAATAATTTGTAGAAAAAATTATTGAAAGAGCGAGTTTAATAAATATTTTCAATTTCAAACATGTGTGTTTTATTATTTCCTATTTAAAATACTAAAAGTATTAAGAATATAAGGACTTTATACTAGAAAAACAAAACATTAAATATTTAAGGATATAAGGACTTTATTAAGACAAATATACATATATCTATTACTTAAAAAATAAATAAAAGGTAATAAAATTAACAAGGAGTTTCTAATGGTGACCTCTTTGTTCTCGTTGTCGTTGTTGGTATTCTCGTTCCCCAATCGGTCTTGGAATTATTGATTGTACATGTTTATCTATAAGATCATGTGTACCAGTCTTCCAGATATCCTGACATTTCGAATGCATTCCT
The DNA here is from genome assembly GCA_019049505.1 of Pachyrhynchus sulphureomaculatus. Classification (NCBI taxonomy): domain Eukaryota; kingdom Metazoa; phylum Arthropoda; class Insecta; order Coleoptera; family Curculionidae; genus Pachyrhynchus; species Pachyrhynchus sulphureomaculatus. The sequence goes on from CM032450.1 coordinate 8,857,348, forward strand.
TGTTGTCCCCCTGAAAATAGGTCGTTATCACGAACACCACATGCTATACATCCTCCATTTTGATATAAACCGACTCCACTTAACAATTTACCAGGTGTTAATTCGACAGCATTACGATTAATCCAAAGTCCATTTCTTTTTGTTACTACATATAATTGTTCTCGTTGACGATCTTCACTCATTGTTTATTTGATTTTATGTTTATCAAATACTGACTACTAACCAAACATATCCATTTAAATATACATATCCCTTCTCAATCGTTGTTTTTTTAACCTTATCATCAAGAATTATAGGAGAATCTCAGTATAACACATTAAATTATCAAAGATTTCATCTTATTTGCAAAATGAATTTATTCAGTCAAGATGATTTAGTATATAAAACTTGTAGAAAAATTGATGATTTTGTCAAGAAATTAGCATGTTGTTGTGAAACAAGGATTCGACTAATATCTTATCGAGAATATTTAACACCTTTTATCGATCGCAAACAAGTTACGAATAATTTAGAAACACATTACGTATCATGTGTATGGTCACATCCTGGAGTTCGAGAAGGACCCGATACATGTGAATGTTTCCATGTTAATATGGTACTAAGACGTGTCAATGAAGAATTGTCAGAGTTGTCGACATCAAACAAATGTATCCAATGTAGTATTTATTGCAATCATAATAAGAATAATAAGTTAATTGAACAATTATCTAAACTAGTTGTAAATCTATCGAGCTGTTTTAAAAAATAAATTTTAATACAATGTTAAATAAAATTGCCATCTAAATATATATTTATAAAACTAATATAAAATTTCTCTGATACTTTTACTGTTTTTCCAATCACCAGATTTTGTTATTATTATTTTTATATATTGCAGTTTGTTTTTAAGTAATAGCGCTAATTAAGTCATAGCAAATTTTCCAATCACTTTGTTATTATAAACATGTTTTCGACATTTATCTCTTTAAATTAATTCATTTGTTTTTGTTATTTTTGTCTATAGCGACTAGTCGACTCCATACATCATTATTTAGATAAGTGGTAATTTTCCAATTTAAATTGCATTTATACTGATAAACGTGTATAATTAGTATATGTTTCTAAAAAATGCATATCGGATGATTTGTATTTATTATTATATAAACACATACATGTCTTATGTCGAATCAATTACAAGTTATCAACATAGTGACATATAACTGATTTAATCTCTTTGGAAATTTTAAAAAATAATTCCACTTCAGATCTACACCTACATAATTCCTAATTCATCGAGTTAAAACAGAAAATTGTCAAATCATACACGATGACAAGTTCTCAATGTTCATATAAGCTAGTACTAAAATGTTCACGAAGTGGTGCAACGTTAAAATTTTGTTGGAGTGCTGAAATGGTACAACTGAAGAGCTGGTCCCTGATGTTAACTCAATTAAGTAAATCAAAGTGTAAAAATTGTCGACAACCTTTAATTATGCAAACTTATTATAAAAACAAGCCTTGTGCATTAGTCAGACCAGTACATGAAAATCTGTTCATAGGCAAGAAAGAATATGAATGGCTCAGGGACACACTACTTCATATGGGTCGCAAATGTCTTCGATATACGAATAGAATTAATGTAATAGCAGGAATAAGCGGTCCGTATTCAGCTAAACTGAAGATGGCAGCCTCCACTATACGTAAACGTTCCCACCAGGATGATTAATGTATTATAATAATTTTTGTATTAAGATTTTAGTTAATTTTATATAGAGATTTTATATTTTTTTAAGTATTTAAGTAAGTCAATAATTTAAACCAATTTGCTTTTTAGTAGACAAATAATATTGATATTATATTTACAACCTATTTCTTAGTTTATTATTAGTCAAATCTTTGTTCTTTTGGAAACAAATTTTGATTTATACAAATATCAGAATTACTAAGTAGTGATTAAAACAAACAAAACAGCACAACCTATTTCTTAGTTTATTATTCAAATCTTTGTTCTTTTGGAAACAAATTTTGATTTATACAAAAATCAACTAAGTAGTGATAGTAACTTTAAAACAAACAAAACAACCTTTACGTGTTTACATTTTACCTACAACGAAATATCGTAAATTTATTGGTCTTTCAATTATTTTGCTTTATCCAATGCATTCGAATCTACTTCTTATCAACTAATTTTAACCTTTCTTATCTGTTTTTGTTGAACTCTCTCATTTATACATATTTAATATTTCTAATCAAATATATATAGTTATTAGTAAAGCATAACATTGCAATTTATATTTTATCCAATACATTTTACATCCTCTTATCAACTAATTTTAACCTTTCTTATCAAATTTGTTGAACTGGTTTTTGTTGGTATCATTTCGTACCAGGCAACATAACATTATTTATTTTTGTACTTTTAAGTATTTAAGTAAGAATCTAAAATGTTGTTTTATTAATTTATCCAATACATTTTACATCCTCTTATCAACTAATTTTAACCTTTCTTATCGGTTTTTGTTGAACTCTCTCTCGCATTTATTTAATATTTCTAATCAAATATATAGTTATTAGTAAAACATAACATTGCAATTTATATTTTATCCAATACATTTTACATCCTCTTATCGATAAATATTTGATCTTTCTTATCTGTTTTTGTTGAACTCTCATTTAATTTAGGTTTTTGTATCATTCCGTACCAGGCTCTACATTTACATCTTAACATTTTAGTTAGTTTTATTGTTTTATAGATATTTTGTACTTTTAAGTGTTTTTTTAGTAAGTAGAATAATTTTCTCCTTTTTAAGTTCTATATATATAGTAGGTGTAAAGATTTTTTTACATCTTAACATTTTAGTTAGTTTTATTGTTTTATAGATATTTTGTACTTTTAAGTATTTTTAGTAAGTAGAATAATTTTCTCCTTTTTAATTTATATATAGTAGTTTTGTAAAGATTTTTAATCAGACGAGGCTTCAAATGCATTTCAAACAGTTTTGAATAAAAATCTGTGTTCTCATACTTGTATGTTTTATTCTCCTCTCGTTCCCACACAACGAGTCAAAGGCGAGGCTAGGCTCAGCTCATTTTTAACAAATATTTTACTAAGATTTACAATACAACGAGACCAAATTATACTTTTGTTAGGCTCAACAAAACCTTTTACAACGTTCCCACACATACGGTAAAAAGCTAGGCTCATTTAATATTTTACTATTATTATTACAAACCAAAAACTCTTTTGAGATTCATTTAAGCTCATTTCGTACTTATTTTACGATTCTTGACAAATATTACTTATTTAACTTGCTTTCATCTCATATAACATATTATAACAAAATCCAACGAGTTCACAACATTTCAACGATCTCACAATAAGCTCATCTCATACTTATTTTACCACCTTTAGTAAATATCAACAATTTTACAACACTTTTATGCATTTTACTCAACTCATTATCAGCAATTTCTAAACTTTCTTATCCATTATTTGACCTATCAAAACTATTTTTAAGCTCATTTCATACTTATTTTACTTGCTAACAAATTTCATCAATTTTAATACACTTGTATGCATTCAAAACATATCCTTATCAACTATTTTTGACCTTTCTTATCTATTTTGTGACCTATCAGACCATTTAGAACATTCTAGCTATCACGTCATTTCTATTTTTAGAATAATTCGCAAAAGTGTTTACTTGGTTTCAATTCAAGGAAATTAGCATAAGTCATACTTTTTGTTTACATTTTGCCTTATCTTCGACATTTTTACCGACTTTTAAACGCCAAACAACATATTAGGGGAACATTTACCAAATTTTACCTCGAACATACAACCTAATAAGGTCTTTTTGCTCACATTTACTACTAAAATATTACTTATTGATCCACTTTTACACAACGAGCCTCCACACAACTTCTCCTCTAACAGAAGTTTACAAAGTTTTTAATGAAGTTAAGATACCCTGTTTCCACATCTACTGGACTTGTGACGTCATTGACGATCACTTCTTGCAGACTATCTACCTCTAGAAAGACATTTTCAAACATCTAAACTTGACAAAAAGGCACTGTTCAACAGCCACTGGACAATTTACATCATTGACGACTACTTCTTGAACTTTCTTAACTAATAAGGTTACACATATTCACATCTAACATTAAAACACCTCTTAGACAAAGTATTTTTACCAAAAAGGCACTGATTCAACATCCACTGGACAATTTACGTCATTGACGACTACTTCTTGCACATCTTTCAACATACCTTTTTTTATGGCATCCCAACAATTGCATTCTCTATTACGAATCCTATTTGGCTAAGTAGGTTAAGTCCCCAGTTTTTGCAGTATCCAATACAACATATGCAGGTTCAAATCCTACTACAGACTTCACTTTTTTTAACTTATTTAATTTAATACACAACATTTAACACACATTTATTCTAAAGACCAAGTCCTCAAGGTCGTCAAAAGTGACAAAAAGGCACTGAGCTACATCCACTGGACAAATTACATCATTGAACACTTCTTCAGCTATTACAGGTAAATTACAGGTAAATTACAGGTAAACAGGTGACACAGGTACAGGTAAACAGGTATACAGGTATACAGGTAAACAGGTATACAGGTATACAGAGATTTTCAGCTATTCTTCAAGAAAATATGACAAAAGGGCACTGTTCAACAACCACTGGACTGTGACGTCATTGAAGACTACTTCTTGCACAGCTTTCAGCACTTCTTCTAGATTTCAGGACATTTTTCAGGGACGCCACTGAAGACAAAACGTAACTAATTCACTTATGCGGACGAAGAACGACCTTCTTTGACCCAACTTCCAGAAGACATCACCCAAATGACTTTCAGCTCCTGAATTCACTTCTTCGGCTAGTGGTCAAGGTCGGGTAAAAAAGTGGCCATCGAGGTGGTCCAGAAGCGCGTTTGTTATACTACTTATATATCAACCTTTTCTTCAATGGAAATAAAATTATTTCTACAATAGAAGCCTTAAAATTAATTAAAGAAGATTGGTTAACAAATGAAAATAGAGATAAAACGGAAACAAGAAATATTATTCTGGGATTGTTTTTATCCTCAATGGCAAGGGATATTTATATAAGTTATCTTGTACATCCAAAATCCCAAATTTTTACAATACAGGTGTATAAGAGCTATAACGAGTTCAGACTAGAGGTGACGATTTTAACAGCTTGTTTAATAATTTCTGAAATAAAAAATCAAATAGAGAGTCTCAATCAGCGAATTAGATTAGCAAGACAAAAAACAGCTATTATTAAAGATAAGCTCTTACAAAATAAACTGTTCAAACTAATTGACACAATCAACGATTTATTTGGATTCATATTTACAATTTATATCTTTAGATCCATTTTTGACCTAATTATTCATTCGTTAAATGCAATATTTTTAAACCGAGGATTGATGCCCTTTCAAATAACTGCTGGACAATCATTCTTTTTTTCCATCAATTTTGTAAGTATTTACTGTGCTTATATTCCTTGTTTCAACCTAAACTTTTAAGAATAAGGATAAAGTGTAAATCTGGAGCAAGACTATAGTTAAATTAAATGATTTTAAATTAGTGCAAAATATTACGAAATAACCTAAAAATCAACCTTTGCTTTCCTAATGGAAGTAAATTACCTGTAGTTAAATAACGATAACACAGGGGAACAGCTGTTTTGGTGTCGAGGTTTTTTGAGCTGATTCTATATCAATTTGATGTCCTGAATTCAAATAACGTATTCATTTGTACCTAGGAGCTCAAATTTTTAAGATATACAATTTTAGAGAAATATAAGTTACATTATTGTAACTCAAATCCGTAAGTGTAGTAAACAAAAGTAGATACGAAATTTTTATTTTAGTTATACAAAATACAATATTATGTCTTACTTACAAACAAAAAAAAAAACATTGAAGAAATGAAATAGTCACTCAACACTTGGAAAGCTTCTTTTCCGCGACATTCTTGAATGTTCTTTTAAACAGTCCTTTTTTAAACTCCAGCAGTAATTTGCCATCATGTGCATGTCCCATCTTCCTTGGTAGCGGTCCTCCATAACTTTAATATCTTGGTGAAATCTTTCACCTTGTTCCTCACTCATGTCTCCTAAATTTTCTGGAAAACGGTCTAAGTGGCTGTGTAAATAGTGTATTGCACCCTAAGGATTTGAAACTATTAAGCATCTTGTTAACCATTTCAACATAGTTTTGAGCTTTATGTTTGCCTAGAAAATTTTCTACAACTGCAACAAATGATGTCCAAGCTTCTCGTTCAACTTGATTCATTGAATTTATGAAGGCAGGATCCTTAATTAATTGTCTTATTTGTGGGCCGTCAAATATCCCTGCTTTGAGTTTTTCTGTGCTCAACTGATGCATTTTTACCCCTATATATGCAAAACAAGACCCATTCTTATCAAGAGCCTTTACAAATTGTTTCATTAAGCCCAAATTTATATGTAACGGAGGAAGTATGATTTTTTCTCTTTCAACCAAAGCGTCGTTAATGACATTCTTTTCCCCAACGTCCATGTTTTCTCTCTGAGGCCAATCTTTTCTAACCCAGTGGTGTGTTTTGTCCCTACTATTCCAGAGGCACAAGAAACACGGATATTTCGTGTAAACACTTCGCTGCCCAAGAAGAAAGTTTACCATTTTTAAGTCTACACAAATCATCCATTGATGTTCGTAATACTTTATCTTCTGCAAGACCAAAGCTATGGTATTATATTCTTCTTTCAGTTTCGTTGAGTGAGCTAGTGGTATTGAACCATATTTATTCCCATTATGTAGAAGGGACACATTTTAAACTTCGCTTTGAACTGTCAATAAATAGGCGCCAATCATCTGGAATATATTCAGAAAGTCCCATTTCTTTCATGAGTCCCCTAATTTCGTGACAAAATACAAGATTGTCTTCTTGAGAAAAGAATGGTAGCAGATCTTTTTCTCTTGTACGGTAAAAGGTAATTTTGGTTCCTTGTTCCAGTAAATTTTTGTCGTTCAACCTAGAAGCCAGTACTTCAGAAGCTTTTTTCGATAAATTGAGATCCCTGGTGAGATCATTTAATTAATTTTGATTGAAGCGTTGAGGAACTGATGACGTCCCCTCATAGTCACTGTTAGTTTCATTAGCATCAGAACTTTTATTAGCATCAGAAGAGCGATCAGAGGGAAAATATTCGTCATCAGAGATATGTGGTAGCTGATGAAATGTTGGAATCGGTATTTCATCTGAGTGCGGGATAGGGCGTATTGCCGAGTCTAAATTGGGATAAGTCCACTTACTGCGGTTATTTCGATTGATTCCATTAGTATTTACTAAACAGAAATAACAATCATCGAAGTGGTTTTTTGGTTCTCTCCAAACCATTGGTACGCCGAATTTTAGACATTTTCTTTTCCCGGTAGTCCACTGCCGTAAATGCTCTGTACAAGTTTTACATACGAGATGCGGGGCCCACGTTTTGTCCTGATCACCAAGCTTAACTCCAAAGTATCCAAGATACGCTCGCTTTACAAAGTCAGTAATAGTTTGTCTGTTTTGTTGAAACATGTATTCTCCGCATATATAGCAAAACACATCAGGTTGATTTACACAACTTCTTCTTGAACTGGAACCTGAACTCATTTTAATTCTGTTCAATAACACAAAAACACTCTTTTCTTAACATAAAATAACACGCCGAATTCGATCTACTCTCATTAGTAAGAACGCACAAACTGACGAGACTTACCCGAGTTAGGTAATTAAAAGGGCCAGTTCAGGTACCTGATAGGCAATGGTTCCACTATTTATAGATTTACCTGGAATTTCCTCAATTACAGACTGACAATAAAACCATTGTACCTACATTAATGAATATATAATAATTTTAGAACTCTCATAAATGAATATACTGAATAAAAACCACATTGGTAGATAAGTTGATGTGTCTAAAAAAGTAGAGCTGATAGAGAAAAACGGATTGCATGTATAGATTTAGCGTCCCAAATATAGTTAAATCAGCTCTAAAATCCCAGGCACCAAAACAAAAATATTTTTTTGTTGCCCTGTGTAATTTACTGAAATGTCCAGCTACGTTTTATACCAACAAACCTTTTTATCGGCAGAATTTCATCCTAGAGGAAAGAATTAATAAATAATTAAATTTTTTTTTTAAGTTTTCATACTGATTAATTTTAATTTTCATATTTCATTTACTTACCCCATTGCACATTGCTATTGGGATAACTGTGTAGTAAGTGAAATATAAGGAGTAAGTAAATATTATTCCACACAGTTAACATATTAGGTATATTTAACTTATTTTATATTTATTTACACACTAGCCGTGCCCGCGGCTCCGCTCGCTTGGACTTAATTCACTATTATCGTCACTGTTTACTCCTTATGTTACCTAATGTAACAAAATATATCCTATAACCGAGCCAGAGAATATATGTATTTTATAAAAAAACACGCAAATCGGATAAGTGGTTCTTGAATGCTAAGCGTACTAACAGACAGACAGACAGAGAGACCTTGCGTTTTATGTATATTATAGATTTTTTTTGATAAATATTAAGTTAAGAATTTAAAAAAAAAACACTTAAATTGGATAAGTACTTCTCGAGTGATAAGCGTACTAACGGACAGACAGACAGAGAGACCTTGCATTATATATATATATATATATATATATATATATATATATATATATATATATATATATATGACCAAAAGGACCTGGAATTCTTGGGACAAGCCAGAAGTTTGTTTCTAATTCGTTGATTGTGTGCCTCCGTGGTTTCGTCGATAATTTCTTACCATCTGTTCTGGGCATGAACAAACGTGTTACGATTTACGGTGTTAAGATTTTCACGCCATTGTTGGTAGGCAAAATATTTAGAAGCAAAAACAGCTTCTTTGCATTTTCGGTCAAATCAAGACTTGCCATTTCTTCGAAAAAGGTAAGTAAGCTTCCATACTAGCCAAAATAACATCGAAGACCTCCCTGGCGCAGTCAGATGGGTCGTCGAATCGAAAACAAACGTCTAATCAAGGAAAATTTCGAAAATGTTCCATGAAATCTTCCCATTTAGCAGATTTATAGTGCCAAATCTTGGGCGGTTTCGGCGCCACTCTGTCACTGATTGGTAGGATACGCGATGTCGAAAGCAGTTTATGGTCGGAAGAACATAACGGCGGATTTACTGTGACCGTGTAAATCTTCGGATTGGTGGTTGAAAACAGATCAAGAAGACTGGCGAACTCTCCGTCTCGATCCGGGATCCGTGTTGCCACAACTGATTGAGAATGATTCAGCTTCACGACCTTTTTCGTCGGTAGTATTTGAATATTTAAGCCAGTTGATGTGGACATTAAAGTAATCGAAGATGGCAATTTCGGCATTTGGATAGTTAATTTGTAAATGATCGATAGTCTCTGCAAGAGAAACGAAAAGTGTTCTAAGGTTAGAATCACTTGGTGGTCGATAGAGGATACAGGTTAACCTTGTGGTTTATTGAGTCGTTATTTTTAACCACATAACATCAAAGTTTGGGGGCTCTTCTCGTTGGCAAGAGAGGACGCTTCTGACAAAAAGACAGATCCAAAGTTAAACCTAAATCGGAAATAGAAGTCGTACCCAGGGTAAAGATAGTTGACTGTGCTGGTCGATGAGCTGACCTTGGTTTCACAGGGAGCGAATACATGAGGTTTATTTGATTACAGGTGCTGGTGTACTGAATTTATGTTCGAGTTTAAACCTTGTATGTTGCAAAAATCTATTTTAAATTTATGATCTTTGCATGTCGACGCCCCTGAACCAGTCGCCTTTTACGACAGGCAGAACGTACCGGGGGAGATATTCTATCCCGCCCCCCAGCGGGAATTTTTAAACTATCACTGACACAGGCAAAATATCAATAATATTAAGACATTTTTGAAAAAGAAAAAATTAAATATTACGTTCTAAACAAAAAAATAATAAAGAACAAAAATGAAATTGTTCAACACATTTAAATTGGAAAATCGTGACTTTGATCCGAATTTTCAGATACTATATTTAGAAAACAAGGACTATACACTTAACTACCTGGATATTCTAGAAACTAAAAAACATAGAAACCAAGACATTCTCCTCAATGGCCAATTAGAGGCCACCAATTCCCCTTTACCGAACCTTTAGTACTGAGAAAGCGACAGCTCACCCTAACCCCGAGATAGTTAATGCATTCTGAGACAACGCAAACGTCGTTATTCGTTACTTACGACCCACAGACATACTACAAATAGGTTAACATTGACTCGACTATCAAGACGGATTTACGTAATATAGGGATAAGACCGTAGTGAAGTTGAGCGACTTCTATCGAAAAATAAACGAACATGTAAATAACACACACCACTAACACTATTGTAACACAACACTCTCGAAATATCCGGGAACTTAGGTATAGTTTAGTTTATAATTAGATTAGGTAGTTTAAGGTAGCTTAGATCCAGCCATTAGAAATTAACCCTAGAGTTAAAATCACATATAAACGTATACAAAGAAAATCCTCGCTATTGTAAATGGAGTAATGGGCCGCAGACCCAGCTCAGGAGTTTTAGTGGGTATGCCAGCCGCTCCGGCTGGAGAGCCCCACATAACTGGAGCACTCTGGGGTACCCTTAAGGTGAAGCAGACTGTTCCAGTATCTATAAGGCGGATTTCTCTCTGCACAAAAAAAAATGTCAAAATCTTTAATAGTTGTAAGTCATCTGAAGAAGACATAATGTTGTCGAAACAACTGTTATAGCAATTAAAATCAAGTAGAAATCTTAACAGAAAAACTTGCCTCATTATTATTGTCAATTTTCAATTTTATTTTCCAAATGATTAAAAATGTCAAAAAGTAGACATAAATAACAGAAAAAAAACTTAGTTTTATAGTAGATTCAGTTTGTTTTACAAATTTAAGCTGTATTACTGCATATTTTAATAATTATCTCCAGAAGAAATAAAGATCAGGGTTTGAAATGTGTCTTTGTAACCTGCCAAAATTTTAATGGAAGTTCAAAGATATCTTTGAATATCATTTTGACCACTGATCTAAAATACTAACCTTCAAACGACATACGTCAAAATTTCATGACATTTCGACGATTAGTTTACAAGTTACAGTGATTTTAGTGACGCTAATTTTGATATTTTCAAAACAATGGACAAAAACGAATTTTGTGTGTTGATTAAACACTGTTTTTTGCAATGGCTTGATAAGTGTTACGGGTAGTCTGCCCCACTCATCATTTACTGGTATGCTGAATTTAAACGCGGTCCTATAGACAGAAATAATGCTGAATACTCTGGACGCCCAAATGAGATGGTTACACCGGAAACCAACAAAAAAATTCACAAAATGTTCTGTTCGAAATGGGTACCGCGTTTGCTCACAGTGGACCAAAAACTAGAACGCGTTGATGAATCTGAGCGCTGTTTGGACCTGTTTAAGCACAATAAAAAAGATTTTTTCATGTGATATATGATAACGGATAAAAAACATGGATCCACCACTACACACCGGAATCAAATCGACAATTAGCTGAGTGGACAGTAGCCAGTGAAAATCGCCCGAAGCGACCAAAGACACAACAGTCTTTGAATTGTTGTGGCTGTTACTTGATGGAAATTCATAACGAATGTCATGAAAGACTGATTTTTGTCAAATTTCCACTTTATAAAGTGGAAATTTGACAAAAATCAGTCTTTCATTACATTCGACACAACAGTCGACTGGGAAGGTTTTCGTCTCTGTATTTTGTGATAAGCATGGATTAGTTTTTTATCGACTATGAGGAGAAAGGAAAAGAGAATATTATATAAAGTTATTGGCGCGTTTGAAGGCAAAAATCGCAAGAAAACGACCCCAAATGTACAAGAAAAAAGTGCTTTTTCATCAAGACGATGCACTGTGTCAAAAGTTAATGGTTACGATGGTAAAATTGGATGAATTAAAGTACGAGTTGCTTCCTCATCTACCGTATTCTCTAGATTTGGCTCCCAGCGACTATTATCTATTCGCAGACCTCAAGAAAATGCTCGCGGTAAAGAGATTTGGCTCCAACGAAGAAGTTGTCGCCGAAACTGAGGCCTATTTTGAAGGAAGAGAGAAATTCTTCTGCAAGAAAGGTACAGAAATGTTAAAAAGCGTTGGACTAATTGTATCGCTCTTGAAAGAGATATATTGATGAATAAAGTCGAATTTTGCAAAAAAAATTGTTTTAAGTAGCTAGACCAAAAACTTTTCAGCCTAGGTGTTATCTCTGAAAAATACCGCTCAAAAATGTATCCACTGTATAACTAATTTTCTGTTTCAGTTACTAAACATAAACTTTATACAATATTTTAGACCAAGATAACATACAAACTCCGCCTCGGTAGGAAGTTGTTTTCTTGTCTCTAGCATATATCTTTGTTTCTGGCACAAATGAAAGTTTCTTCACCTGATGAGTAATAAATCTTAATAAATTATTTTTTTAGGCGAATTTATTAACTTTAACGTTAATTGGCGAAGAATTATCAAGAGAAATAAACAAAACAGTAAATATTTGTTATGATACCATGGAAAAAGTATCATTACGATTAGGATATGAAGAAATCTATAAGGAGTTACAAATAATTGCTTGCCAGGCTTATCAAACGAAAACAAAGAAAATAAAAGCTGCAGGATTTTTTTCAGTGGATCATTCTTTATTTATTTTTATTTTTACCAATACGTGTAATTATGTAATAGTTGCAAGTCAGGTGGTACTAGCAACTATTTCTTAAAGCGTTAGGATATAGAGAAAGACGGGCAACCTGGAAACGAAGAGCAAAGTAGGAATCTACTAACCAAAAAACATCCTAAATTAGGAGAATTTTTATTAAAGTAATTATAAATTGTTCACTTTAAACAAAAAACAGCTTAGAACTTTCATTTTGTAGGATCGTGCTACACTATCCTAAATAAAAGAGTTCAGTGTTTATTTCTTAGTAAATCTATTATTTAGTGTAAAGCATTACTAAAATACCTTCTCAACACCCTAAAAAATTGTATGTATTTTTAATATGCTACCAGGATAAAAGTTTTTAACTTCGGATGAAACTGAAAGATTACACAGTCCCCCACAAAAAAAGTTCTTTTTTTTATGGGTCTAGCTTATGTGCTACAGGGAAGTCCTAAAGCGCTACAGGAGCGACACGTGTGCGGAGAAAGCGATTCACGTTGTTCTTGAATCGCTGGGCAAATTATTCCAAAGGGATGATGTTCTCCATATAAAAGACTGCTTGCAAAGCGTTGTACGAGTAGTAACAAGCTGAACCTCATACGGATGTGAAGAATTAGCGCGACGTGTACTTCTAACATGCACCGCTCTGGGAGGAATTAAGCGGGCCACATCCTTCGAACACTTTCCAAAAGAAAGTACTTGTAGAATAGGCTCAAGTCGCCAACCGTTCTTCGATGTTCCAGCGAATCAAGGCCGACGGTCAGCTCCGGGTCTCTAATCAGACGAACAGCTCTTCTCTGAATAGAATCCAACCAATGCAGTGTATGTTTAGGAGCGGAGCACCAACATGGGAAACAGTATTCCATAGTTGGTCTAATTTGAGCTTTGTAAAGAATTTAACAGTTGTTGTGGAGTTGAGCTTTCTGGTTCGAAACAATATTTCCAACTTTTAAGAAGCTCTCCTTGCTATGCCTGCAACATGTTCATGCCAGGACATATTTGCTCCCAAATTAACGCCCAACAAATTGAGTGACGATGTTAGAGGAATGGAGTGCCCCGACATAACTATGTCGGGTTCAGCAACGTTAACTTTTTTAGAAAAAACTGCCGCCTGGGTTTTTGTAGCGTTAAAATCCACTTGGTTACTGTCACCCCAAGATAGAATTTCTTCCAGGTCTTTGTTAAGTTGAATGACTTCCTGCTGTCTGCAGATATTCGTCTGAGTAGCCGATGTCCGAGCGTTCAAAGTAAATGAAGAGATAAGTGTACTGTCATCTGCAAAGCTGTAGATTGGAGTCTCGGTCTTTTCCGGCAGATCGTTAATGTAAATGAAAAAGAGAGTAGGAGACATTATGGAGCCTTGGAGTACACCGGCGTTGAGAGTGAAGGTGTTAGAAAGAAATCCGTCGACTGCCACTCGTAAAGAACGCTCTCTAAGGAAACATGAGAGCCGCAAACAGAACTTTTCCCACATACCATAAGAACGTAGCTTAGCCAACAGCCCATCGTGCCAAACACAGTCGAATGCCTTGGATATGTCAAGAGCAACCGCTCGAGATTCTCCAAAGTGTTCAATTGCATTGTTCCAAACATGTGTTACATAAGTCAGAAGATCTCCTGTTGATCTATTTTTACGAAAGCCATATTGGTGATCGCTAATAATGTTGAATCCTTCAAGATATTTTAGAAGATGCTGATTGATAGCCTTTTCCATGACTTTCGATATTATTGAAAGCAGTGCGATTGGTCGGTAGTTATTTGGCAAGGTCTTCTTGCCTTTTTAGGTATCGGCTGAACTGTAGCACATTTCCAGCAGGAAGGAAATATTCCCTTTCTGTAGGATAGGTTGAAAAGTCTACAGAAAACTGGTGTTAGTTCCCTTGCACAGTTTTTAAGAACTATGGCAGGTATTCCGTCAGTGCCCGAAGCCTTTTTGATGTCTAGCTTCATCAGAATACGCTTTATGATACGCTGTCTGAAGACAACATCGGGCATCCTTGACTGCACTATGGAATAGTAGGTGGTGTTTTTCCTTGGAAATCGACAGTAGAATGTGAAGCAAAGAGTTCAGCCAACAAGTTCGCTTTCTCAACAGGTGTCGTTTGCAATAGAATTATGTGGCCGTGTGAGTGGTGGTATGGTGGATTTGGTGAAATTTTGACTAAACTGCCTTAGCAACCGACCAAAAGGACCTTGAATTGGCGGGACAAGCGAGAAGTTTGTTTCTAATCCGTTGATTGTGTACCTCCTTGGTTTCGTCGATAATTTCTTTGCATCTGTTCCTGGCACGAACAAATGTGTTACGATTTATGGTGTTAGGATTTTCACGCCAATGTCGGTATGCAAGATGTTTAGAAGCAACAGCTTCTTTGAATTTTCGGTCAAACCAAGGCTTGCCGTTGGAAGGGCATTTCTTCGAAAAAGGGATGTAAGCCTCCATAACGGCCAAAATAACATCGGAAACCTCCCTGGCGCAATCAGATGGGTTGTCGGATCGGAAACAAACGTCTAACCAAGGAAAAGTTCGAAAATATTCCATGAGATCTTCCCATTTAGCAGACTTGTAGTGCCAAATCTTGCGCGGTTTAGGCGCCTCTCTGTCATTGATTGGTAGAATACTAGATGTCGAAAGTAGTTTATGGTCGGAAGAACCTAACGGCGGATTTACGCTGACCGTGTAAATCTCCGGATTGGTGGTTAAAAAGAGATCAAGAAGACTGGCAAACTTTCCGTCTCGAGATCAGGTATCCGTGTTAGTTCGTCAATAAGCTGAGTTTAAGCCACAACTGATTGAAAATGATTCGGCTTCACGACCTTGTTCGTCGGTAGTATTTGAATATTTAAGCCAGTTGGTGTTGTGGACATTAAAGTCGCCCTGGATAAAGATAGTTTACTGTGCTGGTCGATGAACTGACCTTAGTTTCACAGAGAGCGAGTATATGAGGTTTATTTGATTGCAGGTGTTGGTGCATTGAATTTATGTTCGTGTTTAAAACCTCGTATGTTGCAAAAATCCATTTTGAAATTCTGATCTCTATTACTACAAACCAAAATAAATAGATCTAGTATATTTTTCGACGCTGAATTCGAATCCATAGTTAGAAAAAATTTATCGTGTAATTTTTTTTTGCCAAAAGCATCCCTTGAAATGGGCTAAAACTATAGTAATAATGTAGTGACTCTTAATGAAATGTGAAAAATGGGGGGTAAAGAGTATCTTTTAAAACTCAAATAACTCACGCGAGTTTAAATAACATGTACAAAGGACAAATTCTTGTAGCTCTTAAGACAAAATATCTGAATCTGGCGTGACAACCAGACATTACTCTTAGAGGGTTGAGACTCACTCCTACTTATGGAGGTATCTCATAAGTTTCAATAACGACGAAAAAGTTCAGGCTCTTGTAGTTTTAGGCAGGGGGTCTAATATGGGGTAAAGTCGTTTGAATTACCGATACACGACTATAAACTACCATTAGAAGGTGGTAAAAACTACCCGTATGCTCTAATGGTAAACATGGATGTTACTGAAATTCGAAAAGGATGAAGTACTTTTATCTCATTGTGCCAAATATTCCAGATAACCAGATCATCTTCCTAATAAGGTTGAAAATCATCCCTAGGAGGGGGGAACTACCCCTGAGACTGATCTTAGAAGTTCTATCATCTAAGAAAAAAATGTAGAGACTTTCGTAATCTCAGGCAGGATGGACAAATAGAGCCTATATTTTTTTTCTCTTATATACTAGAACTTCTAAGATCCTTGAATCACAGAGGGTGGTTCTCCCTCTCCTACGGATGATTTTCGATCTTATTAGGAAGATTATTTAGTTGTCTTGAATGTTTGGGGCAACAAGATAAAAATACTTGATCCTCTCCGAATTTCAATAACATCCATGTGCATCGTTAGAGTGTGGGAGTAGTTTCTACCACGCTCTAAGTGTAGTTTTTTTATGGGTCTAGCACACGTGCTGCAGGGAAGTCCCTAAAGCGCTACAGGAGCGACATGTGTGCGGAAAGAGTGATTCACGTTGTTCTTGAATGGCTGTAAATTGTACTCGGTAGGAAACACAGTCCTGGGCAAATTATTCCTAAGGAATGATGTTCTCCATATAAAAGATTGCTTGAA
>CM032450.1:8874323-8939323 GCA_019049505.1 Pachyrhynchus sulphureomaculatus
ATATCCTTAGGGTGTCAGCTATCACGCAATTTCACTTTACGGTAATCCAAAACAATTTTGTGCTTTTTAAAAATCTTTTCCAGTGTAACCACCTCATCTGGGCGTCTAGAGCGTTCAGGATCATTTGTATCTGTACGATCGCGTTTAAATTTAGCATACCAGTAAATGATGAGTGATTTTCCAGAGGCAGAGTCCCCGTCACACTCATCAAGCCACTGTTTTGCTTGAACGGCATTTTTTCCCATCAAAAAACAGTGTTTAATCAACACACGAAATTCGATTTTTTCCATTGTTTTGAAAATATCAAAAGTAGCGTCACTAAAACCACTGTAACTTGTAAACTAATTGTCGAAATGTCATGAAATTTTAACACGTATCGTTTGAAGGTTGGTACTTCCTAAAAATCATGGAATCAATGGATTTTTGGAAAAGGGCGACATCTATGTGTCAGACTAAAAACTTTTCAGCCTACGTGTTATTTGTATTCCATCGCACTTCTTAGACAAAGCAATAGTGCTGGCACGAACGTCATTAAAAATAAAGGTGGCCATTTCAACGAAAATAAGTTTTAATGCAAAGATGGATATATTTATGACTGATTTTGTAGACAACCTTATTTTGAAGTATATACATATTTATTTTACAGTAATAAAAACTTCGTTTCATTTTACATTTTTAGTTTTAATTACAAATTTCTTAGTGATTTTAAACGTTTGACCGAGTTTTCGTGTACCGTTAACATCTGATTACCACCAAATCATAGCCGTAATTGATCACGAGAAACGTCAAAAAAAAAACACAAAAATAGGGAAGGGTGATTTTTACACAAATACACCACATTTGGAAAGTGAAGTTAAAATAAATGTCAGTAATTCTAATTTTTATTTCAATTTTGTTTTTAAATTAAATAATTCGTGATATATTAATTCCTCACATTTTCCTGTTAATGATCAAAAATTTTGTTAGTAACTTTTTATCGTTAATCATAGCGTCAAAGATGTAATCAAAATCTTGTTTATATAATTATTTGTTGAAAAGACTATGAGATCTTCATTTGGTAACACTTTTATAAAAAAAATTATACGTAAAATGCTAGCAAACCATATGGCTGAATTTATTAACTAAATAAGAATATAATAAATTACGTTTTAAGGTTTTCGCGACAAATAATGTATCTAAATTTGACTAAATAGGAAATGAAATTTCAAATGGCCATTATAATACCTTTCCCATATAACCTGTCAACGAAGGATGCATATATCAATAACATAAGATACGTCTTCAGAACTTCAAATTAATTGACACCATATTCACATTATTGATTGGATTAGATTGAAGATGAATTTAAGATTTAAAAAAGAATACATTCTGCTAAAAAATTTTATACTTGCGTTTGCTAGAATGGGATTGTTATCAAAATACGAGGGTTGTATGATAAGTACCTGGCCTCGACGCTATTATTATCTAAACAATTATATTTTTCGTAAACATTAGCTTTCACAAGAATCCTGACAAATTTTCAAATCGCTGCGTGATTTAGTTTGTGAGTGGCAGTCATTTAAATAGAACAACTGTTGCGATATTACAACAATTGGAAAAATTGAATATTGAGCAGTGGTAAAATATTTGTTTTTTGAAAAAGAAAACGAATAATGAGATAAAAGAGGAACTCGGCGAAATTTATGAGGACTAGCCACACGACGGCTATGGCTCATTCATTCCAGTGTTCGTCATTTAGTACAATATACCAGGGTACAAGTACATCGTATAGTTACAGGGGATGAAAAGTGGATTTATTTTGAGAATCCCAAGCGCAAAAAATCATGGGTAGACCCAGGCACACCATCCACATCGACCGCAAGACCGAATCGCTTTGACAGAAAGACGATGCTCTGTGTTTGGTGGGACCAGAGGGGCGTGGTCTATTATTAGCTGTTAAAACTTGAGGAAACGGTTAATACTAAACGTTACCAACAACAATTGACTGATTTGAACCGTTCGCTGCTTGAAAAAAGGCCAGAATACCGAAAGAGGCAACACAAAGTCATTTTTCTTCACGACAATGCTCCATCACATACGGCAAAACCACTTCGTGACATGTTGGAAGCACTAAGCTGGGAAGTTCTACCCGATGCGGCTTACTCACCAGACTTGACTCTTTCCGATTACCACTTGTTTGCATCGAGATGGGTCACGCACTTGCTAAGCAGCGCTTTGGTTGGTACGAAGATGTGAAAAAATGGCTCGATGAATGGTTCGCAGCAAAAGGGAAAGATTTTTACTGGCGTGGTATTCACAAATTGCCCGAAAGATGGGAAAAATGTATAACAAGCGATGGAGCATACTTTGAATGAAGCACTTTTTATCATTCTTCCGAATTTAACATTTTTTTTAGAAAAAAAATCCGCATTTCATACTTGTACACCTAGTAGCCTGTCTGATTATTATCCCAGAGTCTTATGTTGCAGAGCTATGAATGTCATTTTCAAAGCCATATGAGAGAATTAGGCATATGGAGCATTCAATTAATTAAGTGCCCAATGACGGATATTTATGACTAGACCGATTCTTGAGTTCTAAAAATGTTGTTTCTGTATAGCCAATTCTGTTCACCTCCTCATTACAGTCTCACATTTCTTCAAGTTAAACTTTAAAAGTAATTTATGGGAAATATCAACTATACTCAACAATGCTGGGAGTGTAGAATCTTTGGCACAATGACACTACTCAATATATATCACCACTACACCAGACACTTTATTTTTGCACTCGACGCGCCTTTCGCTAACCCTGTTAGCTTCATCAGGAGCGATGATTAGCAGTCATTTTTGCACTCGACGCGGATTTCGCTAATCATGTTAGCTTCAACAGGAGCGATGATTGACTGTCAATCATCGCTCCTGAGGAAGCTAACATGGTTAGCGAAACACGCGTCGAGTGCAAAAATAAAGTATTTGGTGTAGTGGTGATATATACTGGATAGTATACTCAACAAATGAACCAATTAATAAAGCAAGATAATGGATTTGTTTAAGAAAAGTTCTTAAAAGTTTTAAAAATCTGAGCGGGTCGACTTATGAATCTTATATTTTATATATCTGAAGCTGGTTGGTAACCTAACCAGTTTCAGGCCACGAGCTAGTAAAATAATCGGAAAACATACATCCTTTTTGCTAATAGGATGTCTATTGTTTACTTCTATAAACAACTATTCATTACATAACAAAAAAAAGCAAGAAATTGACTATAAGGAAGCCAACAAACTTCTATGTATTAAAATTTTGTTAATTGGAGTGAGGCTTGGTTAGTTAGTTGTAGGCCCGGTAGGAGATTGTGCCGGTTTGTACACTGCGGCCTCTTGGCTTATTATACTATCCTTTCTTATTTACAAGAGTGTGGTCCCTTTAAGAAGCTTCCTTCCAAGTTCTTGTCATAATTTATCGCCACGATGTAGATCTCCGAACAGTTTATGTCTGTTCCGAGTTAAAGCTGAACATTCATATAGGATGTGAATAAAGATTTCTGCCTCTTCACCACATAGTCGGCATATTGTGGGACCATGGTGGACACCCATTTTCTGTAAATGCGTCCTCAGGTGATAGTAGCCGGTAATCAGTTCCACTAATAGTTTGGTCTAAGCTCTTGTTAAAAGAACGACGTCAGTTGTAAGTTTCTTTGAGGAGCCACCAATTACGTCCCTCGCATATCTTTGGCAGGTATTGGCCAACGATGTTGCTGACATGACCATGTCCTTCTTGTCGTTTTTACCACCTGTTTTGGTATATCAAACGTTAGTTTTCGACCCCTGTTTGCCTTTGTAGCACCGAATCTTGGTAATTTGCTAGCTTTTGCATTACCTTTTATCCCCGAATGTCCTGGAATTCAAAGGGGTTCAACCCTGTTGGTCCTGGAGGATAGTTCAAATCGTGAATTTTGAGTTGCCCTGGCATCTAAAGCCTTTAGCGCCGTTTCTCTGTCAGAGAGTGTGTGGCTTTTCTTTTATATTTATTTAAACGACTTATAATATATTTTTTTTGTAATATTCATTAATTCACTGGTATATTTATAGTTCCTATACATATGTAAATGTTGTTTCCTCATTGAAATAAACATTATTATTACAAGTTTAGTTATGATACACTGTTGAGCAAAAAAATCAGCTCATACGATTTTGCTTCATTTAACGCCGATCCTTGAATTTAATTTTCAAAAAAGTGGTATTATTTTTGGTATCATTAGAGTGCTGATTTTCTATTCTTTTCAATAATACCAAAAACATTTGGAGTTCCAAAAAGTTTTACTGATTAAAACGGTTTTACTCAACAGAACCCTTTTTGCTCTCTCAGCAACGTACTCGTTGCGCGCTATTCATCTCTGTAAAAACACTGAAAACTGAACTGAATTTTCCATTATCGGAACTTGATCCGTTAACACTAATTACATCATCGGAAAATGGATACCACCCCGAAAGAAACGGCACAAGGGCATAGCTAACGTGTAGTCGCTGCACAATTGCACCTAGGCCAGTTAGCTGTCTCCAGAGTCTACAGACGTTACCAAGAGACTGGCGCGTTTACACGGAGGCCGCGACCATTGTCAACACAACTCTAAAAAATCGTCACTTGACCGGCGTTGAGGTCCAGCAGGAGCGCCGACAGGTCAGTCAGAAGGTGACTTAAAGAAGCTAACTTAATTACGAAGAGACCAGCTAACGGACCCAAATTGACAGTAGCCCATCGATAAGCGCGACTCAGATTTGTCCGAGAACATGTTGACTGGACCTTAGAGTAATGGCGCTCCGTTTTATCCTCCGACGAGTCCCGAATGTACCTACACGGCAATAATGGAAGAAAACGAGTCTATAGGAGGCCTGGGGAGCTCTATGCGTAATGCTTCATTACTAAAACGGTCGCCTACAAAAGAGGTTCTCTCATGGTGGGGGGAGCATCCCACTGGATGCGAAAACCGATTTGGTTTTCATGATTGATAAGACTCGTAGCGGTGGATTAACTGCTCACCGGTACATCGAGGAGAACCTACAGGAACACGTCGTTCCTTACGCTGGGTTTGCTGGCGATAGCTTCGTGCTAACAATGCGAGTTTACATGCTGCCGCATCGGTGCGGTAATACCTGACGGAAGTAGGAATAGAAATCAGACTGGCCTGAGCGGAGTCCTGACCTCAATCCAATCATGCACATGTAGGATGAGCTCAAAAGAAGGTTTTGAGCCAGAAATCCAGCTCCTGCATCGCTGAGGGACTTAAAGGTTGCGATGACGGAAAAGTGAGGAAGAATCCCACAGACAGTGGTGAAAAAGCTCACCCGCTCCGTGGAAAAGCAGCTGGAAGCAGTAATAAGTGCTAGGGGGGTTAATACAAAATATTGATTTTAGTTTTTATCAGTAAATTTATTTGTTAAACTGTTTAATTTTTCCTTTCTGTTACCCAAATTTTCAATCCTTGTTTCCCCTTTCATTTTAATCAGTAAAAAGCATGAGGTATACTACGAAATGCTTTCAAATGATACTAAAATCCGTAAAAATATATGGACACTAAATTCTAGGATCCGTGATAAATGAAGCCAAAAGTAGTAGATTTTTTTGCTCGCCAGTGTATAATAGTCAATCAAATTAAAGTGTTTGTTAGTAGTGTATTATGCGTGAAACTCAGTTATAATGTGATTTGGAGTGGAATTACAGTATATCTACAATTACAACTTCACAGATCTGCAGATATGGTTGTATATTTGTATCGCTTCTTCTGATAAAATTGAATATTATATTAAGGTAATATTACAACACCAACAGATTGTTCCACAACAAAGTTACGAAGTGATTCTAACTTTCAATTGGTTTGCACATAAAAAGAAGTGTCCCATTTACGTGCAATTGAAACAATTTCTTTTTCTTTATATGTTGGGACCTTTCGGAATACGCTGTATAATAAAAATATATAGGTCAGACCCCTAATTTACCCATAGCCAACATTATATGTTTAAAGTCCCTCCTTCATTAAAATACTAGGAAGCAATTAACATGCTCTGATTATTTCGTAGAAGTGAAGAATATGCCTTGTTTAACCCCTGGATGAAGTGCCTAAATAAATATATGCATTTTGGTGCAATGAACTGATACATATGTAGTCCGGTGCGACAGAGATTTATGTCTATGTATGTACATGTATAAGTAATTAACGAATAAGCACGCTTTAAAGTCTAGTTTTTGATTTTACAATAATTTTAACTAATTCATATTTTATTATCCTTCACTTAGTTCGTAGTTAATTCTATAATAGTTTTATTTTTGTCGGTTTAGTTAGTAAAATTATTTTTATTTAAGTAACGAATAGAAGAAGCTGGTAATAAAATACATACACAGGTCTATGTCTAGATTTATCGCTCTTGGCGTACAAAGAAAAGGGCATTGCCAGCTTTAGAAGCTCTCTATCTCGAAAATAAAATGTATTAGTATTAGAATAAGTTCATTCGATTTATGACCGTAAAATAAAATACTGTTTGTTCTAATTAATAATATATTCAACATAATATATAATATTTGATGACCTCTTGCCATTGCTTTTTGACCTAAGTCTAATCCGTAAAGGTGTTCCCCCCTATAAATTTTTGCAGCTACCAGAATAGAAGATAATTAAAAGAAACAAGGTGGGGAAAAACTACTCATTTTTTATTGTGTTTTTGTTTAGCTTTATCTTTGTTGCCCATGTAGTCTAGCGATGTCGTAATGAAAACAGCAGCCTAACTATTCGGTAATTCTGAACATTTCTTGCGGATTGCCGTGTCATAATTTTGCTCAGTAACAGCAATCTACTGTTAAATCAATTTTTCGCCCTCGTAGTAAAAGCTCGTAAAAAATGACACCCTAATGCGACGAA
This sequence comes from Pachyrhynchus sulphureomaculatus, assembly GCA_019049505.1. Classification (NCBI taxonomy): domain Eukaryota; kingdom Metazoa; phylum Arthropoda; class Insecta; order Coleoptera; family Curculionidae; genus Pachyrhynchus; species Pachyrhynchus sulphureomaculatus. The sequence continues at coordinate 8,881,215 of CM032450.1, forward strand.
GGGGGCTGCTATTAGCGTTTTTGCAAGTGCTCATCGCTTTTCTGTCACGTCATCTTTAGGTTATCGTAGATAATTGATTTTTCATTGTACGTCATCATTGTTTTCAAAAATGGGCCCTGCTCTTGATTTCAGAGCACTTTATAAAACAATTAAATAAAAGGTTTTTCGCATATGTTAAGATCCTTGGAATAGCTGTATTAATGGAAGTAGAATAATTATATTCTATTACGACAGATTCTTTCATGTTTTTACAGTTAGACGCGATCGATTCCATAAAAAGCTTTCGACGTCACAACAACACGAAATTAAAACAACAGTCCACTTATACATTCTTCTAGAGTTTATTTTTCTATGGAATAGGTTTAGGATTTTCAAACCTGAAAATGTATTTTTCTGTCTCATAAAAATCGTTGCTATATTCCAGATGAGATTAGTCTACTCTCTCGGATAGCGACAAAACGTTCGGGAAGTTATTATGGTTTAAAAAAAATGTGGTGAAAGTGAAGTTAAATTTTACTTGAGTGGCTACCATTTTGAGGAATGTGGCGTAAAAGGACCATGGCAATATGTCGTTTTTTAAATTTGTTAAAGTGGATTGTTTTTTATATCCCTTCCCGGCCCCTTCCCCTTCCGGGGTTTTACCATTTCTTTGTGTTTCACAGTATTTTCGATGATAACAAACATGTGTTCCCATATTTGTCGGTCTGTCTGTTCGTGTATGGGAACGTTAACTTTCGAACAAAATCAGATATCGATTTCAAATAAATATATAGAAAAAAATTTAGCAGCGGTATACTTCAAAACGGAAAAGTTATTTATAATGGGCCTGTTTTTTTGTATACAGTTTGTTCTAAAGTAAAAAATTATATTTATTAGATCCCGCATGTACAACGAAGGTTTAATAAAAATATAATAAAAAGGTAGCGAATACACAGTAGAAAAAAATTCATTCATCATTCAACTGTTTTTAATGCTCGTGTTCCGCCTATATACTGTTAACTATAATGAATTATTATTAAGACTTGATCACAAGTTACATTACCGATAATAAATCTTCTACAAGAGAATCATCGTGGTTTTAGCTATTATGGCTCTTGTACCGTTAGTTAAAGGAATATCCAAGTCATTATGGTTAAATAAAAGAGGTAAAATTCTGTAATTATATATATATATATATATATATATATATATATATATATATATATATATATATATATATATATATATATATATATTTATTACATTGCGGGTGTCAATCCATTCGTCTAACGATGAATTTACACCACGTTTCGCCAAAATCTCATCAAGTGCTCTTGCTGCTGCTGCTACTCGATACTGTGATCTTGATGCTGCTGCAGCTCGAAGCTAACTGAGCTCAGTGTGCCCTTATGAATAGAGTCTACAGGCTGACACATCACTCCGAAAGATCAAATTCACTGAATGTATTGAAAACTCTTCTTATCAAGAACTCTTACCCCTGCCCTTTACTCAACAAATTAATTTCTATTAACAATGCACCCCACAATCTAAATATTATCAACCAGTATGACTCTCCAAATCAAAACCACTTTACTAATGATCTCAACAACATTGTTATACACAAGACCCTTCCCCATGGTCTCACCCCTAAACTCATTCAAATTTTCAAACAAGAAAACATTCGTTTCTCCAGAACCATCCCACATAAATTAAAACCACTTTATACAAGAGTTAAAACACCCATTACCAAAGAACAAACTTCCAATGTGGTCTACAAAATCCCATGCAGACTGCACATCCTGTTACATTGGACAAACGTTCCGCTGCATAAAAGGAAGATTGACTTCACACAGGAGTGACTGTAGAAAGGGTATCAAATCTGGTTCCCTTGCAGAACATGCAATTAACAATGACCATCATCCAGACTATGACAATGTGGAAATAGTTTGCAAACAGCAAAACTATTATAAAAGAAAATTTTTGGAAATGGTTGCGATTAATGCCTACGATGGCGCAATGAATAGAAGACCAATGTGGCAGATCTTAGCATCATCTATTCTTACATCCTTAAACTTCCCAATGATCTATCACAAAATTAGGACATTATACAATAATACTAATTCATAAAAAAAATTTATTTTAGTTCTTTAATAAATAATATGTTAAAAGTTTTTACACCAGGACAGATCACACTATATATAATTTACTAAAATTTTTCAAACTCAAGGTCTATTTTAGTTCGTGTCTACCGACTGTCACTGTTACTCTTATAAAACTACCAATTGCTTAGCTTTACCAACCTAAAAATTAAAACCACGTGCTCCGTTGCCCCAGGAAAATATAACCGGAAAATGTATTTACTACGTCGTAATTCTTTATAAAATTCATGATCCATTTTCCTAGAATCATGTCAGCTTCCATTGGATAATATCACGTTTGTAAGTCGAACTTGCTTGTAGTTGTGTTTTTGAAAACCAATTGTAAATAATTTCTAGATGTTCTGAAGAAGGATTGAATATATCCGAAAAACAATTAAACAAAGAGTTTCAATGGCCAACTGTTTTGACTGCATCCTCCCTAAATTACTTTTTCTTTCTCACGAGTAAGTCACGACTACTTCCAAATGTATATGTGTATATATTCATTTGGAAGTAGTCGTGACTTACCATTTAGAAAACGGGACTGAAATTTCGGGATGTTTCAGTTTTTGCTTCTTTTATAGGCTAAACACTAACTAAATTCAAAATTTGAAGTTTGTGTGTCTGCTAGAAGTATCTTAGAATTTTGATGATCAGTGAGTGTGTCAGTGACGAAATTAAAGAACTTCGACTGGCGATAGTTCGTAAACTATAGGGTATAAATGGTAGGTAACTTAGGAATATAGCTAGTATAGTATGTCCTCTTGGTCACTGAAAATTCAGACTTCTAGCTTTATCCACAACGAAGTTACAGGGGAGTCGAAAGTGCCGTGAGTGGCTTCGAGAAAAGGATGGTACGGCTGTGCTTTCTTTTCTAGAAGTAAAGATGTCTAATATTGATACAGTCACTATAAATGTTGGTAGGTAACTAAATAGATAACAATTCCATAGATACTAACTAAAATAACTGACTTGGTTTTACATGAGATCTCACAACTTTTTTTGTGGTGGAAGGACTGCGTTGCGAGCTTGGCATTTTTTTACATTTTATGTTTTTGATGGAATATATATATATATATATATATATATATATATATATATATATATATATATATATATATATATATGTCATCATCATTATCATTAGCTTATTCCATCCATAGTCGGATGTAAGCCTTCCAAGTTGTCTCCAATGAACTCTATTGTTTTCTTTTTGCATCTAATCGTGTCCCGCTAATCTTTTGATGTCGTCTGTCCATCTTGAACATAAAATGAGACTAGCAATATTTAGCCCAGATGCATGGCATGCTTTTACAGAATTTTTACAAGTCCTGCTTAATTTAATTTCCTGTCAATTTTATCAAACTGCCTGGCTTGCTGCCACAAAACATCCTCAACTCCTGACGATGCCACTACTGTCCTTAATAGTTGGTACAGTACAAACTCCTGACTTTCTTTCGTCAGTTGGCTACCGCCTATTAGATCCAAAATTTTGAAATTTCGATTCATCCGTCTAACGGACTTTATTCCATTAGTCTATCGTACAGTTTATACGGGTTTTACACCATTAAAATCTATTTTGCTTGTGTTTGATTTTTAGTTTAGATTTCCTCTTGAGCCTGCAAAATTTTGAGATCATGTATTCATTATTGTTTTGCTATCTTCATTGGACTATTCGTTTCTTTATCGAAATTGGGGATCAGAGTAGAAAAATACTTTTTAACTATGTTAAGCAATATTTCCGCCGTTTAATTAATATAAAAAGCAATATATGAACATTATTTGAACGCAAATTTGTAATCATCCAGCAAGTGAAATCAGTACCTTCAAACAAAAATTAAGATATTTTAAGTACAATCCAAAAGTAAGTGAGTAGAGGTTTCAAACCAAGAAGATGCACTTATTAAAATGACTTGTCAGTCCTATAAAATTATCATTATGGACAGAACAAAAGCCTGGACATCCTACAAAAGATTTCGAAGAAAGTAGGGACCTGACTAAACGGCAAAAATACAGCAGCGGGTATCTTATTTAGAATTGATATTTGTTATTCAAACGAATCAAATTTATGATGGTAAATCAATGCTTTTACAGTTTTAAGATGTTAACCCAATTTCCAGCAAGACCAGACCCAATGAAAGCAGATGCTATATTTATGAATGTCAACTTTTCTCGCATACAACACAACTTAATAAGAAGAAAACCCTACCCTACTCGTTGCTGCAGTGGCGTAAACAGCATTGAAGATAAATAAAATACTGATTTTAAAAAGATCTCTGGAATTTTTCGTATCTACTGAAACTCTATAAGGGAGAAAATAGTAAAATCGACAGAAAATATGATAAAGCAATCTGTAGAACCATCATCCGAGCTAATATCGACAGAGAAGAGATATAGACGAGGGTACAGTAAATAGGTCTTGAAATATGGAACATGCATAACCCTAATCATAGCACAGCTTAGCGGTAATTGTTACCAAATGAGATTGTTGTTCTTGCTAACCAATTCCTGTATCGGTCTGTGGCTCAAGGACTTAGAGACAGATGACGGATATGAATTTTAAATTAGATTATTAACAGCCAGAGATAAATATGGTTGCATCGTACTGTTTTTTTATGCTAGTACTGCGATAAGCACTTTGAATTTTTATTTCTTCTCTTTCGGTCTTAGCTCGGCTGATGAATCGTAATATGACGAAACGCGTAATATAGATAGAGTGTGATTTATCTTTGACTTTTTTAATTTTGGTAATTGATACTGATTTTTAAAAATTAAATCTGTAAAAATGGTGATATGATCAGCATTCGTCATCATATTTTTAACTATGAATTAAGTCAAGTATTGTTTTTTTATTACTGTATGGATGGCATGCACGATATTTTTTTCAATACTATCTGGCACCAATATTTTTCCCAAAAGAAAAAATATGTCAAGATAAGGGATATTTAAATATTAAGCCAATTAGCTATATCAACGTATAGATAGGTAAGACAAATAAAACTTCCATGGTTATCTTTTATTTTGCACGTTACCTATAGTTCAGTCATTCTTTAGACATAGTCAGAATCTCATAGTTTTTATGTAGCGGCATTTATCAGTGCATCGCAGTTACTTTTTCTAATTTTTACGATTCTCCAAGTAACCATTCCTGATAATTTCCCTTTGTTTGATTTTACCTATTATTTCTGCTATCTCGTTTACTCATCCTGGTGTTTTTCATTCTCTATAAGTAGATCGTGCAAGATGGTGGATGGTATTTCACAGACAAACGTCCACTAGTTCCGGCACATTGAAACACTTATAATTTCAAAATAATAAAATAATAGTTTTGCAACTTATAACATAATACTAAAAAAAGTTCCCATACCAATTTTGACGCCTGATGTAAGTATTATCTGTAATATAGCCTATAGTTTTCTTTATTATTCCTATTCTCAGAGTATTACGTACTTTCTCTTTAATTTGCGTATATCTTTTTCTATTGTGTTGTTGAATTTACAGGAAAATTATTAACACGAAATTGTTAATAACAATTATTGTGAATTTGCTCGTAAATGCCTGCAAGACTTAAGCTCCTTAAGGGCTCGTTATCTGCCTGCCTCATTTTAGAGTTGTGAGAGGTTACAGCCTTTAAGAAGAACACTCCCAGCCCAAAACTATTGGGGATTCAAAGGGAATTTGTCTTGCTCCTATTATTATCAGGCAAGATGCAATTATAGAATAATATAATGAAGAGGCAATATTTTTAACATCTGCAATCTCGATAATTTTTTTTTTGCTCATTGCGAGTTAGATGCTTATTTAGACCTGGTTAAGATCCCTTAGACTGTCTCAACCCTATCCCCGTCCTATTCTCTCACGAATTTTTCATTCAGTAGTTCTACGATCGCCCCCCTCATATTGTACAGGATTCCTAAGAAGATTTCGCGTTCCGTGAGGTTCGTTATAGCTCCCTCTTTAGTCAGTATCCTGGGAACCCGTACGGCCAAGTACGCTCTACTATCCGGACACGGATCTCCACATTATGTTCCGTTTCACTATCTCCCAACCACATATGGGGATGGCGAAAACCGATACTTTCCCTCCTGTCCTTTTTTTAGTAAAAACATCTTTGGGACTCCTTTTTCATAATAGATTTGTTTTTAATAGTTGCACATGTAGAAAACAAAATCCGTTAAATAATTTTCCAGTGTATTGACACTGGAAAATTATTCATCGGATTTTTTTTTTCTACATGTCATACCACTTTGGGCTACTTGATATACGCTAATTATGTTGCATAGTTGCAAAAATCCTTTATTGTAGCAATCAGAACATAATTTTCCTATATATTTTGACGTTCTAAATAAGATTTTTATGCCAAAAATCCGTTGTCACTTTTTCTACACTGATTTGTTTTCTTCTATAAAAATAACATAAAATCCAACATTATCTCCGCACAGCACCAATGATTTAAAAAACCTACTTATACCTGCTTCTAATATTATCTTTTTCCCTAAAAAAACGCCTTTTTTCCATCTGAAAACCTCTCCCCCGCTCCTAGAAAGTGTGCCACTTACAGTACGGGAAGTAATCAGCGGAATGCAACGTTGCTGGTTATAATAATGGCATTTTCAGAAAACTTTGACAAACAAGAATTCTTTTAACAATTTTCTTATGTTGACAGTTGTGTCAAAATAGTGTACGCCATCCGCAAAATTTTTTTCAACGTCTTCAATTCCCTAGGTCGCCAAAAACAGTTTTTCCAAATAACTAAATACTATACATATTTGATTGCATTTTAAGAACATCCAAAAATTTTTTGATTAACGTGACAGAGCTGCTCCAGTTTATTACTAATTTTAAATTGGCTTTAGTCAAGATTAAAAATGTAAAACATGTTTTTTTTCTAGCACTCACCTTATTTGGAAAAAAGATTTTGGTTTTATAATAAACGATCTATTTTTTTTCCATTGATTTGATGCTTTTGTGGCTTTGATTAAATGAGAAATCATAACTTTCCGACCTTTAGCCTTAGATTACTCGAATCATCTTAGGGAATTTTTAAAGTTTCAGATTAAAACAGTAAATGATTGAGTAATGAGGTTTAGACTAGTAAAATACTCGTTAGTCTAAATATAATATATATATATATATATATATATATATATATATATATATATATATATATATATATATATATATATATATAGGTCAATTTTAATGGAGGGTATTAGAACAATAGTCCTTTATGATGTAGAATCGATAAAATCGTAGATTCAGATAATTCAAATTGACCTTTATGGTACTGAGATATTAAGATCTAAATATGTAATGAACATTGATATAATAAATGAAATTATTTTTTATTTAAAAGTGCAAGAAATATTTAGCGTCTTCCTTTATCATTAAACTCTTATGCAACGTCAGGATTTCTTTATCATTAAACTGCGATGTATCTCTATGTTGCGACTACCTTACAATTACATAAGTAACATTCTCGGTACACTGGTGTTATTTATATCATGTCTCCGTAATTGCCACAGACTAGAAAGCTATTTTTTGAAAATAATTTAGTTTATTTAATCTATTTTTTAGTTCAATAAGCAAGTCATAGCAGAAAATGTATTAACGTATAGTTCCCTTTAAAACAAATGAGTTTAGGACAGAAATTACGGTGCTATGCAATTAAATATCGTTATCGCTATGGAAAGACAAACGGGTGGAACAAAACGTCGCCGCAAAACGAAGCTGACTGACTACACCCGATCGTTAAAATGTGCCTCGTCGAGTTTCTCGGAGATGCCAAGGAAGAAAAAGTTATATTATATGTAACAATAATAGCGAGATATATGCGTGACATCTCGGAGACACTCGATGATATTTTAATAATCCGGTGGTAGCCAGCCGGCTTCGTTTTGCAGAAACGTTTTGTTCCACGTGTTTGCCCTTCTGAGCAATAGTGTCTATGTGTACCTAAACTAACGCGACTTAATTCTAACAATTTCTGTGGAAACTCCCCCTTCATTTTCTTTTATATCGTTTTCACACAGTTAGTATTGGTAATAGCATGGACGTAGTATCAGACCTATTCCAAAAACAACCATAAACACAACCGGTGTCATAGCAAGTAACTTATTAATGAGATACTATATGATGTTCACTTCGTTTAAAGAATAATTTAGCAATTTTCTTCTTTTTGTTACAATTTTCTATAGTAAGTTTGATTGGACACAACAGCTAATATTTTATTTCCATATAGCTGAATTTATGTACGTCCTCTTGGACAAAAATTTTGATAAACCAATCCTATCGACATGTTTTATCTTATCAAAGGTTTTTCACCTCAATATCATTGGTAAATCATTTTTTTTTGTTGCCATATAAAGAAGAAATTCCAGTAAATTTTGAAATAGATACAACATAACAAACAAATAATGGTGAGTTTTTGCAAGAAATTTCCGCTAATTCTTAACCTTAATAAACTCATACATATATATATATATATATATATATATATATATATATATATATATATATATATATATATATATATATATATATATATATATCTGACATCTAAAACTACAATCGACGGTACCTATTTTACGTTAAGCAAAGTATTCCGTATGAGAAAGATGCTGTCAATGTGTGTGGAAAGCTGCGAGACGATATGGCAGGGACCGAAATAAGTAGTAGTCAGACGGACACATATTCGGAGAATGAGGCAAAACTTTCCGTACCAAAGAAAACATAATACCCTCGTCGTTTTTGCCGTGTGGGACCTGGCGTTACCCAGAACTTTCACAATCCAAAAGATCAAAGTCACCGCCTAGAAATCGCTGATTCCATATTTTACACGTCTTTTGCGTCATAGCTACTTTTGGCATAGTTAAACAAACCATTTCCGCAGCTTCAGACGCTAGTGTGTTTTCTTAAAAATTCTCGAGTTTATTTCCGATTATTTCTTTATTTAACCGATCAGTCGTATTACGCTATCTGTTCAAACTACTTCACCTCATACCGATGCCTTAGGACTATCCCCTCACAGCGCCTAACACCCTATTTCAGTTAGCTTCCTTACCACGCACCCACCTGGTGGACCACAATCCAAAACTCTCTTACTTCACTCCATGAGCCTCAGTCGGCAAAAAATGTCCGCGCGCTTTGAACTATCGAACGGAAATCCAACTTTGAGATACTGATTTCGAAGGTACTGAATTTTTGGTACGCCTAATGAATTTCTGGCCTTTGGAAATAAATGATAATTTCTTAAAACAAATTTTCAATCGTAATGCGCAGTCGAATTCTCATCCATTTTTTTTAACATGAAAGTTCAACAAGTCTATTTTCTTATGGTCACCTGAACTGTACACGGTATTTTCTAAGTTGGAAATTTTTTTTAACTGTTATAGGACTACGATAAAATAATCAGTTCGCCATATATACGCTATACGAAGAGAAATAACGCTCTTACAACATTTTAAAAGTATAACTGTTATCCTAAAAAAACATCAGTTTGTAAACTGCTTCAACAAATCATTGAACTCTAAAATTTTCAATACCATTATAACTTTCCCTTTCAGTTTTGTTTACAATACTTTCTTGAAAAATCTTGACATTCGGGTAACGCTATTTGTGACCACTTGGCGCTTTTGTATAGACGTGAGCCTGCGAAAGAAGGAAACTAATAGACAAAAATAAAATAATACTGCAAGGTGATAAAGATACCTTGGATCAATTAAGTGATGCTTTTATGCAATATTTTGCCAGGGTGACTTTTTAAAACATTTTTAAAAACTTCTATATAAGCCGTATGTATTTGGCGTAGTTACTTTACCACATTTAATTAAATTATAGTAAAGCCGTTAAATTTTGTATAGGTTCAATAGTATCATAAGAAATTATCCTGGTGTTTGGTTAACCTAATAAAGTAATTTTAAATTTAATTATCAATAGTCAAGAGGTTAGAGTTTCAGTATTATGAAAATGTTTTCATTGTTATTAATTGAGATAATAAACCATTATGAAAATAGAATAAAAGGTAATCAATGACAACTCAGGACATCGACCGAAAAATTGTCTGCTTATTCCCTGCAGTCCTTTAACTCAGTCATCATAAGTAGAAAGTATACATACAGGGCCTTAATTTGAAAAAGAAAACATTTGAAACTTAACGGATGTCACTGGCAAAAGCTCACTAATAAAGCGCGAAGTCTCGGCTTTGCGGTTTGACTTTAGACAAAATCAAGCAGATAAAATAATTTACGTAACAGTGGCAACTTATGTATGTTCGCTACGAAAATACCTGCCTATACATAGTACTGCCAGTACCAATAGCAAACCGCAAGGTTATTTTTATTTATACGAAACAATGCAGTTCTATTATTTGACAATCATCTCTGATCGGTTTAATAAAATTGTGAAAGTGAAAATATTTTACGAAATTTAAATGAAGTCCTTCCTAACAAAAAGTAAGTACCTAGTTTTAAAAATTATTTTATCGCGACATATTAATACTATACCGAATTTATGTATATAAAACCTTAATAATAAATATCATTTTCTATTTACTAATTGTTTAGTTAATACTCGCTGATTTATATAAAATAATTTTGTTTACATTTTCGTTTAATAGTTTTAGTCGTAAATTAAAAAATTCTGTTTGTTGAGACTTTAATTTTATCAAAGTTTTAAATGATTTTGCTCACAAAATAGACCAAGATCTAGCAGCGTATTTCAAGTTGTAATTTCAACAGTCATGAAAATTTAGGTACTAAATCTTATATACCTGCTGAACAATAAAATTCGATTCTAGCTAAGAAGGTGAGAAATACGATTCAATTTATTTAAAGTAAAAGTCATGAAATTTCAGGAAGTTATTTTCGATAGAATTTCTTATTTATAAAAATTATTGCGAGAACATTTCTTCCCCTCCTAAGTGTTGACAGAACGCTGTAAATGTTTATTTAAAAAAAAATACCATAAATAAAATACATATATGTAAGATAGGTAATATACATAATACATATAAAAAGCAAGAATAAAATTCCATCACACATTGCCAGAGCGAAAAACGTTCCCACGTTAGTGCGACCGAGACAGTTATATAGCAGCCTGCCGGTTAGAGAGAGAACGTGTATGGAGAGTAAAACGTGCTAGATATACTATATAAAATTCAACAAAAAATTTGTTGTAAAAATTAAAGAAACATTTATTTAATGTATCAAAAATTATTGATTTTTTATTCATTTTCTTCATCAACTTAAATCGATTTGGGGTATTAATATGTCATTATCTGTAAAAATGATTATTATATCGCGGGAAATTTTGGTACGCGGCATGAGTGTTGGTAAGCGTGATTCTTGTAACGGCTGTATTCAAAGCTACAAACAGCTGCAACCTGCAGTTGTTTGTTGGGAGCTATCGTAAGTAGTCGGTGTTATACGTTCCACAGAAATGGATAAGGTCGAGTATCGGGTAGAAATAAAAAATTTTTGTTTAAAAAAGTGAACTGTTGCCTAGATAGAAACTGAACTGAACATGAGAACTCGGCTCCTGCATTCAAGACCATTTATTACTGAGCTAATGAATTTAAACGTGTCCTTAGATGCTGGACGTTTAGGACGCCCGATTAAGGGGTTACATACACCTGGGCGCTGCAAAAATTATGTATACTTAAAAAATATTTTAAGGGGAGGTTCTCCTTTAGCAATCCAAAAAAGAGGTGTTTTTTTTATTTTTTTTTTCAGGTAAGGAAAAAAATTATGTATTTGGGGTTTTTTACACGTATTTATTAACCCTTCGAGTACAAAAAAAAATTTTTTTGTGAAAAATAATATCATGAGAGCCTGCTATACGTGCTGGAACGCAACCATCCAAAAAAAGACGTCCAATCTGCACTCCTAATATTTATCTGAAATCAAAAATCTAAATTTTTCCATCAAATATATCGTATTTGTTCGAGGTTATACAGTAGAACCCCGATTAACCGAGTCGCGGTTATCCGAGCTCCGGATTAACAGAGCCAATCTAAGAACCTGATTATCCTAGGTACGTGCGTCTATGCTGCGTATTAACCGAGCTTCTAAAATATGTATGTACATATTTCCATTTAAAATCATCGGGGCCTTCGGGGAATCCTCCTGGCCCGAGTGAGGGGTTCCCCCATTTATGTTTTTGGACTTTTTCAGCATGTAAATTTGCGCGAATGCAGTGCGTTATAGCGTTTACTACGGAGAAGTACGAGTATATTCACATAATTTATTTGGTTGGAGTGTAATTAAAACGAACTGCTTTGTTTGAATTTTTGTTTGTCGTATTATAATGGAGCAAAACAAGCGCAAAGGAATCGTCGTTCCTATTGAAGAAAAATTAAAAGCCATCAGAAGAATTGAAGCAGGAGAGACAATTAAAGTTGTTGCACGAGATTATGGAGTAGGTGAGGTAACAGTTGGAGACTGGAAAAGAAACCGCACAAAAATAGAAGAGTAGTGTATAAATCAAGCCTACTCGTCCTCAGGAAGAAAATCAATGAAAACCGGCGACTATGAGAAGGTTAACGAAGCTTTATTCCTGTGGTTTAACCAACAGGGATTAAAAGGTGTGCCTCTGTCAGGTCCAATTTTACAACAGAAAGCAATAATGATTAGTAGGCAATTCCCAGAGATAGATCAGTTTACCGCCAGTTCTGGATGGCTTGACCGCTGGAAAAAACGGTACGGTATACGACAACTGACTGTATGTGATGAAAAACTTTCTGCTGATGTGTCATCAATTGAGAAGTTTAAGCAGAATTTTAAAAAGCAAATCGAAGATTGTGGATACACATGTGATCAAATTTACAACTCTGACGAAACTGGTCTGAATTATAAAATGCTTCCATCAAAAACATTGGCATCTCGACAGGAAAAATCAGCTCCTGGGCACAAACGAAGTAAGAAAAAGATTAACTATAATGGTATGTTCCAATGCATCTGGCAAGCACAAAATCCCACTGATGGTGATTGGCAAGTCTGCACGTCCAAGAGCTTTAAAAGACATCTCACCCAAAGCCCTACCAGTCTATTACAAAAGTCAGAAGAGCGCATGGATGGTTGCGACCTTATTTACTAACTGGTTTGAAGAAGAGTTCGTGCCATCTGTGACTAAATTTTTGAACAGAAACCGTCTTCCTATTAAAGCAATTTTGTTAATGGATAATGTCCCCTCTCACCCTGGAGAAGGACTTCATGTGGGCGAAATTGTTGTAAAATTTTTTCCTCCAAATGTAACCAGCATAATGCAACCAATGGATCAAGGCATCCCCGAAAACATTAAAAAAAATTATAGGCGTTTATATCTTGAACATCTGTTAGAACACACAGAAAAGGAGGATATTATCAATGGGATGAAAAAGATTACACTGAAAAATGTTATTTACTGGGTAAGTCAAGCTTGGGATTCTGTGCGTACTACCACTATTCAAAAATCTTGGTCAAAAGTTATTGATTTTGAGGACTATAATGACAGTAAAGATGATACTCCATTAAATGAATTAGCTTTGAAATTGAGAAGCCATGGAGAAATGTCTGTTCAAATTTTGACAGCGAGATAGAAGAAAAAGAAAAAAGTTTATTTGAATTAATGCAAAAATTAAAATGCGAAAATGTGACAAGAGAAGATGTTGTTGAATGGATTACAGCAGATGATTTAGAAGAAGAAATGGGTATTGAAGAAATAACGAATGCCTTTCAGGAAACCGAAAAATCAGATGACGATGAAGCTTTGAGGTATATCGAACAACAACCAGAGACAACCCCAGCGGATTTGCTTCTTCTTAATAGATGGAGAAACATTGCAGCGAGAAAAAGAAGATGCAATATCAAACAGAAGCGCATAGATACCTATTTCACTGTTTTATAATGTATGTACCTATTTATATGTTAAAAACGTTAATACATCGGTTTAAAGTATTGGTGTTTATTTTTTGAATGAATAAAAAACAAATCCGGATTATCCCAGTTTTCAGTTATCCTAGGAGGGTGCCCCCCACGTCACCTCGGATAACCGGGGTTCTACTGTACCAACAAAATTTAAAAAAAAATTAAAATGGCGGACATGCGAATTTTCCCTTTTTTTTACTCTTCCATGTGCCATAAAAAAAATTAAATAGAAAAAGCTGGCTGCATTTAGGTATATCCTCCAATAAATTTAATCTATTTTAAAATAAAAAAGAATTGGACCGATCCATCAAGTGGTTCAAGAGCTATCGTTCCCGCAGTTTTAGAAAAGAAGTTTTCGCGTTTAAAGTTTCGTTAACGATTTTTTGGGGTTAATGTCAAAACACTTTACCTTTTGGCTAATCTGCTATTCCAGGGCCACATTAATCCTTCCTCAACTTCATATTGCTCCTTTTTTGCTATCTGATTAGCTTTTTTTGGATAATGCAGCTGCTCTTACGCCATCTGTCATATTACTTTCAGCTGCAGTAATCCCCTGAGCATCGGCTCTGTCAGAGAATTTGTTGGCTTCAAGTCCAACGGCTATTTCCAGTGTAGTCACATTTTTAATGAAGCAATATGACCTTCATTAAACATACTGACAGCCGTATACGTGGCAATTTCAACATTTTTTGCGGCGTAATGCAAATGTTTAGGCGCAAGTCTCCATATGCAAGCGTTAACGGAATTTTGAGTGTTATCTCCGGCACATCTTTCCATCAATTCATCCGCAGATAAAGCCTCGAAAACAGGTTTGATGGCTTCTTGTACGTTTTGCTGAAGTGGATTCTTGTGCTTAAAAAATTTCTTATTTCCGTAAGCTTCAGCTACGCGCCACTTGCACCAGCTCTCTTTTCCTTGCGGGCAGTACATGGGATGCGGTTTTTCATAAGTTGAAATATTATGATAAAATACAGCCCATTCAGCCTTTTTCATCTCCTTCCCTGAATATGGATTTCTTCTAATAGCCAAACCGTAGTATAACTTCAGAAAACTTAAGACGCTCCACGTCGCCAAACATTTTATAGTCACAGCATATATACTGACATCCGTTGGTACCAGTGACAAGTAGTCTCATCATAGTATATAAAAAAGCTCACAATTAAAAAATAATGACTTACGATACGCGCTACCGCACAAACTCTATTTTCGCACAATAAAGTGGGTGCTTCAAATTATCAATATCTTTTATATTAAGTTGTTTTCCATAAAGTCGTTTGAGGAACATATTCGACACTGGATAATAAACTATCAAATAAAACAAAACAAAAATCGATTTTTGATCGATCTTGAGGAGAACCTTTCCTTAAAGGTTATTAACTGAATAATCCAAAAGAATGACGATTATATAGTTTTATTGTACTTTAAATTATAAGAATTTTTTTTAATATATTTTAAATGTTAACATTATTTTTTATCAGATTAAATGGACCACTGATGAAAATTATGGCGCCATCTTGTCTGCATGATAACTCCCCAAAAATAATCCAATCCGCAAAAATAAAAATTAATCTTGTATAGTTATGTAGTAGTTAAAAATTGTCGAAGAGGTTTTTTTTTCAAAAATAAAAAAATTACGGTGTTTCAAATTTAGCACGCAATTTTCGACCACAAAATTTATGTTTAATTATTTATAAAAAATATTCTATTAGAAAAATTTAAAAAAAAACCGCTGGACATTTCGTAGGAAAAGCAATGAGTAATATTGCAGACAGTGTCTGAAGATAGGTAGCGGCCCCAATCCGACGCCAAGTCACATTTAATGCTATAACTTGGTAATGGAATGGAATTTTCCTAAAAAACTTTTTTTGAATAAGTCCAGAGAGTAAAAATCCGTAAAAAATCTGATTTTAAAAAATTTAAGGTGTATGTAACCCCTTAAGGTTGACTGGGCAATGAGTGTCGCGTTTGTAGACTCCAGACCAAAAAGGTACGAGGAAGGACATTTTAAAATCGTGTTTTTGAAAAGTTGCAGGGTATTCCCATGCACTTCTGGCGGCGTTGATCCACCATTACAGCCCGGAGACAAACGGCAATCAAAAAAGTAGGTTGGCGCAGGTGAAAGTGCACTGAAAAAAGCGGAAAACAGTTTTAGAGGCGGAAATGAAATAAAATTTAAAAAACCTGAATCCCGCTTGGCCAAATGTATTGAGCTCAATGAAGTATATAACGAGAAATCAATTTTTGTTTTTGTAAAAAATGTTAATTACCTATACTTTTCAATCTGCCCTCGTACTTATCTAGTAAATTGTAGTGTATGATTTTTATTTTGGAGTTTTATTAGTTTGCTAATCTTTTCTGCAAAATATTAATATAGGTGTGTATATTTTATAAAAAAACTGTCTTATTTATATACACGTTTTTAGTTTGTATATGTAATTATAGTGTTATCAAAACTTAACATACTTCTATCGCAAATTAAACAGAACCTTGAAAACTACGTAAATTGTGTAATTTTACCTGGCGATATTCATTATTTTCATTTAATTACTATGTATTCTAATTACGATCGTTCTCATTTAAAATTTAAATCGATTTATTTTGTTATAAGTTCCTCGAAAAAACAAAAAGAGTTTACATGTATTCCATACTGTTTTAAATTTTATGTGATTTTTTTGGAATAAGTTTCTACAGTTTTTTCCTGAAACCCATAAATATTATCTGTTTAAGATAACTTATGCTATCTTTAAAAAAACCGATCAAGTGTAAGTTGTACTTGCGCAATTAGTGTTCGGTACGTTGATAGCTTTTAAAATAAAAATTTTTGTTACGGATGCATAAAATGATCAGTGACTTGACTTCAGAAAACACACCCCAAATGAGTTTTCAAAAAAGTTTATTTCCAATCTTTACTGAAACTGATGACCTTGAAATTTTTGTTTTTTTTAAATACCAGAAAAATTATTAAAGGTAATGCACTCGTGATAATTTTCGTTCAATCTACACCCCGTGGAGAATATTCCACATATTTTCAAAATTTTTTGATAAGTACTTTTCGAGATAAGGCGGGGGACAGCGATTTTTCTCGATTTTTTAAAAATAATACAAAGAAAAATGCGCGCAAGTATTACATTATACGTCGTCTTTTCACAAGCTTTCATTTGACACCACACTCGACGACCTAGTAAAAAATTTTTTTTTCACTTCCGATTTCACCCTCCAAAACTAACCCCTTAAGTCCAAATTTAACTCTCAAAACTACATGGCTCTGATGAGCCCATCAATTCCTATATTATTACCAAATGTCAACTTTCTATGTCAAATAGTTTCGGAGAAAATCGAGTGTGACAGACAGACAGACAGACAGACAGACACCGAAGTGATCTTATAAGTGTTCCGTACGGAACAATAAAAAGACTTGATTTTCGGAATAAACATGAACCAGATTACAAGATTTCTTTAGTGTGTATAAATTATTTTTTAAATGAATCGATAAAAGATAAATGTCTTTTATCGATTTATTGACTTTTATAAATCAGTAGCTGTGCCCGCGGCTCCGCTTGCGTGGACTACAGAATTATTATTCAGGTCTTTTTGCAAGGGAGTGCGCTGGCGGCAAACTTTTTTCCGACTTGATTCCCTATTATCATCACTGCTTATTCCTTATGTTACCTAATCTAACAAAATATATACAGTGTGCCCCAAAAAGTTCAAAATATTTGATGATATACAGGGAAAATAAAAAATAATGATTTATAATGAAGAGTAAAATGTGTTTAAATACACAGCAAGATATTAATTGAAAATGTTAATAGGAACTAAAAAATTATGCTTACGTTTAGATTTGTGACCCTCCTAGTTAAAAATTTTAAAAAACTCCAGTAAACACGTCAGTAATTGTCGGATTATTTACTGAATAAAGGAAAACGAAATTAAACGAAATGATTGTATCATATTTTTTTTAAAAATTTGATAACCTTTTTATCTGCTTTGCAACAATTACATCCATAATAACCTGTATTTAAATTTAAACACGCTTCACTCTTCATTATAAATCATTATTTTTTATTTTCCCTGTATACCATCAAATATTTTAAACTTTTGATGCTTGATTATGGATTTCCAATGCAAAACTTTTTATCACGAATAATTTTTTTTGTAATATGTAAGATGAAGTTTTTCTCCATTTGTATAAAACTGTTTGGGGCACACTGTACTAAAACCTAGCCATATGTATGAATTAAAAAAAAAAAAAACGCGTTAATCGGATAAATGGTTCTCGAGTGATAAGCGCACTAACGGGCGGACAGACAGACAGAGAGACGTTGTGTTTTATAATATGTAGGGATTTTATACAAAATACGTCACAAATATAAATAGATAGGTATGAATAGGTCCAACGAGAGGTGGAGGATCGGGGGAATCGCCGATTTTTTTTGGAAGTTCTTTATCATTACTTTGAAGGGTGATAAAATTTTATAATGAGCGAGGACTTTTTTTTGGAAATGTCGCCCCTCCCCTCCCAGATCATTCATTTTAGAAAGTAGTAAAATTTATATTATAGAATAGGTTTTTTCTGGAAATCTGCCACCCTTTCAAAAGTGGTAAAATTTTATTATGAGGACATTTTTTTTTAATCAACTGGTTTTGCCGTATGTGATGGAGCATTGTCATGAAGAAAAATGACTTTGTGTTGCCTCTTTCGGTATTCTGGCCTTTTTTCAAGCAGCGAACGGTTCAAATCTCTCAGTTGTTGGTAACGTTTAGTATTAACCGTTTTTCCAGGTTTTAACATAATAGGCAACGCCCCTCTGGTCCCACTAAACACAGAGCATCGTCTTTCTGCCAAAGCGATTCGGTCTTGCGGTCGATCTGGATGGTGCCCCTGGGTCCCCCCATGATTTTTTGCGCTTGGGATTCTCAAAATAAATCCACTTTTCATACCCTGTAACTATACAATGCAAAAACGACTTCCTTTTGTATCGAGCGAGCAAAATATCACACGTGTTTTTGCGCTTTTCCATTTGCCTGTCGTTCAACTCATGTGGTACCCATCTACCGGTCTTCTGAATCTTTCCCATCTCTCATAGCCGATTGGAAACAGCTTGTTGACTAACGCCCAATTGCTCGACGAGTTGTTTTTGTGTTTGCAAATCATCTTCGTCCAACAATGCTTGCAATTCCACATCTTCGTATTTTTTTGGCGGTTTTCCACGTTCCTTGTCTGCAACATCGAAGTCATCACTTTTGAAACGCCGAAACCACCGTTCACATGTATCTTGCGATGGAGCATGTTCACCATAAGCTTCTCGAAGTAATCGGTATGATTCAACAGCAGTTTTCTTCAAATGAAAACAAAAAATTAATGCTGTGCGCGAATGCTCTTTGTTCAGTATAAATTTCGACATATTGAACACAACACAACACTATGCACACACTTTTCCAATTTAACGCTCGTGCACGTCTGACACTTGTTGATGACACAACAAAATGGCGCAGTATCAAATCTTTATAGCATAAACTGCATTGGTGCACCATCTGTTGTCTGAAATCCGCCTTTCATACTTGTACTCCTGGTACATATACCTGGGCGCTGCAAAAAGTATATTTATTTAAAAAATATATTTTTTCAAAAATAAAAAATTTAAAGTATTTAAAACCTTAGTATGTAATTTTCGACCAAAAAAATTTATGTTTAGTTATAAAAAATTGTCTATTAAAAGAATTAAATAAAACCTCTCGACATTGTGTAGAAAAATAATTATTAAGATTTAAAAAAAAGTTAAAAAAACATTAAAAATTGACTGAGTAATATTGCAGACAGTGTCTGAAAACAGGTAACGGTCCCAGTCCTGCGCCAGGTCACATTTAATGCTATAATTTTGTAATAGAATGGAATTTTCTTAAATCTTTTTAGAATAATTCTTAGGTGTATAGAGAATAAAAATCCGTAAAAAAAATCGTATTTTTGAAAATTCAGGGGTGTTTGGTGTATGTAACCCCTTAACAAGCTATATTCGGCAAAATCGCTTTGTTGAGTGAACACAAATAATGTACGGAAAAAACCTTAAACTCGTAAAGTAGATTGCAGTGTATTTATTGTTACATGACATCGCCGACGAATACTGAAGTTTATGGCAACAAAAATGTTATAAAAAAGTATGGTAATAAGAATGTTCTCTTCTTTTAATCGTTTTTAAAACTAAAAAACCTAAAACATTTTATAACAATTTTGTAATTTAAGTAATTTACTCTTACAATTTTCACACATTCTTTCTTCGTATTCAAAGTTAATATTCCTTTTACGTAAAACTAAGGCAACTTGTTTGGTTCTGGTAATACGGTACAGGCATACAAATAAGTATTAAAAATAAAACAGACGGGTACCTTCAGAACTTTACAGAGACGTGGATATTGACCTAAAATAAATATTTAATTACAGTAACTGAAAATACACACATACTATACCTTAGGATTTCTACAGCAATAAAAATATGTATTAAAATTGTTTTTGTTTTTTACTACACAAGATAGTCAATTAGTATTATTCCATGCGCATCCCAAAAATAGTATATAAAATAGAAAACTAAATCTTACCATTAGAAAAAGTAAATCTTTATACAGTTGTAGATTCAAGTAAATTAGATACTCTGTTTTCCACTGGAAAAAAACCTTATTCTCTGATTCCCATTCATACCCATGGATGTATCAACACTCTTGCCGGTTATGATCATCTAATAATACCGTCAGTGGCTGTAATGCACTCAGAAATTCAGAGATACAATGCTAGACACAAAAAAGAATAGAAGCGTATATCATTCATAACTTAGCTTTCCGCCAAATCAGTGATCCATAAGAAACTTAAACGAGTACGCAAAGGCAAGTAGAAAACACTGGAAAGATTTCCAACCCTGTCTTATCGAAAAAAAATTACCGTATCCCGCGTCCGCGCAGCGCCGCTAAAAACGTGAATAATCGCACGTGTCTGTGGACGTACCAGTGTTGTCACTTCTATTTGTTAATTTTAATACCAGGTTACGTATGATTATATATACAGTCTGTCAAGTAAGAACGTATCTGCGATAATTTATTTTTGGTAGCTTGGATTTATCGATTCAACAAAAAGTTGGTAGAGGGAACCTTTGTCTACGACGCATTTTAGTAAAAGTATCAGTCGATTCCTAACTTTCGTCGAAATCATGTAAAATCCAAAATGAATCACTTGTTTGCGCGTCGATTCAAGGCAATCTTTCTTTGTTCTTATCCAAAGGGACCTAAAATGACACATTCCGCAGCCGTTAAATATATTAAAAAGTCGATGTCGTTTATGAAAAACTGGATAAGTCGTTTTAACGAGACGAAAAGTGTTGAAAACTTGCCAAAACGTGGTTCGGTAGGCAAAGTCGCTCCACAAGTCAAAAAACGAATCGTGTCTTTGTTTTCACGGGATCCGAAATTGACGCTGCATCAAGGAGCGGCAGAATTAAGAAAATCGGATTTGGTATGTGTCCGACGAGACCATCTTCGTGCACATGATGTCAAATTCTGAAGCACGTTGAAGAAACCTTTACTGGATGAAAAGATGATGCAAAGAAAAGAGATCTAAAAATAAACATGTAGGGTTTCGATCGAAACATCTATGCAATTTATTTGCTTCTGCTCCATGAATCCTGAATCAGTTAAGGTTTTAATGGAACTTAAAAAATTATCCTATTCAGTAGGATACACTTTATTGACAGTCAATCATCACTCTTCATAAAGCTAACATGTTTAGCGAAACGCGCGTCAAGTGCAAAAATAAAGTGTTTGCTGTTGTGCTAATATATACTGAGTAGTGTCATTGTGCCAAAGATTCCACATTCCCAACTTAGTTAAAAAATTATAATCATTTTATACTTCAATAATTCAGTTGAAATAGAATACTTAAAAAACTGAAGAACTTATACTTTCCTACTAAAGACCTATTTGCATGACTTTTCCGAAACCCTACTTATTTATAAAATTGCGTAAATAATAAGAAATACTTTTGTTTCCATTACTCGTAATGGAAGGAGATTCAACAAAAACAGAGAAGATTTGAAATATAACTACATTGTAGATAAGGAATTCAAGTTAATTCCCATTAAAAGGTAAAACTACAGTGCCAAATCTCATTTCTTTCAATTTAGGGAGTTGTTTCCTTTGAACAAACTCTGTCAGTTTGCATACAAGCCTCTGAACGTGCTCAAGTACTTCGTAAAGACTGCTTCTATTTTCTCTTATTTTGAAACAGAAGAATGAAAACTTACCGGTCGCCCACAGCGTCTGTTCTCAAACAACGTGAATAAATCCGGCGGCAACATTTGAAATTCCAGACTCGACGCATACCGGTCGTCCAATTTACGCAGACTCAGAGCATAAAATTTCCGTAGGTATCATGAAGCTTGCTAGAAAACTAACATGGCGTATGGCACAGCCGAAGCGTTTAATAATTTTATCAAAATATTCGTTAAAAATTGGCATAAAATTACCTAGAAACCTTGTAAAAACAATAGAGTAATGATACGAAGTGTTAATTTTGTGATTTGTGAAGTGAAATAAGGTGAAATTTGAGGATTAAGCACTTAAAAAGGTACAGTATTTATAGTTGTAATGGATATCAATACGGCTGAATTTTGTGTGGCTACAAGCGATTCTCAGCTTTTCTGTAATACAGTAAAGACGGATTTCGCTTAAAATCATCTTCATGTCTTTTTGAAATTGTTTGGTTTATAAAACATATTTGCCGCTAAAATATTTTTTGAAGGGTTTACCAGAATTTACAAAATCTTTTAAAATGTATTTAGATCGATTACTTGTTTGCTATTGAGTATTTAGGTACCATTTTAATCGAATTTGTCAATGCTGTTCGAGAGTTTTAAATGTTTATTGTATTAATTAGTATAACAAAATATCTTACGTTTCGTTCTGTTTTTATACCAAATGCAATACATGACTCAACTTTCTGTTTTTATTCAAAAATGTTAATTAAACTCAAATTTTAAAATATTCTATATATATATATATATATATATATATATATATATATATATATATATATATATATATATATATATATATATGGCATATACAACAATCATTTTGCAATTTATGGGGTATATGTAATCAAAGAAATGGGACATTATTCATACATTTATGAACAACACCTTTTCTTTGTCTCCTTATCAATTTTGATTCATCTTTAATATTGACCCATTGAAAATAACTATATCTGACACCTGCAAATTTAGTTTTTTAGAATAAAAGCAAAATTACGTTTTATGATCGCTACAAACAGAAAAGAAATTGTTTCTTTTGTTTAAAGAAACGTTTGTTATTTACACAAATACTAAAGATATCAAACAAAATGACATTACAAATGACTATGAACAGTCAATCATTTTTCTGGGCGTTAAAGTGTTCTGTTAAATTATTAACAACGCGCGGTCGTTCAGCGGTTCTTGTGTGAAATGTGGGAATATATTATGGAACGCCTGGAAGTAATAACTTTTCCGATTATCCGAAGCGCATTGTTTGAATAATCACAATATTAACTGGACGGCAGCTTCAAAACGATAATCTAATTTTGGAAGTTTAATTTTTTCAGTTTATTATTTAAACATATCTTGTTTTCTAAATGTCTTCTTCAGAATTTAAATTTGTTGTTATCTGCACTTCCTGAATAAGAATGTGAAAGTTGGCAACGTTTACGAGAATTTTATGTGTTTGCTACACAAAATCTTGCCAGTATTCTTACATTTTTCTTAAAAATATTTTACATATAACATAGATATCTATTATAATATCTATTATTTGTTGCAATGGAATATCCAATTTTTATGAAACAATTTTTTTTAAGATGGCCGAGGACGCAGCAGAAAAAGAAGCCAGTGAAGTCCTTCACAGCTTGCTGTCGGTAGAACGAATAGAGAAGCAAGAAATCATTGTTGATGGAAACGATAATCAATCTCCATCATCACATTCCTTCCAATCAAATACAGGTGCCAATGACGTCACTGATGGAGAAACAACGATTCAGTACACGCCAGTATCTATTGCACATTCTCTTTTTTCCACTATAGATGGCACCAACCATTTCTCGAATGCCATGGATGACCAACAAGTGGTAGGAGATTATACTTCTTCTAACTCAAAAGAATTTTTCATTTTTTATATGTTTTTTAGGTTATATGGGAGGGTCATGCGATTGTGGATCCTTTGGATACCAATATAAGTGCCCTTTACACAGGTCATTCGATACACGAAGATCCTGAAGAGACTGACAACGAAGTTATAAAAAAACCACCAGAGATCAAGCCCAAGAATTCGCCAAAAACTAAAGGAAGCCCTCCGAATGCAAACGTAAAGAAAAAACCACCGATTAAAAAGAAAAAGAAAGCTATAGGTGATACTTCAAACGAACCTACAAAACTTGAAACAAGTCCGA
Organism: Pachyrhynchus sulphureomaculatus; assembly: GCA_019049505.1. NCBI lineage: Eukaryota > Metazoa > Arthropoda > Insecta > Coleoptera > Curculionidae > Pachyrhynchus > Pachyrhynchus sulphureomaculatus. The sequence goes on from CM032450.1 coordinate 8,905,697, forward strand.
CTCAAGTAAAAGAACGTTTTAAGAGAGGCTGTGAATGCCAGGATGAAAGTTGCTTCAGAGGCCTTAACGCGGAAACAGTATTTAAACATCGCCATAATATTGCAGAGCTGACTAAAGGAGAACATGATATGTATTTAATGGGAGTTACCATGGCATGTCTTGCAAATCCTGATACTACAGTAAGACACAGAGAGAGAAGACGACTTAGAGCGCAATATGTGTATCAAGGGGGAGGAGAGTTTGCTTGGACGCCTTTTTGTATCTAGAAAATTGCACTCATTATCAACTAAAGAGAATAAGAAAGCATGTTATGACCCACGGTGTTGCACCAAGAGTACATGGGAACCACGGAAAAAAACCACATAATACTTTTTCTTTAGATATTTACTGCCATGCTCGAGAATTTTTAAAACAATATTTAGAACAACATATTGGTGAAAGAGACATACTAAACACCAAACAAGCAATTCAATTGCCTTGGGACGTCACAAGAAAAAATCTTCATGACGCTTACAAGGAATATATTCAAATTCTCGAGCCCGGCGTCAAACTAATGGGCTACTCAACGTTTCGACATTTCATGAAGGAACAATTCCCTCACGTGAAATTTTGCAAAATGGAGCCCAAGAGTAATAATCAACATCACAATAATCACCAACAACACACTGTTCAACATCAACAACAAAATCATGCTCAAATTCAACAACAGCAACAACAGATTCAAACTGTTGAAAGGCCCAGAGAACAGACGGTTCAACAAGTACAAAAGTGCATTATCAATAGTGAGGTTCAACAAGTGATACCTCTTGTAGTGGCCCCCAGTGAAAATGCGAGTAATCAACATCAGCAATCACAAACTTTCTTGGTGACTCCAGTACCTCAACTTATTTCTAATACTAACATAGTTACTCCTCATAATGCTACAAATCAAAATCAAAATACTTTTTCATATCAATTAACGAACACTCCGTATGTTATAAATGAACAAGGAAATATTGTAACTACGATGGCAAACGGCCAGCATCATACTCCATATTTTGGCCGAATGCAATAAAATTGTAAAGACTTATTTGGCTTTGCAACCCTTGGTTAGGACCATTTCCAATATTATGATTTATCTGAGGTCTGCGAAAAATGTTTTGCCGTCTTTTAAATTCCACTGACCTCAATTGTTTTCTGAGTTTTTCAACGGCAATTTACCTAGAACCTCAATAGTCCACTCAATAAGACAAAAAAGGTTGTCCATGCAAAGTATACTTTGCTTTCTAGGTCTAAGACTAGACAAAACACTGCAAAATCTCCAGGAATTGCGAAGCCATTTGTTTTCACAATAAAGCTTTGATGTGATACAATTTGTTTTTTTATACTATACGATTATCTAAAAAATATAGCAGTTAGACTTAGACTTATACGATTGTAGTACAATCCGTAGAATCAAGAAAATAATTTATTTTATATGATAAAATAGGTGGTTTTTAAAATACCTCAATGACTGTGTAAATTTCCATTTAAGTTGCCTCAGACGTATTTTTATAGTATTAAGGTTTGATATAATTGACTTTTTATTTTTATGTACTTTTTTTAACGATCTTTAATGACGTTGTACCCATTTGCTAATGAATCTGAATGTTTTTTGTGTTTGAAAATAAATATTTGATCCAATTGGATTTTATGTTGTTTTATTAAATATTAACATTATACTGATAAAACAAAATCGATGACATTTTTAAATTCATGAGCATCGCGGTGTTAAACGATAAAGTATAGAAATCTTGTCAATTTTACTAATATGCTTTAAGTATTTTTTTTACATAATCTCTATCGTTATATATTATAAAACGCAACATCTCTCTGTCTGTTTGTCTGCCTGCCATTTGTGCGCTTATCACTCTTGAACCACTTATCCGATTTACGTGTTTTTTTTTTTAATTCGTGACGATAATAGTGAATCAAGTCGGAAAAAAGTTTGCCGCCAGCGCCCACTCTTGCAAAAAAACATAAACAATAATTCTGTAGTTCACGCGAGCGGATCCGCGGACACAGCTACTATGTTTATAACGTCGAAAGTTTGATTCCAGCTCAGTGAAGTTTACTGTTTGTGCAGAAAAAATTGTGAAGTAAGTTTACTTTAGAAATACGAATTATTTAACTCTTTTTACTTCCCTCATGAAGCAAAGTATTATTTCGCGATAAAATCTCTAAACCGTGATTTTTGCATTTCTTTACGTGTCAAAGTCTTTAGATCACGAAAAACCGTTTCCAATTTCGCTCAGTTGGCTCACATGAAAAATGTGTTTCAAATTTATTACACATACGACTGTAATGCTTGAAGTAACAAAGGAAGCTATAGTTTTTGAACGAGATCGTTTTAAGGAAGGGGGGGTCGACACATTTATATCGTTACCATTCTTTTTTAAATTCTGGCTTGGGCAGTTCTGCCAAACAGTCATACTATAGTTACCACAGTATTTTGTCTCTTGTCTCTTCATTCACCTTGAACGCTCGGACATCGGCTGCTCAGGCGAATATCCGCAGACAGCAGGAGGTCGTTCAACTTAACAAAGACCTGGAAGAAATTCTATCTTGGGGTGACAGTAACCAAGTGGAATTTAACGCTACAAAAACCCAAGCGGCAGTCTTTTCTAAAAAAGTTAACGTTGCTGAACCCGACATAGCTATGTCGGGGCACTCCATTCCCCTAGCATCGTCGCTCAATTTGTTGGGCGTTAGTTTGGGAGCAAATATGTCTTGGCATGAACATGTTGCAGGCATAGCAAGGAGAGCTTCTCAAAAATTGGGAGTATTGTTTAGAACCAGAAAGCTTTACACCCCACAGCAACTGTTAATTCTTTACAAAGCCCAAATTCGACCAACTATGGAATACTGCTCCCACGTTTGGGGCTCCGCTCCCAAACATACACTGCATTTGTTGGATTCTGTTCAGAGAAGAGCGGTCCGTCTGATTGGGGACCCGGAATTGACCGGCGGCCTTGATTCGCTGGAACATCGAAGAACGGTTGGCGACTTGAGTCTGTTCTACAAGTATTTTCATGGAAAGGATGTAGCCCGCTTAATTCCTCCCAAAGCGGTGCATGTTAGAAATACACGTCGCGCTGGTGCTTCACATCCGTATGAGGTTCAGCTTGTTACTCCGCGTACGACGCTTTTCAAGCAATCTTTTATATGGAGAACGTCATCCCTTTGGAATAATTTGCCCAGCGCTGTGTTTCCCACCGAGTACAATTTACAGCGATTCAAGAACAACGTGAATCGCTTTTTCCGCACTCGTGCCGCTCCTGGAGCGCTTTAGGGACTTCCCTGCAGCACGTGTGCTAGACCAATAAAAAAAAAAAAAAAAAAAAAAAAAAAAAATTTTAAAAAATGTTTCGGGTTTTTGGTTGAAAATTTTAAAACATATTTGTTTATATTCAAACCTATTATGAGTTATGGAATGAGGGAGGATGTTGAAAGAGTTGCTTTGAATATATCATGTTATAGCTTTTTTTTCGGTTATTGAAATTGAAGTTATTTTTCGATTATTTTCAATTTTAACACATATTGTGTATACAATAACCGGTCAAGTGCAAGTTGGACTTGCGCAATTAGTGTTCCGTACGTTGATTGCTTTTAAAATAAAAAATTTTGTTATGGAGGTATAAAATGATCAATGACTTCACAAAACACACCCAAATGAGTTTTCAACAAAGTATTTTTGCGATCTTTATTAAAAACTGATGACGTTGAAATTTTTGTTTTTTTTTATGTACCAGATAAATTATTAGAGATAATTTTCGTTCAATCTACATCCTGCGGAGAATATTGCAGAATGTCTTTATGTTAATGAAGTAGAAAAGTGAACATAACTTTTTTTCTAGTCTTCCTTTTGTGTTATTTTTGTGATTTGTTTTCTTTTTTTTTGTTTTAAAAATGAATCGAACACGTGGTAAGAAGATCAAAAAAAGACTATAATTTAATACGCGATATAATCCTTTCTAAAATAAAATAAAATTATATTTTTACAGGCACTGGCCAGATTACAGTGAATTAAGAACGTTTAAAAAAATACCTACACATCTGCTTTTTAGGATGAAAACAAATATACTCAGTTTATACAATTAAAAAAATTTACTTATATAATTCATCAAAAATATGCAAAATATAAATATATAATAGGAACTAAAACATTATGCTCACCTTTAGATTTGTGGCCTTCCTAGTTAAGAATTAAAAAAAAACTCCAGTAAACACGTCAGTAATTGTTGGATTATTTATTGAATAAAAGAAAACGAAATCACCACAAATTTTAGGAAAATAAATGAACATATCTTTGGAAATACCCAACAACTGTCAATAAACTTCAAAGCTGATGTCAGTTTGCAATAATTACAAATGCCAGTAAAATTGGGTGTTGAAGATAAAATTGAAATTGTTCTCATAGTTGGAGATAATTATAAAACTTTTAGAGAAGCAGCAGAAATCTTTAATATAAGACACCCTGATAAAACTGTACCCTTTACAACTGTAGGATATCTAATAAATAAATTCAAGATTTATGGAAGTGTTGAAAATAAATTTAAAAAGAAACATCGGGTATGGGTTTCAAATGAAGATAATAAAAATCAAGTTATGCTGTCGGTAGTAGAAAAGCCTAAAGATTCACTTCGGAAAAGATCAGCTTTATTGAATGTGGATAAAACTACAGTTGCGAGACTTTTAAGATCAAATAAATTTAAACCCTACAAACCTCAATTTACCCATACTTTAAAAGCACGGGATTTTGAACGAAGATTTAAAGTGGGCTTGGTTTCAAAGAGAGTTGAAAGATAATAGGTTTATGGTAAGACAAATACTTTTCTCTGACGAAGCGACATTTACGTCTAATGGGACAGTAAGTTCTCAAAACTATCGCTGGTGGAGCGATGTTAATCCTAACTTCAATATCCTGACTCGAGATCAATACTCGTTTAAAACCAATGTATGGTGTAGAATTTTTAAAGATGGAATACCATATTTGGACCATTCTTTTTTCAAAATAATATGAATGCTGAACGTTACTTAAAATTTTTAAATAATGAGTTCCCCGAGTTTCTTAATCGCCTACCAATAATTGAAAGACAACGTATATGGTACCAACATGATGGTGCATCATGTCACAGTACGAGAAATGCTTGAGATTATGTCCTCCACATTTTTAACGGTAGAGTAATGGGAAGGTATTTGCAGTTTACTTGGCCCCAAGGTCTCCAAACATCACCCCTCTAGGTTTTTTGTTATGGGGCTACGTAAAAGAAAAGGTTTATCTTAAAAGGCGATTTCAAGATGTTGAAAATATGATACAATCAAAATCAGTGCACTAGTTTTTAATTAATTTCGTTTTCCTTTATTCAACAAATAATCCGACAATTACTGACGTTTTTACTGGAATTTTTTTGAATTTTTAACTAGGAAGGCCACAAATCTAAAGGTGAGCATAATTTTTTAGTTCCTATTAACATTTTCAATTAATATTTTGCTCTGTATTCAAATTTAAACACACTTTACTCTTCATTATAAATCATTATTTTTTATTTTCCCTGTATACCATCAAATATGGATGATTGATTATGGATTTCCATATGATCCAAAATTTTATTATCAAGAATAGATTGTTTTATAATATGTGAAATAAACTTTTTCTCCATTTGTATAAAACTTTTTGGGACACACTGTATAAAAAAATGCATCAGAGCATAGAGAATTTTAAAACAAAAAATTGGTCCTACTATTTTTATGATTTTGATGGTTTTTAAGTATTTTTAGCGCTGCAAAGGGAGGAAGATCGAAGATAGGTGAGGTAAATAGGTAGAAAAAAAAAATTAGTTCTTTATTTTTGCATAAATATTATTTATATTATTATATTTTATGTTTTTTTTATTAATTTATTAATATATTTTTATGGGATCACTTTGGTATCTAGTCTGTCCATCCGTCTGTCACACCTGATTTTCTCTGAATATATTTGACATAGAAACTTGAAATTTGGCAGAAATCTAGAAATTGATGGCCCAATCAGACCCGTGTAGTTCTGTTAGTTAAATTTTGATTTAAGGGGTTAGTTTTGGTGGGTGTAATCAGAAGTGAAAAAAAAAATTACCAGGTTGTCGAGTGGATTGTCAAATGAAAGCTAGTGAAAACACGAGTTCAAAAATACATATGATGTAATACTTGCGCACACTTTTCTTTGTATTATTTTCAAAAAATGGCCAAAAAGCCCTGTCCGCCCACCTTATCTCGAAAAGTACTGATCAAAAACATTTTGAAAAAATTCTGGAATTACCTCTATAAAGTGTAGGTTTGGCGAAAATTATCACGAGTAGATTACGTTTGATAATTTATTCGGTATATAAAAAAAACTATTTGACCGCCATAATATTATTATTATCATTAATTACATATTTTATTGACTTATTAAATATTAATAAAAAAAATACATAAAATATAATAATATAAATAATATGTATATAGAAATAAAGGAACAATAATTTTTTTCTACCTGTTTACCTCATCTACCTTACATCTTCCTCCCTTTGCAGCGCCCAGAAATCCTTAAAAATATTCAAAATCGTAAAGAATACTAGGTCAATTTTTTAATATAAAATTCTCTATAAAACAACTTTGATGCAAAAATTCCTAAAAATAATAGTTTTTCATCCCCTAAATTTTCATTATTTTTGGTTCTAATCTTTTAATTATTGAAGTAATAACAAAAAGTAATTAAGAAAAATTGTAGATTATTGCAGAATCAACAAAAAAGTTAATTATAAAACTTTTGTCAGGCTTGTGGTTACCAAGCTATTCAAGAACAACGTAAACGGCTTTTTCGCACACATGCCGTTTCTGGGGTGTTTTAGGGACTTCCCTGTAGCACGTGTGCAAGACCCATAAAAGAAAATAACCGGTCAAGTGCAAGTTGAACTTGCGCAATTAGTGTTGATTGCTTTTAACATAAAAAATTTTGTTACGGAGGTATAAAATGATCAGTGACTTCACAAAACACACCCCAAATGAGTTTTCAACAAAGTTTGTTTCCAGACTTTACTGAAATCTGATCACCTTGAAATTTTTGTTTTTTTTATATACCGGATAAATTATTAAAGGATAATTTTCGTTCAATCTACACCCCGTGGAGAATATTCCAGAATTTTTTCAAAATTTCTTGATAAGTACTTTTCGAGATAAGGCGGGTGGATTTTTTAAAAATAATAGAAAGCAAGTATTACATTATATATATATATATATATATATATATATATATATATATATATATATATATATATATATATATATATATATATATATATATATATATATATATATATATATATACATATATTTTACTCGTGTTTTCACAAACCTTCATTTGACACCACACTCGATGACCTAGTAAAAAATATTTTTTTTTTACTTCCGATTTCACCCCCCAAAACTAACCCCTTAAGTCAAAATTTAACTTTCAAAACTACATGGCTCTGATGAGGCCATCAATTCCTATATTATTGCCAAATTTCAACTTTCTATGACAAATAGTTTCGGAGAAAATCGGGTGTGACAGACAGACACCGAAGTCATTTTATAGGTGTTCCGTACGAAACACTAAAAAGATATATGAAAACAACCATTTACACCCCTATTTTCGATATGGTGGCCGAATGGGTACACTCCGACCGCGAAAAGTCAAATTTAACCTTAAGTTGGACCCTTTACATAAGGCATCCTACTCAAAAGCACGGTTGAATGCCCAACTGACTGGACTAAATCGTTAATAAAAATGTCTAATACAAGGAATTTCAAAATAAGAAAATTATTTTTATTAATTAATTAATGGTATTGTACTAAAACATTTTCCAAAAAAAAAAAATGAGGTTTCGATGCACTATATCATATTTAGCTAACTACACATACACATAAATTAAAACAATATTTATAGATAAAGTTACATAAAATACGTTATTCTAAATTGCTGACCCAGAATTTGGTTTTTTAGAATTTTTAATTTAATTTATATTGGGCAACGTCCAATACCATAATAGAATTCTACATCTATGGGAAGCAGATGGTGGTATATTATATACATATACCTAAATTAAGTAAATTTAAATCTAGGGTCAAGCTAATTTAGGTCAAAATGTTACATAAATTAATTAAAATTTAACATCTGTATTTTTTTATTCATCTTTCCCTAAGGTAAAATGTTATTTCTTCCGCAGTGATGAAATTTAACAAGACTTTCATGAGATGTTAAAATGTTTTTTTCTGAACAAATTAAAAACAAGAGCGCATTAATGTTTATAAGAACTTTTCCATGCCAATTTGATGAAAATGTTAAATTTATATGACACAAAGCCTGTCCAAAAAAATAGTAGTTTGTTCCATTATAGTAAGAAGGATTTGTCGAGAATTTGCAAATGCAAAATGACCAACAAATAAAGATCCCATGAATGCTATATTTTATGCCTTTCCTCCTACGACTATAGTTTCTGAGCCTATACTCTTCATCAGGTAGGCTTTAGGCAACGGTATCGATCGTTAAGACCAGAATACCGTGAAGAGTCAAGTTGGAATGATTGTTATAAGCCAGCGAGAGTCATTTCACATGATTGCTATAAGCCAGCGAGAGTCATTCCACATGATTGCTATAAGCCAGCGAGAATCATTCCAACTTGACTCTCCACGGTACTTTGGTCTTAACGATCGATACCGTTGCCTAAAGCCTACTGGATGAAGAGTATAGGCTCAGAAACTATAGTCGTAGGAGGAAAGGCATGGAATATAGCATTCATGGGATCTTTATTTGTTGGTCATTTTGCATTTGCAAATTCTCGACATTCTGTTGTAGTGACCAATCAAGTAACAAACCATATTCCGAAATTTTATTTCGGAATATCGATTTGATTTAAGAAGGATTTCTTTCTTGTGGTTTTTCTAATTGTGATTATAAACAATTTACGTTTTTTTTTATATCAACGACACCCCATATAGAATTAGTTTAAACTTTGATGTTAGCGAATTTAGTTTATTAAGAAAGAAATGTGACAAATGTTCCTTGTATGTTGTCTAAATTTTATCGGTCATAGTATCAGTGGCGTAGTCTGACTCTTTATATGTGGAGAGATATGTTCTGGATAAATGTAAGAGCTTATCATCAAAATGTGAAGCCAGAAGTGGGTCCGATCCCTATAGGTTTGTCATCGCCTTTTTGAGAGACTATAAAGTGCCTACTATTCTAACTTATTTTTCAATTTTGTAAATAGCCTTCCACCGCAAATTGTAAAAGAAAAGAAATCGCAATATTTTTTCCTTGAAATAACTTGATAGTAAGTGTCCCGCGAATGGTCGAACAAAAATATTCCACTATAACGTAACGAAATTAAAGAAAAAACGGTCACGTGCAAATTGGACTTGCGCAATTAGTGCTCCGTACGTTTATTGCTTGTAGAATAAAAATTTTTAGTTACAGAACTATAAAATAATCAGTGATTTCACAAAGCACATCCCAAATGAGGACTGATGACCTAGAAATTTTTGTTTTTTTTATATACCACATAAATTACTAAAGGTAATGCACTCGTCATAATTTTCGTTCAATCTACACCCTGTAGAGAATATTCCAAAATTTTTTGATCAGTACTTTTCGAGATAAAGAGGGAGGACAGCGGACAAAAAGAAATGTGCGCAAGTATATATTTTTGAACTCGTCTTTTTACAAGCTCTCATTTGACACCTCACTGAATGACATGGTAATTTTTTTTTCACATCCGTTTTCACCCCCAACACTAACTTCTTAAGTCAAAATTTAACTTTCAAAACTACGCGACTCTGATGAAGCCATCAATTCCTATATTAGTACCGAATTTCAACTTTTTTGCGAGAAAATCGCATGTGACAGACGGACGGACGGACACCGAAGTAATCTTGTAAGTGTTCCATACGAAACATTAAAAAATGTACAGTTTCCTCATTATCATCCGTTTAAAAAAAAACAATTTTTCGTGGTAGGTAATATTAAGGCCTATGGTGGGATAGGTAACTTCTGGGATAAGTACCAGTTGATTCTGTTCTCTTGTTTGTCAATCCTAGCCTGACTGACGAGCCGTGATACAGCGAGACGCGTCTCAGGATGGATTTGGTGGACAAGAGAACTGCTAGCAAACTGCTGAAATATGGACCTTTGTCTATTTTCAGTTGCTTTACATTAACAATATTAAGGCCTTTGAACCCTGAGCAAAGATATATCGCCCTTTCATCACTATAGCTTATAAATTCAAAACACTTAATTTTCAGCATTTTTGTTGTTTCAGAAGAAACTCCACCATCCTGCGAAGAAATCGAAATGCAAAACACAGTTAGCCTTGACCCGTTAGGAATCAATGATGTGGTTGATTTACTGCAACACCATTATGCTATAATCTCAGGTGGCAAATCTAAAGATGGCTGTCCAATCATTACTTTTCCCGATAACAATAATTTTTCAAATGCTTTCGGATCTTGAATATCAACGTCTAATGTTATATTTAACTTCAGTGCCTACGTAAGACCAATAGTAGTAAAAGCTGTTCGCCCAGTATATGACTCTAATTATAACACCCATTACCTACCTGTCCGTACATTTTTGCCACTTTTCAATTGTTTCAATTTTTAATTACGTCATGTTGCAGATAACATGACCTGTCAGAGTATAAAATAGCGTTCCTTACCACCTTACCTATCAAATAGGAATGAGTGTGTTTTTTATAGAAAGAGTAAAACAAGATTTGTTTTAGTGCAGGTTCCATTGTCCATAAAAACGAGAGAACTTTAACAAAAATTAAATATGATTATCAAATTTCAATTAATAAAAAACGTGAAATACAAGAAAACGAATTTCCCCAATTTTAAAACTTTAATGCATGAATCGACGCCTTAAAATGACTTTCCGTTAAAAACAAAATACAAGTCTCGTAGTACTGCTTTCTGACATGAAGAGTCTTGAAAGTTATCACCAAGGACAGTTTCCTTGTAAGATTTAAATAATTTGGTAACTATATACTTTCAACGCATGTACTACGTAATACGCCTGAATATTGACAAAGTTCCAATGAATTTGAGCCAGTACATAGCACGTAGGCAGAAAAGTTTTTGGTCTAACACATACATGTCTCCCTTTTCACAAAATCCATATGATTTTTAGGAAGCACCAACCTTCAAACGATATGTGTCAAAATTTCATGACATTTCGACGATTAGTTTATAAGTTACAGTGGTTTTAGTGAGGCTACTTTTGATATTTTCAAAACAATGGGGAAAATAGAATTTCGTTTTTTGATTAAACTCTGTTTTTTGATGGGAAAAAATACCGTTCAAGGAAAGCAATAGCTTGATAAGTGTTACGGAAAATGACTCATCATTTACTGGTATGCTGAATTTAAATGAGGTGGTTACACCAGAAAACATCAAAAAAAATCCACGAAATTGTTGTGGATGACCGTAAAGTGCTAACACTCTAAAGACATCAAAAGAACGTGTTGGTCATATTTTACATGAACATTTAGGCCTGAGAAAGCTCTGTTCGAAATGGGTACCGCGCTTGCTCACAGTGGACCAAAAACAACAACGTGTTGATGATTCTGAGCGCTGTTTGGACCTTTTTAAATGCAATAAAAAGGATTTTTTCATGGGATATGTGACAATGGATGAAACATGGATCCACCACTATACACTGGAATCAAATCGGCAGTCAGTTGAGTGGACAGCTGCCGGTGAAAGCCGCCCGACGCGACCAAAGACACAAAAGTCGGCTGGGAAGGTATCTGTATGTGGTGAAGGCCTCTGTATTTTGGGATGGGCATGGAATTATTTTCATCGACTATGCTGAGATGGGAACAACCATCAATAGCGAATATAAAGTTATTGGTGCGTTTGAAGGCAGAAATCGCAAAGGAACGGCCCCGAAATAACAAGAAAAAAAGTGCTCTTTCATCAAGACAATGCACCGTGTCACAAGTCAATGGTTATGATGGCAAAATTGCATAAAGTGAAGTTCGAATTGCGTCCTCATCCACCGTGTTCTCCAAATTTGGCCCCCCAGCGCTATAAAAAAATGCTCGCGGGAAAGAGATTTGGCACCAGTGAAGAAGTTATCGCCGAAACTGAGGCCTATTTTGAAGGCAAAGACAAATCCTTCTACAAGCAAAGTATAGAAATGTTAGAAAAGCGTTGGACTGATTGTATCGCTGTTGAAGGAGACTAAGTTGATGAATAAAGTCGAATTTTGCAAAAAAAAATATGTTTTAAAAAGCTAGACCAAAAACTTTTCAGCCTACGGGTTACATTTATGTTCCATACTGTTCTTGGTTTTAATTTGGCAAGGATGGAACTAGAAATTACACGTCAATTGAGTCAAAAGTTTTCCAATTTAGAGTCATACCCTGAGCGACAGACACTATAAACTTAAAATAATCCGAAAAATAAATTCATTGTTAAGTCGATATCATCATTTGGATCGTCAAAATTCATTGAAAGTTCGATTTAAAAACTATTTTTGGTATATACTTAAATTATACTAATATCTGGTTTATCATAATAATTTATTTTCCAAACGTACTCGCATACTATTGTAAATGATAACTGGACCTAGTAGTAATCACTGAAACAAAAAAATAATAAATTTTTAGTCATTAAAAGCGTTAATTTGATTTCCTTAAAAACCAGTTTTCAAAATTTTTTAAATTGAATTCTCTGAATATCCTCTACTATCTCCATAAAATAAAGATAAAATATTTGAAAACAGGAGTTCTTGGCTACAACTTTAAACATACAATATGACTAATAATATCTTTAACATCATTAGTTTATTAATGTGACTGTCTAGTAAATTACCATATTTTATTTTAATTTAATTATCACTTAGCTTGTCGCCGACTTTTAGATAATTTTTTTTCGATAATCAGTTTCGAGGGCTCGGCTATTTGAATATAACGTAAATCCACAATGTTTTAGACTTCAAGAGGCAGATATGGGCTTCCATTTAATAATTGACAGACGTAAAGATCGATGGAATTCAGTTAAAACAGTATTGTTGAAAATTTCCGTATTTTTTCCTGGCCTTATTCATGTTGTATACGTTCTCAGACCGGCCAGCTTTCTCCAAAAAGCACTGTCAGAAGTCAGTAATAAACTATTCAAAGATGAATTTAAATTTCGTATGATTGTACTGAGCACTGCCGAAGAATTACACGAATATGTAAATCCTTATCAGCTAACAACTGACTTAAAAGGTAATCTGTCATACGACCATCAGGAGTGGATAAATCAACGAATAGAATTAGAAAACTTTTCAGCTGTAACTCAAGAAGTTTCAAGTTCTTTAGATGAATTCACTAAGTTAGTCGATGAGACAGAACTTCCAAATAATGTAGATTTAACTCAGGAATTACTTATAAAACAAAATGTATCATACTCTGAACTAAAAAAAGAAATTTTGTCAGCAGCAAAAATTGGAGAATCATTACTGTGCAACATTAAAGAAAAAAATTCGTCTCAAACTGATGGTGCGGTTTCAGACACGATAGGGAACGTGTTTGCCGTTGAACGTTTATTAGTTCAGTTGGAGGAGACTGAAAAAACTTTTGACGAATTTTGGCAGCAACATTCAACCAAGTTGCGTCACTGTTTAGACCTCAGAAGATTTGAGCAAGACTTCAGGGAATTGCAGGCGAATTTTGATTCAGCTTTAAAAACGGTCTCAGAAATGACGGAAATAGGAGAGACAGTTTCAAGAGTGGACACTCTTATTAAAGAAACAAATATTTTTGAAAAAATTTGCCAAACTGATATTCAAAGGGCCGAAGAGGCAGTGTCGTCAGGACATCTGCTCATGAGGATAAAAAATTCTTGTCCTATAGAGTGCGTAGAACCTAAATGTAATGAACTACTTAGAATGAAAGAAATGCTTTTAACAAGGCTATTTAGAAGAAAAGAAATGTTGCTTAAATGCAGAGATTTAATGGAACGAGTGGAAAAGGTATCTATTATTTTCATTTCAATTTTCATTCAACTGAAAAATAGAAAACCGTATTTTTACATGTTGTAGGCAAATAAGTGGTGTGCAGCAGGTATTGACCTACTAGCATCACAAAAAATCGAACAGTGTTCTAATTCACCAGAATTGGCTGAAAAATATATAGCAGAAATTCGAGAATTTGGCAGTACTGCAAAAGAGTTTACTTTAAATGGTCAAAAAGACTTTAAAGATATATTCCAAGATAGTATTACTCCTGAAACGAAGGCATTAGTATCGCAGGTATGAGGTTGTCAAAATATCACCGTTTTGATAATGAGTTTACAAGTTTTAATCATTTCCAGGTGCTTCAAAGGATAGAGGACGTAACGTTAATGTGTGATAAAAGAATTACCAGTCTCAACAAGATAGCCGTCAAAAACAAAAGGCCAGTCCAAAGCGTCATTCCTGAGCCCGTAGTTCCTAGGCAACCAATGGTTGGTGCCCCACAACCTACTAAAGCGTTTCTCAAAAAGGCTTATACCATTCCAAAGGTAAGTTTTTTAATAATGTTTTAGGTTTAAATACAGAAATAATTAGCTTAATTTTAAATTTTATATTTTAAATAGAAGTCGTGTTCTTTGTATTCGTGAAAAAATTACCCGCCGTGGTTTTTGCATTTTAAGTAATTATTTAGAGTCAAACGTATAAGGGACTATAATATCAGGAGAACGCCCAAAGAGGTTGCTTCATATATATCGTGTTATATTTCCTTTTCAATATCCTTGGAGTTAAAGATTTTGAAAACATTTGTATTTTTTTATTGTTCCTACTTTTAACACAAGGACTGCCTCTGCTGACCTTTCTTTTTTTACTTCCCTTGCTAAAGAGAAGCATCGTGTTTGTGAAAACATCACCTTTCTGTGAGATTTTTGCTGGTTTTGACGTTACTTGTTTAGCTTAACATTTTAGCATTAGGTTAGAGAAAAATATAGTTTTCTATTTCCGGCAGTCTGTCTGTCTGTCGATCCGCTGGTACAATATCTCTCAAACGACAGGAGATAACAGTTTCAAATTTGGTACGTATATTATACTTCACGTAGGAATGAAACTTATAGTTCCAGAGCGAGCTTTCTTTTAAGGTTGTCGAAAAATTTCGTTTGGGTTTAACAGTATTATAGAAAGTTTTCCTAGTTTTTCGGTCTGATAATAGACAAATGTTATCCATAATTATTTATATTATAACATTCTATGGATTTAAAGAGTTCGAGGAGAAGGTTAGACAGGTTGCTTAATATATATCATGTTATACGTCCTTATCAGGCTCGATCGAGAAATCTGAACATTAAATTATTTTTTCATTACTTTAAATTTTAACAGAGGAAGAGGATGAAAGATTGAAAAAAGACGAAAGGTATATTGTATAGTTTCTATAGTTTCAATAGAATTATGAAAATATATATCCTCTAATTAGAAGTATTTTGGCAGATAACATGCCGCGCATGCCAGTGCGTGTTGGCGAGTGGGTTGGTGGGATGCAGGACAAGAATAGGTTGTGGATAGGTTAAAGGTTTTGGACGTGATTTCCAACTAAATAGGAAAGAGTGTAAAACTATTATTCGCGTAGACAGGTGCGCATGCCTGAAATAGACCTATCCTTTACCGGGGTCGTAGTGGAGTGTCTACCCGCTACCTTATATATATATATATATATATATATATATATATATATATATATATATATATATATATATATATATATATATATATATATATATAATGTTTAAATCAGCTTGCGCGTCGCTTGATGTACTGACTGAGCGTATCAAAAATAAACGAACCAAAATCACTTCAAGAAACTGTCTATTAACTTTCTCCGCCACCTCAATACCTTTTACCAAAAAAAATTAAAAGCAGTAAGACTCCAAGAATCCTGAAAAGAACATATTACATAATATATACAAAGCAACTCGTCCATAAATTAAGTTATAATGGCGAGAATAACACACTTTTCGGATTCCCTAACTCCAAAAACCCTGAAAGGGACGTATATTATGATATATACAAGGCAAGCGCTTTAATACCGTTCCCCACCTTTTTAACCCTGTTTAATATTGCTTTTTTAGTGTATGTTTTTGCTGAAAATTGGTTTATTAAGTCAAACAAAGACCAAGAAAAATTTTAAAACCAAATTAAAAATATACAAAATTCCATTCCTTATACCCCCTTTCCCTAAAGCAATACCGCTCAGAAAGGTTCCATTCTTATTCCCAAGTAGTATATGTGTACCCAATTTGAAGTCGATATCTCATTGCATTCTAGAGTTATTGTAACAACAGACAGATCAACTGACAGTCAACTGGACAGTAATGCAGGAATCCTAAAAGTGAAGTGACACAAAAGCTCAGAAGGGGATATTTTTTGTGAATACAATACTTCCCTCTGTTAATGGAGTAAAACAACCGATTAATTGCTGGACGAGAAGAAAAATTCACTAAATCGTCTCCAGTATCTCTTTCCCTCGAAACCTCGCCTTCCATTCGGTAAACAATCAAATCCAAATTTTGAATAACTGCGGACCCAGACCACCGTATCATACCCAGTCTCTTTATATGAATTTTTTAAACAAGTTCTAAGAAGGCCCTATCGACCTTCAGTAAGAGAGGCCCCAGGGAGTTTCTGACCAGCCCAGACGGCATATTGCAAAGGCTAGAGTGTCGTATTAAATTTGCTACTGATCCCTATAATTATTATACTCGTAATTATAAAACGCAACGTCTCTTTGTCTGTCTGTCCGTTAGTGCGCTTATCACTCGAGAACCACTTATCCAATTTACGTGTTTTATTTAATTCGTACATATGTTCTTTGGCCGAGTTTTACTATATATTTTGTTATCAAGTTGGAAAACCCCTAAATACTAGTTCTGTAGTTCACGCGAGCGGAGCCGCGGGCACAGCTAGTTGTAAATAAAGTATCTAATTGTATGAAAGGCACCTAATGAATTAGGAGAATACCTATAAGTTTGGTGAAAGTCTTTGTCTTACTAGAACAATAATGGTGTACGGTTATCTCACTTATTATTACATAAGTCAAATAAAGGAGAGCTAGCTATCTTTTAATGTAAATTAAATTGTATTCAATCACATTACGTAATAACTATTAAAACCTTTGCTACGAAGACTACCTACAATTCCAGCAATGATAAAATTTTTATAGTTTTAAAACTTGAAGTTATCGTGGTCATAATTTAGAATAAATTATAATATAAATTTAGCTATAAAAATACTCTATCGCTATTTAAACCAATTTTTCAAATAATATAAAAAATGATTAGGAAAAAAAATAGTCTAATATCATCTCATAAAATTTTTATAGCATTTCCTTGCAATTTTCTTATTAAAAAATATTTTATTTTAGTAGTGGTTACTAATCTGGTTAACTAAGTTGTGTTTTTAGTGTAGGTAATCGTTCTCTATAATGTTCAAGTGTATATTTTTATTTACTATTTACGTACTAAGTAACTTATGTAACACATGTTTGGAATAACGCAATTCAACACTTTGGAGAATCTCGACCAGTTGCACTTGATATATGCAAGGCGTTCGACCGTGTTTGACATGCTGGACTGTTGGTTAAGCTACTCTCTTATGGTATGTTGAAAAGTTCTGTTTATAGCTGCCGTGTTTCCTCAGAAAGCGTTCTTTACGTGTGGTAGTCGACGGATTGCTTTCTAACCCTTTTCTTTTTAACACCGGTGTGCCCAAAACTTCATACTGTCTCCTACTGTTTTTCTTAGTTACATTAACGACCTGCTGAAAAGGACCGGGAATCCAACCTACAGCTTTGCAGATTAAGGACGCTTATTTCTTCATTCACTTTGTACGCTCGAACAACGGCTACTCATACAAATATCCGTAGACAGCAGGAAGACGTTCAACTTAACAAAGACCTCGAAGAAATTCTATCGTGAGGTGACAGTAACGAAGCAGAATTTAACGCTACAAAAAACAATAATTATGTCAGGGCACCCAATTCTTCTAGCGTCGTCACTCGATTTGCTGGGGTTAACTTGGAAGCAAATATGTTTTGGCATAAATATATTGCAAGCATAACAAAGAGTGCTTCTCAGAAGCTGGAATACTGCTGCATTTGTTAAATTCTATTCAGAAGAGAGCTGTTCCTCTTGCCACTCCTCGTACAACCCTTTTCAAGCAGTCTTTTATATGAAGAACCTTATCCCTTTGGAATGATTTACGCAGGGCTGTGTTCCACCGAGTACAATTTACAGTGATCCAAGACCAGCATGAATCCCTCTTTCCGCTGTAGCGGTTTAAGGAGTTCCCTGCAGCACGCGTGCTATGCTATGGACATTTGCATGGGTAGCCGATGTTCGAGCGAAAGCTGTAGACTGGATTTCTGATCCCTTCCAGCAGATCGTTAATGCAAAAGAAAGAAAGTAGGAGACAGTATGGAGCCTTGGGGCACACCGGCGTTAATAATGAAGGTATGAGAAAGAAATCCGTCAACCACCATTCGTAAAGAACGCTCTCTGAGGAAACCCGTCCATAAACAAAAACTTTCAAACATACCATACGAGCGTAACATTTTCACAAAGTTCACTATGCTGATTAAAATTAAAATCACGTTTAACCGATTGATCGTTTATCAGCTGCTGCAGATCAAGGATAAAGAGAAGCATTTTTTTTTTCAAAATAAACAACAATCTGAGGAATTTAAGTGACTTTTGAAGAAAAATAACGTCAGGACTACTGAAGAAATATCTGAAAGTTGTTTTTAACAATTTTTCTATAATTGTTATTATTAAATAGTTTGTATTGTGTTATATCACCTACAGCTACCGTTGTCATATTTTAAAATTCATCATCGACTGCGTAATACCAACAACAAAGTTAAATAGAGTTCTTATCATTAAAAGTCTACATCGTTGAATAAAAACAGTTCTGTGATATCACTGGTGAGAAGTAGAAGAAAAATTACTGCAGTGGTCAATTAAATTAACGTTATTTTATTTATTAGACTTTTTGTGCTCATTTTATATTCTTTACTTAAGGGTAAGTTTATCAAATATATATGTTAAAGCCAGTAAAATGACCTAACACGTAGGCTGCAAAAGTTTTGGCCTTGCAAGTTTTTGGTCTAGCTATTTAAAACACATTTTTTTGCAAAATTCGACTTTATTCATCAACATAGTCGCCTCCAAGAGTGATACAATCAGTCCCACGCTTTTCTAACATTTCTTTACCTTTCTTGTAGAAGGATTTGTCTTTGCCTTCAAACTAGGCCTCAGTTTCGGCGATAACTTCTTCATTGGAGCCACATCTCTTTCCCGCAAGCATTTTTTTGAGGTCTGCGAATAGATAATAGTCGGTGCGGGTCAAATCTGGAGAATAGAGTGGATGAGGAAGCAATTCGAACTTCAATTCTTGCAATTTTCCCGTCGTAACCATTGACTTGTGGCACGGTGCATTGTCTTGATGAAAGAGCACATTTTTCTTATTCATTTGGGGCCGTTTCTTTACGATTTCTGGGTTCAAACGCACCAGTAACTTTATATAATATTCGTAATTGATGGTTTTTTCCTTCTTAACATAGTCGATGAAAATTATTCCATGCTCATCCCAAAATAGAGAGGCCAAAACCTTCCCAACCGACTGTTGTGTCTTCGATTCCGGTTTTGGATCCATGTTTCATCCATTGTCACATATCGCATGAAAAAATCCTTTTTATTGCGCTTAAACAGGTCCAAACACCGCTCAGAATCATCAACACGTTGTTGTTTTTGGTCCACTGTGAGCAAACGCGGTACCCATTTTGAACAGAGCTTGCTCATGCCCAAATGTTCGTGCAAAATATGACCAACACGTTCTTTTGATATCTTTAGGATGTCAGTTATCTCACGCAATTTCACTTTACGGTCATCCAAAACAATTTTGTGGATTTTTTTTTATGTTTTCCTTTGTAACCACCTCATTTGGGCGTCCAGAGCGTGCAGCATCATTTGTATCTGTACGACCGCGTTTAAGTTCAGCATATCAGTAAATGATGAGTGATTTTCCAGAGTCCTTGTAACATTTATCAAGCCATTTCTTTGCTTAAACGGTATTTTTTCCCATCAAAAAACAGTGTTTAATCAACACACGAAATTCGATTTTTTCCATTGTTTTGAAAATGTCAAAAGTATCGTCACTAAAACCACTGTAACTTGTAAACTAGTCGTCGAAATGTCATGAAATTTTGACGCGTATCGTTTGAAGGTGGATACTACCTAAAAATCATATGGATTTTTTGAAAAGGGGCGACATCTATGTGTCAGGCCAAAAACTTTTCAGCCTTCATGTTAATTTTTATATATTTCCATGTAAGCATTCTCGGCAAATTAGTTTTGACCACTTTAAAATTTTGTCTATTAATCGAACCAGGAATATTCTCATTTGGATGTATTGTGCTATGCAATCATTATGTCTAGTTTTCATGATTCATCGCAATATAGCTAGGATGCCCTGATGAACCTGTTTAAATATAACCGTAGCTCTTCTTATGCCACACCAGTTTTTTTTAAGTTGCGGAGATTGTTTTTGAACTGTCCCGAATAGCTCTTCGATCCTTGCTTGGAGTTTCCAGTTAGATATCTTTAAGCATTTGGATATTGCGTTGTTTTATCGCTACAGGAATGACGCGTTTGCGGAAAAAGTCATTCACATTGGTCTCGAATCACTGTGAGTGTGTGGAAAGATGAGTGACAAGCTACACCTTATACGGACGTAACGTATTATCCTGGCGCGTATTCCTATCACGCACCACTCTGGGAAGAATTAAGCGAGCTACGTACATCGAACACTTTTCACGAAAGTACTTGTAGAATAAATTCAAGTGCCCAACTCTGTTCTGAAAAGAATCAAATAAATGCAGCTTTTGGTTGGGAACAGTGCCCAAAACGTGGAAGCAGTGTTCCATCGTTGGTCAAATTTGAGCTTTGTGCGGGATGAAAAGTTGTGTAATTTAACCGAAAATGCAAAGAAGCTGTTGCTTCTAAACATATTGCCTACCGACAATGGTGTGAAAATCCTAACACCATAAATCGTAACACCTTTGTTCGTGCCCGGAACAGATGCAAAGGAATTATCGACGAAACCAAGAAGGCACACAATCAACGAATTAGAAACAAACTTCTCGCTTGTCCCAACAATTTCAGGTCCTTTTGGGCAGTCGCTAAGGCAGTTAGTCAAAATTTTACCAAAACCACCATACCACCACTTACACGGCCAGATAATTCCATTGCAACCACACTTGTTGAGAGAGCGAACTTGTTGCCTGAACGCTTTGCTTCACATTCTACTGTCGATTTCCAAGGAAAACATATTGCAGTCAAAGATGCCCGATGTTGTCTTCAGACAGCGCATCATAAAGCGTATTTTAATGAAGCTAGACACCAAAAAGGCTTCTGGCGCTGATGGAATACCCGCTATAGTTCTTAAAAACTATGCAAGGGAACTAACACCAGTTTTCTGTAGTCTTTTTAACCTATCTTACAGAAAGGGAATATTTCCGTCCTGCTGGAAATGTGCCACAGTTCAACCGATACCTAAAAAAGGCAAGAAGACCTTGCCAAATAACTACCGACCAGCCGCACTGCTTTCAATAATATCGAAAGTCATGGAAAAGGTTATCAATGAGCATCTCCTAAAATATCTTGAACGATTCAATATTATTAGCGATCACCAATATGGTTTTCGTAAACATAGATCAACAGGAAATCTATGTTTACGAAATCTCATGTTTGGAACAACGCAATTGAACACTTTGGAGAATCTCGAGCGATTGCTCTTGACATATCCAAGGCATTCGACCGTGTTTGGCACGATGGACTGTTGGCTAAGTTACGCTCTTATGGTATGTCTGAAAGTTTTTGTTTGTGGCTCTCATGTTTCCTCAGAGAGCGTTCTTTACGAGTGGCGGTCAACGGATTTCTTTCTAACACCTTCACTATCAACGCCGGTGTGCCCTAGGGCTCCATACTGTCTCCTACTCTCTTTCTCATTTACATTAACGATCTGCTGGAAAAGACCGGGAATCCAATCTACAGCTTTGCAGATGACAGTACGCTTGTCTCTTCATTCACCTTGAACGCTCGGACATCGGCTGCTCAGCAGACAGCAGGAGGTCGTTCAACTTAACAAAGACCTGGAAGAAATTCTATCTTGGGGTAACAGTAACTAAGTGGAATTTAACGCTACAAAAACCCAGGCGGCAGTTTTTTTCTAAAAAAGTTAACGTTGCGGAACCCGACATAGTTATGTCGGGGCACTCCATTCCCCTAGCATCGTCGCTCAATTTGTTGGGCGTTAGTTTGGGAGCATATATGTCCTGGCATGAACATGTTGCAGGCATAGCAAGGAGAGCTTCTCAGAAGTTGGGAATATTATTTCGAACCATAAAGCTTTACACTCAACAACAACTGTTAATTCTTTACAAAGCCCAAATTGAACCAACTATGGCATACTGCTCCCACGTTTGAGGCTCCGCTCCCAAACATACACTGCATTTGTTGGATTCTGTTCAGAGAAGAGCTGTCCGTCTGATTGGAGACCCGGAATTGACCGGCGGCCTTGATTCGCTGAAATATCGAAGAACGGTTGGTGACTTGAGTCTGTTCTACAAGTATTTTCATGAAAAGTGTTCGAAGGACGTAGCCCGCTTAATTCCTCCCAAAGCGGTGCATGTTAGAAATACACGTCGCGCTGGTGCTTCACATCCGTATGAGGTTCAGCTTGTTACTCCGCGTACAACGCTTTTCAAGCAGTCTTTTATATGAAGAATATCATCCCTTTGGAATAATTTGCCCAGCGCTGTGTTTCCCACCGAGTACAATTTACAGCGATTCAAGAACAACGTGAATCGCTTTTTCCGCACACATGCCGCTCCTGGAGCGCTTTAGGGAGTTCCCTGCAGCACGTGTGCTAGACCCATAAAAAAAATAAAGCTTTCTAGCACGAAATAATTTTATACGCGTGTAAATCAAATATAAACTTTTCTACACCTTCGTCATTTTAAAATACTTGCCTCCCAACGCTTTTTTCAAAAGGCCAAACAAATAAAAGCCGCAAGGCGACAAATCCAGGCTGTAGGGCAGGCGTTCCAAGAGTTTCCAATGCATTTGTTCCAATTTTTGTTGACTCAATCCAGCTGTATGGGGCCGAGCGTGGTCGTGAAGCAGTTCCACACTCCGAATACAGGTCCTAGCTTGATCGAGGTTGGCAGTAGTAGGAATCATTAATGGTACGTCTCCCATAGAGAAAATCAACCGCCTTAATGTTCGAATCCGTGCTGTTGGTCGGAGGTGGGCGAGAATGACTCGTATTTTTTACCAGTCATAGTCTTGGGTTTTTGAAAACGTCTTTTTACCGAACTGTTTCGTCAGTCCTTGCAAAATTTGAAACGATATTCTAGCATTTTGCCTCATGAGAGTTGAGATAAGAATTCCGGTTTATATTTGATTTACCCTCGTAATTATAATTTTATCATTTTATAAGTGGCCAGATTGATAAAACAGCCTAAGCTTTTACACGCACTAATGAACAACCATACCATAACTATGTTGGGAATGTGAAATCTTTGGCACAATGACACTACTCAGTATATATATGATTGACTCAAATGAAGCTAACATGGTTAGCGAAACGTGCGTCGAGTGCAAAAATAAAGTATTTGGTTTAGTGGTGATATATACTGAGTAACACCATAAAATGGTAGAACTCTGACTCTTCAAAGGCCACCTTATCTAAGCCATTACCACCTCGATCTGTGGCTGGCCGTGGCTCGGTGGCGTAGTACTTTGCTACTGTGCAGAAGGTCGAGAGTTCAATCCCGCAGGTCGGTATACTTATTTATTAATTTATTTGGCCTGACCACGTACATAGGTAGTAGTTGTTTGTAGAAATGCAAATCACGTCCGTGGCAGCACTACCGCGTTGTAAAAGGTACCGTGGAATACAGAAATGTTTGTTTCGGCACTTGGACAACGTTGACGGGGGGATATGGAAAAAAGGTAAAATCCCTACTGAGGCGGGGAGGTGACCGATAAAAAAAAGAAGTCAGCCTTTAGTGAGGAGAAAGATAAACGGAAATCAATAGAACGAGGCTTACTTGAACGGAATATATATATATATATATATATATATATATATATATATATATATATATATATATATATATATATATATATATATATATATATATTGTCATCGTTTCTACAGAGTACGAAAGTATTTTTTAACCCCATTATAGACAATTTGTGTCCGATAAAATGAGAAGTAGGTGGTTTATTCAGTTTTTGATTTATACATAAAAACGACTTATTGAAATTTAAATAATTGGAAATATATGGAAATAAAAGAAAGAAATGTTACCAAACAATTCGCAACTTTCTCAAACGACCCGCGGTTGACCTAAGAAGTAATTTAATAGATTATAATAATAACTTAGGTCTGTTTATTTATTATAACGACACTTTTTGTCTCAGTGTCGTAGATATATTTTTCCTAGAGGAATGTAATAACAAAAAAAACTGGTCAAGTGCAAATTGAAATTTCGCAATTATTGTTCCGTACGTTGATTGCTTTTAAAATATAAACTTTTGTTACGGAGGTATAAAATGATCAATGACTTCACAAAACACACCCCAAATGAATTTTCAACAAAGTTTTTCTCCAATCTTTACTGAACCTGAAATTTTTCTTTTTATATATATATACCAGATAAATTATTAAAGGTAATGTACTCGTGATAATTTTCGTTCAATCTACACCCTGTGGAGAATATTCCAGAATTTCTTCAAAAGTTTTTGATAAGTACTCTTCGAGATAAGGAGGATTTTTTACGATTTTTTAAAAATAATACAAAGAAAAGTGTGCGCAAGTATTATATTATATATATTTTTGAACTCGTGTTCTTATAAGTTTTCATTTGGCACCCCGATTCATGACTTGGTAAATTTCTTTTTTTCACTTTCGATTTCACCCCCAAAAATTAACCCCTTAAGTCAAAATTTAACTTTCAAAACTACAGGGCTCTGATGAGGCCATCAATTTCTATATTAATGCCAAATTCCAACTATCTATGTTTAATAGACGGACAGACATCGAAGGGATCTTGTAAGTGTTCCGTACGGAACACTAAAAAAAATAGCGTTTTTTCTTGTATGTAAGGACTCTAAAAATAGATCTTATACGCAGTGTATCTAAAAGTAAGCAGGACTTTTTCGAAATGGAAACAAAAACTTGGCAAAATTCATTTATTACGTTCAAAATAGTCCCCTTTAAACTCGATACACTATTTCTGCGCGGTCAGTAAGTCTATTAAGTGAGTTTTCTAGCTCCTCTTTTGGGATGTCCTTTATTATCCTGGTCCTGGTATGGATGTCTTCATTGTATGCATAACACTTTCCTCTCATCAAGAATTTTGGAAATAGATAGAAGTCACACGGACCCAAAACAGGTGAATATGGTCAATGGTTGATGGTTAAAATGCCGTTTTTGGTCAAAAAATCAGTAATAAGCGTCGAACGATGAGATGGTGGTGGTGGTTTCACGATATTGTGGCCGCACACGACTGATACGCGACAATAAATACTTCATAACACCTAGATAATACACAGCATCAAACCTTTGGCGAAGTGGAACGTGCACAATACTCTCCGAATCGTAAAAACAAATTAATATTATTTTTTAACTTCTCCAAACCTCTTTTTTGCAGATTTTTTTCACTTAGGTGCTTCCATTCAGAGCTTTAGCGCTTCGTTTCTGGATCATGTCAAAAACACCACATCTTATCGCCAGTTAAAATGGAATACTTGACGTTTTTGTCCTTTTTTGACTTTCTAATCAAGTTTTACAATGTTGAATTCGAAGCAATTTTTTGGTCATCAGTCAATATTTGTGGTACAAACCGTGCGCAAACCTTTCTAAGCCCCAAATGGTCAGTCAAAATGTGATGGATTGAAGATTTGAACATCTTTATTTCCATAGATTTCTGCTCTTTTTTGATGAATTCATGGACAATTTCGATGTTTTCTTCGATTATCACGAATTTTGGTTCATCGACATGCTCATCCTCATTTAGGATCTCACGACCTTCTTTAAAACATTTATACTCATGCACTCTGCTACGGGATAGACAATTATCACCATAAACATATTTTATAAATTAATAGGTTTCGGTAAATGTTGCCACAAAATTTAATATTTGCTTTTTGTTCAATGTTCATTTTCAACCGATAGCTAAAAAACACTTTAGGCGAAAGATCTGAGCTTCCATTTATCCGATTTTCATGAAAATTAGATATAATATCAAAGGAAGATGTATGTTTGCAACGCATATTATTTCCAATAGGTAATGCCATTAATATTGGCTATTTTGAAAAATGCCTGTTTACTTTGGGACACACGTATATATCCAAATTACTGCCACACTGCAATTTTATTCTAACTATAAAAAATAGCTACAAATATCAATAGACGAAGCCGATTATAGAGCTACAGTATTCCATAAAACTTTATATTACAATATTTACAGTCCGTCAAATAAAAACGTGACTGCCAGTATTCTTGAAAAAATGTGTTTCGAGAAAATTTGTTGCCATCAATATAGTCTTTGGTGTGCTAACCGCAGCGTAATTACCAGGGTAAGTTATCCAATCGCCTCCTGCATCAATAATCGCCTGACATTTTCGAGGCTTGCTGTCGCCTAGATTTTCTGCATACTATAGCTACGATCTCCAAATTTTTGGAATCTCGCGAGACAACTAAGTCAGAGTCCTCAGAGTCTTTCCTCTGAGCTTTCTCTTTACAAGAGACCAAACGTTTTCAATAGCGTTAGCGTCCCGCGCTTCGGAATGTGACATCATGAGCACGATGATGTTGTCGAATGGTCTCCAATTACCTTTATTGACTATTGGACTCTGACTCAACAACTCTAATAATATTGAAAACGGCGTGTATAAAACATACTGTGGTGTAATTAAGGAGGGCCAGCAGGGGGACATATGCTCCATTCACTCCTATGGATGTAGAAAAAAGTGCTCCCTAGAAACTGTGCTTTTTTTTTAATTAGGTGTTCTTTTTATGAAAAAATATTTACGCTCTGATCGTCGATTTTTCAATTGGATGTAAGATTTCTGGAGTTTCACTGCAAGAGAGTTTCTTTTTGTGAAAAATTTCCCTCGTCTCCTCTCCCCCAGTCATCTATTTTTAAATTGACTGTAAGGTTTTAACATTTTACCGTAAGGATTTTGCCGTTGTCGTTACCACTTTGCCCTCAGTGTTTTCTTTTTTTTTAAAGAGACGCCATTTGTATCCATATGCTCACTCTCTGGTCCCTGGAATCTAACCGCACCACTGAGCATGATATATTAGAAGTTATTCCCTCTCACCTCTCCCCAAACTTTACCTTATATACCTTATCTGTTTAATTAAAATTAAAAAAAAAAAATTTGTTATCCAAAAATCAAAAAGTCAAATAACACCAGTATTTTCCTATTTTCTTTTTAAATGGACCTGATTTTAGACGCCTCGACTCCAAAACTTTGAAAAAGGGATCTATCTGGAGGTCGATCCGTCTGTCGGTCCGTTTATCTGTTAATCTGTTGACACGATTTCTCAAACAAAAGGCTACTTAAAGTAGCAAAGGAGTAAAGGAAAGGATAGTTTTTGAACGAATCGGTTCGGGGAAGGAGTGTGAAAAGGGTGGAGGTGCTAAGTTTCTCATTTCCATCAGTCTGTCAGTCTATCGGCCTGTTAGCATGATAACACGTGAACAAAATGAGACATCAATTTTGTACACATCTAATAATATTATTGAAGTAGGATATGATCCTGCAAGTGTAGAGAGGTAGCCCTGCAGGGCAAGGAAATAAAATGGGTCCGAATCGATAATTTTATATAGCTTAAATAATGTTCTAAGAATTTTGAAATTTTAGGCATGATGGACAGGTAGCCAAACTAACAGACAGACACGCCGAAGGAAAATGAAAACGACGTTTATCGTGAGCTAGAGACCCTGAAATATGAATAAATCTCGTAGACTGTTTGTCACGAGCACAAAATGCTTCCCTTAAAGAAGGAAGCAAAAATAGCACCAACTGCTGAATATAGCTTAAATAAATTCAAAAAATTTTCCAGCCTGTTATCTAGGTTGAGGTATACATAAACAAGAATTGTAAAAAGCTATTATATTAGCAGAGTTATGCGACAAACTACTGCATGCATAATTAAAGTAGACATAAATATAAACACACATACACATAAAATTTCCGGTTGGCATAGACGATGATAAAACCTGCGTTCTGTATATTTTAAAACATTAATAATATGTTATAGTCTTAATTTTGGCCACTTAGTGGACGGGCAGGATTTCGGACCGCTCGAATATCTGCTCTCGATATTAAACCAGTTTTATACGAAATTTTGAGCTTTATAGAATGGTCGTTGCATGGCTTGAAAAAGTCGGATTTTATTCGGAAAAAAGTTGCGGGGAAGTCAAGTGTTTTAATTTTAAAAGAAATAATACAAAGTAGAGAAATTTTCGGAAAATGAGTTGTAAATGTGCTTGGAAAAACGAAAAGTTCGCTTTTCCGGTTCTTCCGGTAGTGTATTATTCTGACGATAGTGATGGATATAGTGGTAGTACTGTTAGTAGCAGTGAAAAAAGCAATTATGGATTTTGTGATGGATTTTTTTATTCCCTTACTCCAACTGTATGTATTTTTATCCTTTTTTAAATAATTTTTAAATTGATTTTCTTTGTTTCGAAAATAAGAGCAAGTAGAAATTTAATTTTATGGCTTTATTTTTGTTGCTCTACAAACGTCCAGTTTTATATTTTGAAAAAAAATTATTTTACTCTTCCATTTCAAACGGTTTGTTTTCGTGATGACTCGATGCATTTAATTTTAATATTTAAAAAAAGGCAACTTATTTTTTGATCTATGTTAAGTTCATTGAACTTTATTAAACAATAACAATTACCAGTTTAAAATAGTGAATTTTTATTTAATCAGATCTTGTAAACTATGCTAAACCTAGTAGATAAATAACAGAGATGCTTTGTATGATCAAGTTTAACAAAGGGAAGATAATTCGCTCCGTTATTGCCAACATTTTGGAAATTTTGAAACCACTAATGCTTATAGCTTATAGTTTTGTACCTTATTTAGTTCTAGTACTAATAGAAATTTATCAAGTGCAGCTGGAAAATAGTCGATTTCAAGTCCAAACAATGCAATAGCTTCAAAACATATACAGTAGTAAATTTAAATTAAAACTAAAACAAAATTAATTGTAAATATAAGTAAAGGAATAAAATTGTAAATAAATAAATAAATAAATATATATATATATATATATATATATATATATATATATATATATATATATATATATAATTTATTCCACCTGATCTAACCTAAATAGTTCGAAAATTTCGATTGAAACTATTTAGTTTAGTTTAAATTTAGTTCGATTTAATTAACTTCCAAATTAGTCTGAATGTTTCAAAATTTTTTACATTTTTAGATAAATATGCTTGTTTTATTGTGTTTGTCAAGTATAATTGATCATTTGGAACTAGAACATCAAACACATCCGAATTTAAAAGCACAAATAGCTCAATCTTTTTTTATTATGTAATTCATATGTAAGTTAAGTTTTACTTTGCTGTGGCATATAATCTGTTAAAAAATTATTCCCCAAATTAAAAAAAAAACCTGTATAGCCATAAAAAAGTATTAAAGTACTTAATATTTTAGCTTCTTTAGTATACTTTTTAAAATGATTCCCTTCGGACCACGTTCACAGTCTTGATGACCACTATAAGCTTTATAAAATTAAATCGTAAAATTGAAATATTCTGACATCTTTTTTCCGACAAGATCCTAGAAAATTATAATCTTCTTAAAACTACTTTCATCTTTATAGGGAAAGATTAATTATTGTTAAGTTTAATGCCTCAACCGGTAATATTTTTATAAGCATCTGTGCATATTGTAAACGACCCCATTCACTAATCAATATTGATTGAATCTTGTTTGAAATCGGCTATAAATACACGAGATACTTGTAGATTAGCGTAGAGAAAACACAGACTTTCGGGATATGGACGTTACAGCATCCAGAATAAGAAGCGTTACTGTAAATTAATTTTCCTTTCGTTAAACTCTTGTGGTCTTAAACCATTTTATTAAATAAATTGTTATATCAGTTGTTTGTAATTATATATTATAACATTTAAAAGCTAATAAAACACTCGATATTTCTTGGACACTTGGACCGTCTACTATTATCTTAAAACTTTTTTTCTGTTACTTTGTCTCGTCTTTTTTATGTCAAATATCACGCTTAAGCTTATTGTCATTGCCTTTTATTAAAGAAATTTATTAAAATATGCATAAAAATGGAAAACGGTGGCAGATTAAAATTATTTTAACCAAAAAACGACGAGAATGTTACTTATATCGAAAATAAATTTTGACGCATTCATCATTTGATTTCACTGCAAACTGTACTCGGTAGGAACCGCAGTCCTGGGCAATGGGATGAGGTTCTCGAAAACTCTTAGCGACAAGTTGAACCTCATGCGCATGTGATGTATTAACGTCGCGTGTATTCAGGAATACACGTGCACCACTCGTTTCGACGAGTACATTAACGAAAAAAATATTGCGACCGCTGAAAAATTGGGGCAACAGCCTCAAAAATGGGGAGAATTGGCCCGTTTTTGGGTATTTATTTATCGTATTTTTGCAATTTTATATATATTATATATAAATTTATGGATATACACTAGATAAACTAACCGGTCAAGTGCAAGTTGAACTTGCGCAATTAGTGTTCCGTACGTTGATTGCATTTTAAAATAAAAAAATTTGTTACGGAGGTGATCAGTGACTTCATAAAACACACGCTAAATGAGTTTTCAATAAAGTTTGTTTCCAATCTTTTACTGAAAACTGATGACTTTGAAATTTTTGTTTTTTTTTATATACCAGATAAATTATTAAAGGTAATGCACTCGTGATAATTTTCGTTCAATCTACACCCCTTGGAGAATATTCCAGAATTTTTTCAAAATATTTTGATAAGTACTTTTCAGGATAAGGCGGGTGGACAGCGATTTTTCGCGATTTTTTAAAAATAATACAGAGAAACGTGCGCGCAAGTGTTTTCATTTGACACCACACTCGATGACCTAGTAAAAAATTTTTTTTTTCCCCTTCTGATTTCACCCCCCAAAACTAACTCCTTAAGTCAAGATATAACTTTCAAAACTACATGGCTCTGATGAGGCCATCAATTCCTACATTATTACCAAATTTCAACTTTCTATGACAAATAGTTTCAGAGAAAATCGGGTGTGACAGACAGGCAGATAGACAGACAGACGGACACACACACCAAAGTCATCTTATAAGTGTTCCGTACGGAACACTAAAAATGGAAAATTTAACGGGGTGTGGATGTCATTTGAACCTTCTGCTCGGGAGAAATTGGCCGCTTTTGTCGTTTTTTTTTCTTTTATCATTTTTTATGATTAAATAGGTGTACTTGCAAACTGTAAGTTTTTTTCTGAAAATATGTTCCATGGACATTACTTTAATTGATTCACACATAACTTCGGCAATTTTTTACATATTAGATAAATTTTTCACTCCTCATAATATTGATAAATTTTACTGATTCACGTTTTTTTCTTCTAACGATTTTTTTTTTAGTAAACTACTACCTTACCTAAATATCAGAAAATGTTCCTTAGTCCCTAAACTTTCATTTAAGGTACTCATTTAAACAATTTAGGCCCGACAAATTGGCCTCTTTAATTTGTTTCATAATATTTTCAGTAACCAGTTATTTTTAATTATTATACACAGGTTAGTGTACATATTATTTTTTTTGTTTTCAAATTACAGTTACTTTTAAAAAATTAATTTTTCTTGAATTTTATCATATTTGCCGTAGTTATAAAATAATTATCACAAGGAGAGGCCAGAGCATTTGGGTTACCGATTTGGATGAAACTTGGTGGAGAATCAGGTTTCACCAATATATTAAGAACTCTGTTTTACGTTTTATCTCACAGGATTTTTTTTTAAAGAAAATTAATTATTTGGCTTGATAGGACTGTGTTTCCCATCCGAGTACAATCTACAGCGATTCAAGAACAACGTGAATCGCTTTCTCCGCACACGTCTCGCTCTTATAGCACTTTAGGGACTCCCCTGTAGCACGTGTGCTAAACCCATAAAAAAATGTTTTGGAAAAGTAGTAATATTTCTATTAAATAAAAATACATTGCTACAACAATTTAAATATAATTTATTATTTTATTTAACTAGTTAAACTTGTATCATTAAAATTATTATTTTGTATAGTAACTTTATAATTTTTATTAATTTAATTATTGTATCTTCATATAAAATTATCAATAAAAAAGTCATCTTTGCAAAATCATTATTGGTTAGTTTATTTTTTATTTATATAAAAATCGTATTAAATAATATTACATAAAAAATATAAGGTTCATACTGGCCAATTTTTTCAGCCTAAATAGACCAAGAAACTTCCTCAGCCACTCAAAATGTACGGTAACCTGTGTATAATAATTAAAAATAACTTTGGTTACTGAAAATATTATAAAACTCATGAAAAAATATTTTTTTAAAAAGAAATCGTAAATTTGCATTAAAAAAAAATTAAATTTGAGAATAAATGGCCAATTTCTCAGGCTTTAATTGTTTAAATGAGTTCTTAAGTACCTCAAATGAAAGCTTAGCGACTAAGGAACATTTTCTAATATTTTAGGTAAGGTATACTGAAAAAAGTTGTTTAAAAAATTTTTCAGAAGAAAAAAACGTGAATCGGTAAAATTTATCAATGTTATGAGCAGTGAAAAATATATCTAATATGTAAAAAATTGCTAGAATGGCTAAAATTATGTTTGGATCAATTAAAGTAATGTTCATGTAACATATTTCCAGAGTTAACTAAAAAAATTAACTTACGGTTTGCAAGTACACCTATTTAATTATAAAAAATGACAAAGAAAACGACAAACGTCCAATTTCTCTGGACCAGAAGGTTCAAATGACATCCAATCAAAATCTGTCCAAATTTTTCGATTATCTTCCATAAATTTATGATAAAATTGCAAAAACACGCTAAAAAACCCAAAAATAGGCCAATTCTCCCATTTTTGAGGTTGTTGCCCCAATCGCAATATTTTTTTTCTTTATGTACTCGTCGAGATGAGTATGTAATGTATGAGCATGTTTTGGTCGTATTCTAACTGGACTATACAGTATATAATATCACAATAATACTTATATGTATTCATAACTTTTTAAAAGAGCATTTGTTAGGATTTGTCTTCTTAATAAATCCTTAATACCATTATTTCTTACGGAGTTTAAATTTACAACCATTTTAAGTACATTAAAATCAATTAATCATTTATTTGCGATCAAGGCGATGATCATTTTCTTTGAATGATTGAGTTTATAATATATTGTTAAGGTAACTTTTTAATGGCTTTCAAATTCCAGTTC
>CM032450.1:8944323-9121823 GCA_019049505.1 Pachyrhynchus sulphureomaculatus
TAATCGGTGTCTCTACGACCACGTTTGAAGTCAGCAAACCAACGTTTTATTGTTGTTTCTGATGGAGCGGAGTCCCCATAACACTTTTCAAGCCATTGCTTCGCTTGAACGGTATTTTTTCCCATCAAGAAGCAGTGTAAAATTAAAACACGAAATTGTTTTTGATCCATTGTTTTGAAAATAACAAAAGTAGCGTCACTCTTAGCACAATAACTCACAAACTAATGAATAGAATATCATGAAATTTTAACAGCTGTCTTTTGAAGGTTAGTATTAACTGAAAAAAAGGTGACTGCAATAAAACTAGCGCCATCTATGTGTTAGGCCCGGGACTTTTCAGCCCATGTGTATATATATATATATATATATATATATATATATATATATATATATATATATATATATATATATATGAGTATATGACTTATAATTTAAAAAAAAAAACAGTTCTGACCAATATCGTTTTAAAGAGAGAGTGAAAATTGGACGTCGAATAATTTTGTAGAATATTTTTGTATTCTTAGTCTTTCTCCTGTTTTTTATTGAAAGATAAATCAATTTTTAAGCATTATTATTAACATAAGCGTATAAGAGTGGGAAAGGATATAACTTCAAATGTTTAGCTTAAAGCTGCAACTTTTATTTACGAGAATGTGGCTACGCCACTGACAAGTGCATATGTACATTAGAAAAGGATAAATTCAGCTTAAAGGAACGACTTCAAAATACAATTATATATTCTGCCTTGATTTTAAAACTGCTTCCCCGGCTTTTTTAAGGAATAAATAATAACGAAATCAGTTAAAACGATTTTGATGTTATTCACAAAGAAAAACAATGGTTTTGCAATAATTAATGTACCGGCATGAACGATAAGTAATCAAGTTATTTGATTTTCTTATCATAATAGACCAGCCTCAAGATTTTATAATGCAGTAACTGTTAAATTTATTAGTTCCCTATGGTTATTATTCGCAAGAACGATGTTAACTTTTTGTTTCAAACATAAAATAAATTGAAATTCAACGACGATAAAATGAACATCATTTAAACAGTCGGAGATATCTTCACGTCACGTCCTTATCAATAAAAATTGTTTAGTTTGGACAATACATTCACCAGCAAAATTAGTAATTATTTAAGTTTAGTCACTTATAGTGTACTATCAATAACAATGTAGTCTGTAGAGTGATTTTTTATTGAAAACAAAAAATTTTTAGATGGAATCTACGCTCAACCCAGAACCAGACGTCGTCCCTCATGAAACACATATTTCCCCAGAAAATGATGAAGTTAACAGGATAAAAACAGGACATGTTTTGAGTGAATTGTTTGAAACTGAAAGGATATATGTTCTTGAACTGTTGTCCATTATTCAGGTAAGCTAGATTCATCTATACACATTATAGGACCTCTTCAAAGCATCTTTGTACAAGTACAAGTAATAGAAATTTTATTCTTTTTCGTGTCGATCCTAGCCCGACTGATGAGCCGTGAAACGGCGAAACTCGTCTCGGAATGGATTGACAAACGGGAGAATAGTGGGTAGACTGATGAAATATGGGCCTCGTCAGGTTTCTGTCGTATATTTAACCACATATGTCTAAGGAGGATCCCGCGAAAACCGCGCTGCCTGCGTTGAGTGTTGACTGAGTTGTCAACCACTTTGTCGGCTTGTAGCTGCCGTATCAGCTTCCGATAGAGTATTAAGTATGCATATTTTGCACAACTTGTTGTATATTACCACTGTATTCCGTAAGTGCCTCGCTAAGTACTAGAAATTCTATTCTCTTGTTTGTAGATTCTAGGATGGATTGGCATACGTGAGAACAGTATATTTAACCATCTTTCTACACTTTGTAAATCTTCTTATAACCAATAATCTTTAAAATATGTTACTTCTTAAATGTAAACATTCAAACATCTTTTTGAATATTTCGATAAAGATATTGAGAGGTATGGTTGGCAACTAACGGGTTTTATGATTTAGTAAAAACAATGTCATAGGTATATCATATGACACCTAAAAGTATCAACAGAAAAATTTTAAAAATCGTGGTTCTTGGGATTAGACCGTATCAATTTGGCGTAACTTGGCGACAATTCGCCTACGATTGCACGAGGCATCGAGATCTAATCTCAAAAACCACAATTTCTGATCGAAACATAACCCTGAAAGCTTTCGTTCCATGTCAATGGAAAAATACGTTGCATATGTCATTATTGTCTCTGAACTATAAAACTGGTTACTTTCAAACCATAATTTACTATGCCATCTATGTCTTCTGTCCTTGTTATAATATATAATATATGCATTTCCTCGTATTTCCAGTTGCTATTGCTCTGTCTGTCAGACTGTTTATATAACTTTCGAACGAGATGAGATATCAATTTCAAATTTGGTACTCATATAATTCTTGAAGTAGAGATGAAACCTATACTCTTTGGGAGATATCGCTTCGAAGAAGGGATAATCAGGTGGTAAGATAGGGTGTCAAATGAAGAGCTTTGCGAGAAAACCAGGGGATCATCCTTACAATCATCAAGGAGAGACACTGGAAGTAGATTGAACACACCTTGCGAAAAAATGGCCGGAATCACGCGAACGAGGCTCTTACTGAAACACACAAGGAGGCGAACTATCAAAGTGCTGCAGTAGGAAAGGAAGAAAAGATATGGAAACAAGGAAAAGCCTTGGCCCAAAACCCGTTAGACGAGTTTCGTTGCGACCTATCTACAATTACGTGTTTAAAAAAGAAACTAAGAAGAGAAACCATTGGAACTGTAAAAGCTTAGACCCAACTAAATTTTTTTCACAGAAGAACCTTTTCGTACAAAGGAAGTTTAAAAACTTTTACCTACTTTAAAAATCATCCGTGATCAGGGGAGATTTTTCTCAAGAAACCCTTTCACACTCTGACATTTGACAAACTATCACCAATAAAAAGCTATGTTTCAAATAAATATATATATATATATATATATATATATATATATATATATATATATATATATATATATATATATATATATATATATAAATAAATAAATATATGTACGTGTTTCATTGCTGAATACTCTGAGCCCAAAACTGACAATGTTTTTTTAAATCTATTTATAACTCAATTCAAAACACACCTACAGGCATTAGTTACTTAAAACATAAAACCAGAACCGTTCTTTTAAACTGCGTTAATTAACTTCACAATGCTATTTAATTATTATTACCCTGTTTATTACCTCTAAAAATTCCGTTACACGACACAAAGGCTAGCGGTCTTAAAATCTAATATTAGCAGTACAAAAAACACTTTAAGAATAATATAACTAACTAGCTTCGATTGTTTTTATCATTCATCAATAAAGTATTGGTAATGTGGATTCCCAGTACTAATTGAATGTTATGAACCATTTCAACCAGTACATCTTCTTAAAATTACACGCGTCCCTCTTTTTTTTATTCATATCTTTTATTTCCCTATAGCTAAGCCTAAATATCCTTCTCTACGTTCTCAGTCACCTGTATTAGTCTTTGCACCACTAAAATCAATTTGAAACATAGAAGAAAAAAAAGAAACAAAGTAAGTAAAAGAAAGGACAAAAAAAAAGAAAAATTATACAAATAGGAGACATTTGTGTACAACGAAGGAAAAATCGATTTTTTTAAAAGAAAAAAAAACAGAAAAGCTGGCCGATTGGTTATAGCCAGTGCCAAAAAATACATACACATAGCCACAAACACAGGAGAAGATCACAACTTGCTTAGAGTACCATCTGCCATTATCTAGACGTTAAATGAGGTTGGCAACGAGTACCTCCTGGTATATTTATGCGTAGCTAAACCTTCCCAAGGCCAATAATATAAACTATTATTTTAGCGAAATTTTTAACTTTATATATTTTGTCCGAAAAGATAGATAAATAATCTTTACTAACCAATATTTTCAAAAAGAAAATGATACCTTATGGTAAAACATTAATCATGAAATATTGCCCCTTCCCTCCTACAACCTTTATATCACTTATATGTGGGATGGCATAGGCATTTTTTTACGCAAGAAAAGTAAAAAGCGGAATAATGCTACTGCTTTTTTTAGATCACTTGGTATCACATCCTAGTTATCTCTTCATACTGTTAAGATTGAAAATAATTTAAAAATTACATCGTTTTTGAGATTCTTGGACTTCAGTATCCCGGAAAATGATAAATAACACGATATATAAAGAGCACACCTCCACCTCCTAAACCACTTATATGTTTGATAATAGAAAGTAATGAAAAAATTGGACAATTTTCAGAGTTCTCGACTCCAAGAATCTAAATAAGCAATCCTTCTAACCCCTTTCCCCACATTGTAACCCTTTATGTGGCTGACCGTAAATAATTAATAACACAAATTTCAGATTCCTTCACTTCAAAAACTCAACTGCTCTACTACCGTCCTTCTTTTTTTAAGCTCATATATGTTTGACTTTAAATATTTATATGTACAAGGTTTATTGACCATCATCCCATTCACTCCCTTCCCCGGAACCAATATATATCAAACACTATTGGTTCGTTCTCACTGCAGGTATTATTGTGTGCTAAATTTAAAATGGATATCTTATTTCGTTCGTGCCAACAGACAAACAGACCGACCGACGCAAATGTGAGACTATGTGTTTCGTGATGTAAAATGTAATCTAAAACGTAAAGGAATTCAAAAATCGCGGTGGGTAATTTTTTTGCCAATACAATGCCTAGTAAAAATGTAAAAATTGTATTTCATTTTATTCTAGGGTTACAAAGAACAAGCTCAATTAGAGGAATATCAACATCTTGTTCCACCTACTGCTAGTGAAAAGTTTGACATCATCTTTGGAAATTTAGAAGAAATTTATCACTTTCACTCGGAATATTTTCTAAAGGACTTGGAAAACTGTATATCTTCGACTGATTTAGTTGCGCTATGTTTTGTTCAAAAAGTAAGTTCAGCTGCAATTGGGTTTAAGGAATAACTATTGTAAGCATGATAAAATTTTGTAAGCAGGTTTGGTATCAGCAAAAAAGCCGTTGACATTTTTTTCTCGGCTTTATTTCGGTGCTTTGAATATTGTCTTGGCCCGTATCCTGCCTAAAAATGGTGACACATCCTTTATACTTAAGTCGTGGGAAAGATTTTGATAAGGGCCTTCTAAAAAAAATCAAAATTTGAAATTTTTAATGTTTTGTTTAAAATTTAGTTTAGTTTTTAAAATATTCCTTAAATGATTTTTGCAAAATCTAACTTATATATGAAATTGGGGGGAGCATTTTGCGAAATAGGGGAGATAAGCTACATAAAGTACTGATGTGCAAACCGCCATTTTCCTTAGGAGTGCTGCGTGCTCGCACGGCGCACTATGGGCTAAAAAAAAACTTTCAAAAGTGGTTACATACGAATTTAACCGTTTTTTTTTTTACCCTTAAAAACGGTAAAAATGATTAATATAACTTAATAACTTAATTCCTAGTCATTTCTGCAACGTTTTCTACAACATTTTGGTCAATCAAGCTAAAAATAACCATAATTTAACCATTTTAATCCTTGAAAACTCGATAAATGGCTACCAAAAGACGTTACTTGTCATTTCTTTTCATTTTACATAATTTCATGTATCATTTATGCGAATCAAAGTTAAAATCTCATAGTACTGAAATAAAATAACAAAAAATTAACCTTTATTCAACAATTTTATTCCTCATTAATGAATGTAACCTTAATTTAATTATTTTAAATTTTAAAAGTCTAAATATTGATAGTAGAAGCCTTTTTACTTCATTTCCTGTTACGTTATATGATTGACTGTATCATTGCGGCCAATCAAAAACAAACTTTCAAAAGTAGTTACATACGATATCATTTGACCTTAATTTAACCATTTTAACCCTTAAAAACGGTACAAACGACTAATAAAACAGTTTTAACTTAATTCCTTATCTTTTCTGCAACGTTTTGGTTAATCAACCTCAAAATATTAAAGTAAATGTAAAAAATAAAAAAATAACCTTGATTTAAACATTTTAACCTCTTTTTAGCTAATATGAGTGTTTTTTTTTTCATTTTTTAAGAGCTTTTCCCTCCTTTCCACTAATTGAACGCTCAAAATTACTGAATGATTTAATATCATTAAAATATATTAATCTTATTGCAAATATGTCACCCTTATGTAGTAAAATTAATTTTAATTTTATCAGTTTAACCCTTAGGTACTCTAAAATAGGCTAAAAAAAAGCCTTTTGACTTTATTCGTTGACATTTATGTATTATATTTAAAGTGGTCAATTACAATGAAAAAAAAAATGCGTTTTACCGTTTTTAAGGATTAAAATGGTTAAATTAGTGTTAAATTATATTATCGCATGTAACCACTTTTGAGAGTTTGTTCTAGGGTGGCAGAAATGATACAGTCAACCATGTAAAATAACAAGAAATAAAGTTAAAAGAGTTCTATTATTCATTTTCAGGGTTTTAAGGATTAAATGGGTAATCGAAGGTTAAATTTATTTTATTAAAAAAAGCCTCTCAGATTTTGAGCTTAAATAACCAAAACTGATAAAAATTTCATAAATAATGACGGAAATACTCATTACAGCTCTATGGAGTTTAAAATGGTTAAATGTTTAACTCTGCAGGCTTTTCTTGTCATACTTTTTATAATTTGCGTTCAGTTACTTTTCAAATGACATCTTCCGCTTTAGTGTTCAAAGGTGGAAAACAAGGATAGGAGAGGGGTGCAGTGCAGTACATTCTCATAAAAATAGGGGTTTCCACGGCAATAATTCATGCCGTTTATCTACCCTATTTCCCAAAACACCAATTCCATTTTCATATTTAAACTAGGTCATAGCGTAATCCATAAAATAACAAATTGAGAGAAACCAACATAAAACAGGAAAAAATAATTTTTTTTTAACGAGAACTGTTTAGGCAGTTTAGTGTTTAAATAATAACATAAACTGTGGTAATAATAGATAAATTTTTGGTTTGATACGTAGATGTCGCCCTTTTCAAAAAATCTATATGACTTTTAGAAAGTACCAACCTTCAAACGATACGTGTCAAAATTTCATGACAGTTCGGCGGTTACTTTACAAGTTACAGTGGTTTTAGTGATGCTACTTTTGATATTTTTAAAACAATATAAAAAATCGAATTTCGTGTGTTGATTAAACACTGTTTTCATCACTCATCATTTACTGGCATGCTGAATTTGAACGCGGTCGTACAGATACAAATGATGCTGAACGCTCTGGACGGCCAAATGAGGTGGTTACACCGGAATATATCAAAAAAATCCACAAAATTGTTTTGGATGGCCGTAACGTGAAATTGCGTGAGATAGCTGACACCCTAAAGATATCAAAAGAACGTCATATTTTGCATGAACATTTGGGCATGAGAAAGCTCTGTTCGAAATGGGTACCGCGTTGTTGATGTTTCTGAGCGCTGTTTGGACCTGTTTTAAACGCAATAAAAAGGATTTTTTTCATGCGATATGTGACAATGGATGAAACATGGATCCACCACTACACACCAGAATCAAATCGGCAGTCAGCTGAATGGACAGCAGCCGGTGAAAGCCGCGCGAAGCGACCAAAGATACACCAGTCAGCTGCTCACGGTAAAGAGATTTGGCTGTGTGGCGTGTTTTGACGCCAAAGACAAATCCTTCTACAAGAAAGGTATAGAAATGTTAGAAAAGCCTTGGCCTTTTTGTATCGCTCTTGAGGGGGACTATATTGATTTATAAAGTCGAATTTTGCAAAAAAAAAAAATGTGTTTTAAGTAGCTAGACCAAAAACTTTTCAGCCTACGTATTAAAACGACAAAACAAATTTTAACGAGAACCATACCTGTTGTTATTGCAGTTTATTGTTTAAATAGTAACATAAACTGTGGTAATAATAGATAGTTTTCACATGTACGAGTATAAACACTTTAACAGTATTATAATGAAAAAAGTGTTTATTATCACGATGATTAGTCACAGCCTTTGCTTAGTATATCTTGTAAATTCGTTTGTTATAAAATGTTGAAGTTCACAAGTTAAAATTTTGTAAAAAGTAAAAAAATTGTATTGTTGACCTATGTTTCAGCTAATATGCAAACTTGTTTACTGTTTCTGCATCTTAAAATAAATACTGTAATTTAGTAAGGAAGTTCTAAAATTTATTACCTTTTTGACACAATTATTAGTTACCTAATGATTGCAATATTTAATATTGGCGATTTTCTCTAACTGCTTGCAATTTTAATGGATTTTAGTTATATTCGATAACAATAGAAGAAAAATAACTATGACAATAATTTAAAAAAAATATAATCTTTTTATTTCAGCGTGAGAAATTTTTAAGGCTATACAGTTTCTACTGTCAAAACATCTCCAAATCAGAACAACTAAGAGAAAGCTCCCAAGAACTTACCCCCTTTTTCATAGCTTGTCAAAAAAAAATTGGGACATAAACTTCCATTAGCTGCCTACCTTCTTAAACCAGTACAGAGGATTACAAAGTACCAGCTGTTACTCAGAGACCTCTTAAGATACTCTGAAGAAGGCAAATATTGCAAGGAGTTGCAGCAAGCCTTAGACTGCATGCTAATCGTCTTAAAATGTGTCAACGATTCCATGCATCAAATTTCTATAACAGGATTCCCAGGAGACCTTTCTCAACAAGGCGAGCTCTTACTTCAAGGTTCCTTCTCTGTTTGGGTTGAAAACAAAAAAGATTTGAGACTGAGACTTAAACCATTAAGAAGACACTTATTTCTCTACCAGAAAGCATTACTTTTCTGTAAACCTGTATCTAAGGCTGAAAGAAATAAGGCTACCTATCAGTTTAAACACTGCCTGAAGATGTCACAGATAGGACTAACGGAGAGTGTTAAAGGGGACGCTAGACGGTTTGAAGTTTGGCTGCAAGGCAGACAGGAAGTTCATACGATTCAAGCAGCGAATTTAGAGCAAAAACACGCCTGGGTGAACGAGATTAAAAAGGTTCTGTTTAATCAACTTGAGGAGATTAAGGGGGAGAAGATTAAACAGTATGCTGCTTTAACACATAAGTAAGTATTACTAAATAGAAAAAAGATTTTCCAGCTAAAACTTACCAAGACTGGTATGAAGGTGCCATTATTAATTTATTGATGATGATAAATGAATTATATCTCTTTGCATATTACAACAAATGGAACCAATTTTAGGTTTCACTGTTTTGTTGGGAAATTATGAAAATAATATAACACAACGACAACAAAATATTCGACATTACTTACTATAAGCTTCAAAAAACTTTAGTTTTAGGCCTTTAAGACAAACAACATCTTGGGAAACTCAAAAACAAGTCGCTATAACACATCCTAATGAAGGGACTCAACGAGCAATGAGCTGTGATAACGAGCCTCAAAACAATCATCACGCTGATGAGGGCGTTGAGTGTATTGAGGGTGGAAACTGGTCATCTGATTGCAGCAATAGCGATGATGAAGAACATAATATAACATCGGTAAGAACAATTAGCTTTTATGCAGTTTGTTCAGATAGTGATTATTTTGTAAAGTGTACGTCCCATATGTTATTTATTAAAAGAGTAGAGCGTTTATTTTTGTCTCTAACATTGCAGACATATTATAAAGCACTTTTTGTAAGCTACAAAAGTTTTTAAAAATTAGGATACTTCCAGCATGCGAATAACCGTTACCAGGAATATTGAAAATTATTGCACTGTATATTCAAAGCACATAATGACAACACAGTCTTAGACAGTCCATTCCATATAAAGAAGTTTATGAAAAGAGCGGTACCAAGAGTGATAAGCGATAGAATAATGGAAAAAAATAATATCATTTCTCAGGGTTCAAAGGAAACAATTTTTCTGTAATA
Organism: Pachyrhynchus sulphureomaculatus; assembly: GCA_019049505.1. Taxonomy (NCBI): domain Eukaryota; kingdom Metazoa; phylum Arthropoda; class Insecta; order Coleoptera; family Curculionidae; genus Pachyrhynchus; species Pachyrhynchus sulphureomaculatus. The sequence continues at coordinate 8,954,230 of CM032450.1, forward strand.
CTGTTAGTGTGAGTACTGCTAACAAAACTTTTTTAACTATAAAAGTTAAGTTGTTTTACCAAATTATGTTAGAGACAACAATAAACTAATCTGAATTCCTCGCAAAATGTCAGTATTTTCAAGCTTTATGGAAGAGGTTAATGAAGGTTACGGTTATACTAAAAGTTATTAATGCTTTTGTTAACGTTTTGTTAGTTTATTATACATTTTTTGCAGTGGCATGTGGTGAAGGGTTCAAGCACAGTTGTGGACCGCGTGGTAGCCTATTTCATAGGCAGTAGTGTAAATACCACAACCACCTTTTATGTTAAGCATTGTTAAAGCCTGCAGTTCCATTATTTATTTAGTTCTAGTAAGTTATGTGTCTTTTATTTTAAGTTTTTTTATGTTTTTTTTTCCCGTAATTTCGCCATCAAGATATGTTTTTGTTTTGCTCTTGCTGTTTACTGTTCTTGTTATATTGTTTCCGCGGCTACAAAATGTATAGATGGCGAAAATATATGGGGGTATATGTTTTTTGCACAGCACATTGATGTTAGGTGTTGCACATTGGTGTATAGGTCTTTAAATATAGCCTATTAAAAACAAGTCCGCATCAAAAAGAAAATGCTCTTATTTAAAAAAGAAAACATTGGCTTGAGGAAGGTATGAATATTAGGAAAGTGAAAGAAGCATCTCGCACATGACGTGTCTTTAACTGAGGCAAAATTTACATTAATGCTTAACTTTTAACAACTAACATTTCTTTACAATATACGTTATGAGGATACACTGCATTTAGCAATAAATAATAGGGTTACAGACAATTTTTTTACTTCCATTTATTTCGAAGTTCATCAACAACAGTTTTCATTACCGTCGGTCTAATTGGCTGAAAAATGAAATGAGATGTAGATTTAAAATTTGATAAATGTATAATATTTGAAGTAGCTATTTCTTTGGGGAAAGGCGGTGTGAGCAGTTGATATATTTAGTAGATTCGTCGGAGTACTGAAAAAAATTTTCCTTGTTTTTTTTACCATATTGAGATAATAAACCCATATTAAACATAATTGTTCATAAACTATATGGGGATTTTACGGGTTTCTTTTTAGAGTGTTTCTGCATTATTTATTTCCGTCGGTCAGTCTCTCGGTGCCTATAACTCTCGAACAAAATGAGATACCAATTTTAAATTTTTTAGTTCACAAATAACGCTTCACCTAGGAAAGAAACCTGTAGTTGTTAGTGCCGCTTCAAGCGATGGAGGCAAACGCGGTGAGAGTTGAAAAGTTTTGTATAATATCAGTAGTAGTTTTTTTATCGAAACAATGAACAAATTTTAAGCACAATTATGTATAGTAAAACATATATATATATATATATATATATATATATATATATATATATATATATATATATATATATATATATATATACATTTGGGTTTAACTGTATACATACACAAGTAATATATAACAATTATACAAGTGTTGTGTTCCCATTCGCCTTCTCCAAACCTCTCTATCGTCCGCCATCTCTTCGTTCATTCCTCGTGACCTCATAGCTTGTCTCATATCTTCATTCCAGGATCTACGTGGTCGTCCTTTTTTATTTCTTCCCGGTGGTTTCCATGGCCAGAGTCTTTTGGGCCATCTTATATCGTTCATTCTGAGTAGGTGTCTAAACCATTCTAATCCTCTATTTTCTATTCTTTGTATAACAATTTTTGTTGCTGCTGTTCTATTGCGTATTTCTTGGTTTGTTATGTGTTGGAATTTGGACACTCCGGCGCTTCTTCTCAGATAATCCATCTCTATCGTCGTTATTTTTCTTTTATACTCTTCTTTCATTACCCACAGTTCACTACCATAACTTAAAACCGATTCTACCATTGTTCTTCCAATTCTCTTTTTGTTTTGTGTAGTTATGTTTTGATCCCACCATATTGAGTTAAGAGCTCCCATGATCCTCCTGGCTTTTTGTATTTTATTCTGTATTTCCTTTTTACCTATACCATTTTTGTTGTCAATCAGTATTCCTGGATATTTAAATTCCTTGACTTGTTTGACATGTGTATCGTTGTTAATTAAGACATCAAATTCTATTTCCGAGTTCATAACCATATACTCCGCCTTTTCAAGGCTCACCTCTAGTCTCCATTCCTTGTAGTCTATGTATAATCTCTTCAATACATATTCCATATCGAATGCATCTTATGTTATTATTACTTGGTCGTCTGCAAAGTTTAACGATAATAGGTGTTTATCACTAATGGGGATGCCCATGCCTTGGCAAGTGCGGTTCTATTGCTTTAGAGCGTTGTCTACAAATATATTAAATAAGATTGGTGAAAGGCAACATCCTTGTCTTAGACCTTTTGTAAGCTTTCGAGAGATAGCGTTCTTGTTTCACATATCCTATATTTTCATTATATAACTCTTTTATTGTTGTTATCATCCCTTCTTTTATCCCTACTGTTCTCAAGACATGCCAAAGTCTATGTCTCGGTACACTGTCGTATGCCTTCTTAAGATCTATAAAGGTCATATGTATTTCGTCATCTTTTTGGATCTTCTTTTCTATCAATTGTTGGATGATGAGGTTATAGGGGTTGTTTCAAACATATTGCATTGTATATCCTTTTCAGAGTCTTTTAAGTCCAGAAATCTGAAAATTATGTTATTTTTCAGTATTCCAAATCTTAAGAGAAGCTTTCCTCCGGTTAACTTTTTTTCTATTTATATCGTATTCCGTACGGAACACTTATAAGATCGGTGTCTGTCTGTCTGTCTGTCCGTCTGTCACATCAGATTTTCTCCGAAACTATTTGACATAGAAAGTTAAAATTTGGCACTAATATAGGAATTAATGGCCTCATCAGAGCCGTGTAGTTTTGAAAGTTAAGTTTTGGTTTAAGGGGTTAGTTTTGGGGGGTGAAATTGGAAGTGAAATTTTTTTTTACCAGATCATCTGGTGGGGTGACAAATGGAAGCTTGTAAAAACACAAGTTTAAAAATATATATAATGTAATACTTGAGCACATTTTTTTTGTGTTATTTTTAAAAAATTGCGAAAAATCGCTGTCCCCCCCTATCTCAAAAAGTACTGAACAAAAAATTTTGAAAAAATTCTGGAATATTCTCCACAGAGTGTAGATTGAACGAAAATTATTACAAGCGCATTACCTTTAATATTTTATCTGGTATATAAAAACAAACAAACATTTCAAGGTCATCAGTTTTCAGTAAAGATAGAAAAAAACTCATTTGGGGTGTGTTTTGTGAAGTCGCTGATCATTTTATATTTCCGTAACAAAAATTTTTATTTTAAACGCAATCAACGTACTGGACACTAATTGCCCAAGTCCGACTTGCACTTGGTCGGTTATTTCATTAATGAGTAGTAATTATTGGATTACGTTTTCTTTAATGAGAAAAGTGTTTATTTTAGAACTGCATGATTTCAAGGGAAGCGCTTCACCAAATTTTTTAACTGTTGTCCCTAAGGAAGTAAATACTTTTAAAGCACTATTTCATCCTGCCCGTGTCTGAAAACAGCTAATTTTCATTGTAATATGATATATGCCAAGAGGATGATGACTTAAGTGTTTATTTTACTTTCCTTTACTTATATTTGCAAGACAAGGAAATTAGTAATGGGTAAATGACTTTAAACCAATTTTTACCGTATTTGTCTGCCTAAACTGCTTTAGACTTCTTTTCATTATTATTAAGCACCTTTTTTACTTTCATTTTCTGCACCATTTTTTCTTTTCCTCATTCGGTGTAAAGGTAGTTGAAGTAGAGTGTAAAAAAAAATATCACTTTTAAAAGCTAAATTCTTACAGATACTTTACTTATTTAGGTATATCAGTTTTGGAAGGTACCGCGCGGCCCCCTGATTGTAAATTTGCCTTTAAATAATAATAAAATGTATTATTTTTGAACGATTTTTTAGAGAGGGAGATATCTAGCCTTGGCTGATTACTGTGCTATTGGTAACAGTGAAGTTAATATGAGAGAAGGCGATATTGTAGAACTTCTAAAAGTCGGCTGCGCGGGTTGGTGGTTTGTTAAAGTTGTTGGTAAGTAATAAGTAGACTTCTGCGATTTTAGAAGTCGAAATACAGAATTTTTACAGTTATTCCTACATACACAGTACTAGAAGAACCAGAAAGAATAAAACTCTTCAGTTTGAAAAAAAATTGTATCTGTTGGTGTTCTTAAGCTAATTGTGGAAATGTTAATTCTTTTAGGTAATTTGGCTACGTTGTGGTACGTAGGTTAAAACTACAATTTCTTCGAGAGGATCCTTAGTACCATAATGTCTGATAGTTGGGTTTCTAAAGCGGTTAAAAACGTATAATGTTTTGTATATATATATATATATATATATATATATATATATATATATATATATATATATATATATATATATATATATATTGTAACCTGTGAACTTGCCCTCTTTTTAATTTCTGAGAATGAATTGAGTGAATAATGATTTTAAAAGAACTAAAGAAATTAAACAAACACTAGCTCAGTTTTCCTTGGTAGAGAAATATGGGTAAGAGATAATTGTTATACGTCTTTTTGGAATTATTTTCTATTTTTAAAAAGCTTCAGTTGTACAAATTTTGGGCACCATTCATTTTAAAATAGAAAGGATCTAACTTCAGTTAAAAAAATGAAAAAAATACTGAAGTGTTTCACAGTTATTACTACAAAGAATTAGTCTAGTACAACTTTTCTTATCCTGAAAAGAAAAATAGGTATTCAGTGAGACACTAGCTTTAATCAACAAAAAAGAAAATTTATTCCTGATTTAAAATAAAAGTTCCAACCTTTGCAGTTTTAAGAAATACAAAAAAATTCTAGCCTAAAAGTAGTTGTTATAAATTAGAGTCCCTAAATCAGAGGTTTTACTTCTAAAACTTGACTACACCCGAAATCGAAGAGTCGTGATATTCACTTCGCGATTTATCAGTTCAAATTGCTGTTAAAACACTTATTTGCGGGAATGGATCTATTGATGTATGTTCTGGTAACTTACGGTTTTCCCTCGGGCTTCTAGGCCTTCAATGGGACACAAAACCGATTTCACACTTTTGAGAAGAGCCTACTTTGGCTACTCCATTTAGAAAACACACAGAGCCCACTACGGCTTTATGATAAAAAAACTCGTGCTTAACTTGGCTCTCGTAGATATTGTCGTAAGCCTCTACTGCGGCTCGGTGCAAGTCAGCCTTCTCGGCGGCTTGGTGGAAATTAGCCTGGCTGCGGCTTGATGGTACTCAGCCCGGCTGCGGCTTGATGGTACTCGCCCTCAGCGGCTTGATGGTAGTCACCCTCGATTCGCGTCCTCCGGACCCTTAAATAAGCCGTGGGCACTCTCTCTGTAATATGGCGACGCCGGAACCAAAACTCCGGATACAAACATTTGACCAATCCCGGCGTATCGATAGATTCGGTCGAAAACCCGCACAGCACACTATATAACGAGCGGCTAGGAATTTCTGATTAATATACCGCTCGATACAAAAATGAAAAGAAGTACATTATAAAGCGAAAAATCAGTAACATTATATGGTCTTAAAATCTAGGAAAAAAATGAATGTTACAATATATATATATATATATATATATATATATATATATATATATATATATATATATATATATATATATATATATATATATATATATATATATTATATTCCCTAGTTTTAGAGCCTTGGATATTGGTCGATTTTTAACCGTTTGAAAAAACCAGATCTAGTCGTAATTAGTGTGTGTTACCTTACATACACGGTAGTAAAAAAAGCACAACCAAATTTCCCAAAAGATCCACAATTTACACAATTTTCAACATTTGTAAGATAATTAGCTACGTGTAAGGTTAACAAAATATATAATTTCTTTAGAAACTGAAAATATTCACCAAATTTCCTGTTCTTGTGATACGGCGTATGCGGGAAAAATATTTGCTAAAGTTAGGACCAGGAACGGAGTGGCGTAGCCTAGCTAAAGAGGAACCTAGGCCCGGTGTGGCAGTTGAGATTCACGGAAAGGAAAGAAATCTGGGAAAGGCGTGCATGCTTGTATGTTGTCTGATTTTTATAGCAAAAACTAAATTAACGCAGAAAAATAAGAAAAGTATTTTGAACAGAAATTTATTTAAAAGGTCAAAATACATCAAACAAAAAACTTTTTCAATTTTTCCCTAAATAATTTGTATATATCGTACAACCTAAATAATTTAATATGTAGAAAAGTATCAGTTGTTTACTAAAAATTACAATATAATTTTTGAAGCAATATTCAAACACTAGAAGTGGATCTATTTTATCAAAATTGCCCGATTTCACTACATTAAAGAAAATAACACAAAAACAATGAAAATATACTTATCATGATTAAAAAAGGTCGTACAAAATTTGCTGTCTTTAAGAGGAACCAAGTTCTTGCCTCAGCACTTATTTAACATTAATACGAGATCAGATTAGGATCTGCATCACACAAGAAAACCTATTATTACAATGGATCACTGCAGGGTCGGGCGTGCCCACCGGGATTTTTCCCGAGGCGCCAAGACTTAGGGGCGCCACCCTCAAACTTACAAAGTGTATGCAAAATTTATGTTCGCAAGAACCACGAAAATTTTTGATATGTCCAGCTAGTATCCGAGTTTAGACATTCATAATCCTGCGTAAATCTAGAATTATTCGTTTATAAATATAATTTATTATATGTTAGCTGGCACGAGAGACTGGAAGAGGACAGCGCCCTAAAAACGCCGATCCTACTTGAAAAGTCTGCATTTATGAAAAAAACAGCTTTCGGAAAATGTTGTGCTTCTTACGGACGCGGAGGTTTTTTATCATTTCTAAGCAACAAAACTTTAAAGAAAATCATTATGCTAATAAAACAAGAAATAGTTTGTACGAGAGGACGTTCGGTGAGGTTCGCTGGAATTTTATTGATAATGATGGATTCAAGTACTGATGTTTCTTCTTGGTAACAGTGTGTTTTCATTGTAAGATTCATAAATGTACATAATGAACTAGTTCAACATCTTATCTCTGTGAAGAGTTATTTCTAGCAAAGGCCAAGAATTATGTCATATATAGCAAACGTCTTTAAATGAATGTGATCTTGATATGAAAAATTGCATTGCAAACAAATCAATTCTAAACATGTACACACTTGGTCTCATGTACATGTATTAAATTTATTTATATCTGATACTGCTCAATGTACGGTCTCTGTCATATCATTATTTGGAATACTACAAGAATTAGCTGTTTTCTTTAAAGAATCGTATAAAAGAATTCTCAGGTCAAATTAAGCCTTATTCGCCAAACGAGATGTTCTTCCAAACATGATGCTTTGTCAAAAGTATTTAGGCATTTCAAACATAGAAAAACGTGGTTGAATATTCTAGCACTGACATCCAATCTAAAGCTGTAGTCGGTAGTCTGAATATCATTTCAAAAGAGACAACTTCCGATGCGCTGTTTTGGCAGCCATGCTTTTCGGGTCAATTTTTGGGGTGTCAAATCCAGTTTCAAAGTATTTATAAACAGTGAATTTAGATTATGTTCAGGCTTGGCGTCAAGTAAGTGGAATGCTAGAACAATGTAAAAATTTTCGAAATGACCCTGCAAGTTTCCAAATTTTACTCAAAAGTGCTGACAAATTCGTAGAAACCGTAAATAATAAACTCGAAACTTATGATATTGAGATAGAAACAAAGATTCCAGAAGAACGGAAATCTAAAAATGAAAACAGTAGTGCGAACGATGCAATCAAAAGTTTTGAAATAAAAACGTTCAATGTTATACTTGACACAGAAAAACATAAACGTTCTATAACGATGTAGAGTGTTTCGATCCAAAGAAATTCAAAGAAATTGGGAAAAATTGCTTACCGAAGCACGCGCTCGACAAGAATTGTGAACTCACCGAAACCGACAAAGAAGTTCGTGACGAACTTTTGTCGCTTGCTTTGTTTTTCCCGCAGCTTTCATTACGGGCGTTGGGAAACGTTTATGATGAAGAAAAAGTTAAAGAACAAGATGTCAAGCCATCTTCTTGTGATAATGAATAATCTCTGGAAATGGTAACCGAAAATTCATCGAGCGAATATCAAAGTTCAAGCGTCAGGAAGTCAAAAAAATATAATTGTTGTCTCGGTTGTGTCTATACCTTATTAGTTGAGTACAGAATGTATATTTCTGAATACAAAAACCTGCACATAGTTTATAAATTTTTGCCGTCATTGCCTATGACGCAAGTGAGTTGCGAGAGAGCTTTTTCCAAATTAAAAATTATCAAAAATAGATTAAGAGCAACCATAAACGACGAAAACTTAGAAGCATGCATGCTCATGGCGTGCAAAAGCGATATTCTGGAAGCTATTGATGAAAAAATTGTTATTGAAAAGTTGTGTCAGAATAGTTCCGTGTTTGCGAAGTTTACTTTTGTGATTCATAGATTTCTCCGTGCAGGATCCAACGTGAGCTTTGTAGTTTTTTGTATTACAAATTATATTGAAAATTCTACGTTACTAAAATATAAATTTTCTTCATTGGTTCATTCATACGTGTTTGTAAATAAAAATATATATACATATAAAATATAAAATAATGTAATTATAAATATATAATAATAATATTATGTGTATCATAGTTAAAAAAATTATAGGGGGAGGGGCTGCATTTAGGGCGAATCCTGGTTACAATTTTTATCTATCTAGTGAACACGAGTCATATATATGCTTATTTCTCTCCAGGCTCATTCAGTGTAAAGATCCCTGAAGGTGCCTGAGTGCAATGGTAGGTGAAACAGGCAAAAACCACTCCTTGACACGGTCTTATCCAAATAATAATGATTTCATATTAAAATTGATTGTAATGATTTGTCATTATTATAGGAAGTTCAGTTGAAGGTTGGGCCCCTGCAGCTTACCTTGAAAGTCTTAGCAGAAAAGCATTTAGAAGCCAAAGTAGAAGTCAGGATAGGTTAAATGAACATTAGTGATCAGCCAGTTTAAAGACTTTGGTTTTGTACATAAATTAGAATACTTTAATTTTTTATTGTAATTTATTTATTTATTTTTTATTTTGCATATAAGTATAGTATATGTATTATGCAATGCAATTCGATGCTGTGCTGGTTTAGTTTCGTTGTGTACAATCGTATCCAAAAAATGTTAGTACTTTCAACACTCTAACTGCCCGTTATATTAATCAGACGTGTACGGCCATTACGGTGCTTAGACTGCTATAAATGTTGAATGTATTTGGTTACGAATGTATAACTTTATTATTTATTATGTTTAATTTCCGTAACAATTTTTGATTATACCTTATCCTTTTCTCTTTTCGTCGTGGTTTTCTGGTATTGAGACCGCCCAATTAAAATTTATCGAAGTTAATTAGAACAAAAAGAATTTCTTTATGGTCGGTCTCAATATCAGCTTAATTTAAAAATTATAATGTTTTTAATTTTATAAATATGTATGTATTTTTGTGTACGTAATCTCATATCTCAAGAGATAGTGACAGTTTTGACACCGTCGAATCTCAAGATTATTGATTTTTTGAAAAATGAAGTTTAACAAATTGTCTCATCATTTATTACCTATCGTAGTGATAACACTGGGAAAAAAAATGCTTTTTTTTCCCCAGAAATGGAACTATGTGATTTGTCATTGTTAGAATTCATAACCAATGAAACAGCTAGGTCATAGGTGAAAAAGTATTTTATTTGAAACCAAGATTTTAACTAAAAATCTTTTCCAAAATTTTTTTTGTAAAAAATATGACCTTTTTTTCATCTACTCCCCTTGTAAAAATACCCCAGAGTATCTCTCATGCGTAACTAAGAATAGTCTGCCAGCATTATTGGTACCTATTTCCTCTGATAACACTTTTCCTTTGCAGCAATATCCTAGTGAAACCTATCGCCATGCTCATCGCTTTCTAGAGAAAATCTGGTAGGTTTAACATTTTTCTTGCAGAAATCTCTGCCTAATCTGACTTTTTTGCCACGAGAGGACTTATTAATGGTATAAAATCAATATTTTTTGTTGGCACTTCTTATGAAATTATATAACTCCAAGCATCTGGCGGTTCTAGCTCCATGATTATCGTGCCGGTATATGGTATCAAGGGTCCCGGGTAGCATCGCCAAGTTCCCGATTTGCGCGGGATGTCCCGATTTTCAGGGGTTCACCCTTGATCGGGACGCCGAATGTCCCGATTTTGGGTCAATCGGTAATTATAAAAGGTCCAAACTTCACCCGTATCGTTTTGTAACCACAAATAGCGCGATAGAAGTATCACGTTGTCCCGGTTCGTTATATGTAAGAAAGGTTTATCGAAGTTAGTTACCAAATAGGTACTGCCAATTGTACTACCCTACCATTATTTTCACGGCTTCATGATAAAAATAAACCTCAATTTATAAAAACCTTGTTTTCTTTAGATGTCGAAATTTGACATACTATACCTGGCAACACTAGTCGCGGGTCCCAATCCCGGCAGGTCAGTGTACTTATTTATTAATTTATTTAAGTATGTTTGGCTTAGCCACATACACATCCTCGCCAATATCCACCTAAAAAGGGTAACTTCTATTCAGGCGGGGAGGTGAACAATAAAATACGCCAACAAATCTACACACACCCTTAAAATCTTACACATCAAAGAGAATGACCATTATTTTTATGAAATCAACAATCAACAAACATATAGTCGTCATCAGATCATCAAAGAACAGAATTTTTTTACAGCTTAATTTTTTTGCCATGTGGAGCATGCCTAAATCTGCCATACTTTCTATTGGCTGAATTCTTCTCTGTATATACACAACAAGCAAGTACCCGCTGCTCCGCCCACGTGATTGCACGATCGCATTATTAAAGTAATAAAGATCATAAATAAATCACAGAAACACCATTACCTACCTATCTACTGCTAACCCAAACTAACTTCCGATCCTTCACTGTATTCGTATTTGCAGTAATAGTCGCATATCAATTTTTTACGACCTCGTCGTAAAAATTGAAAATAGCTGTTAAATTTATTTTAATTACTTTATTAGATAGCATATTAGAACCATAATTTTTTTAAGGCTATTATAAAACATCTTGAAAAGCAAAAAAATTAGTGAGCATCAAAGGCTGTTATCTCACAAACTATTGATATTAAACGTAAGAAATGCATTTAAAATAAATATATATATATATATATATATATATATATATATATATATATATATATATATATATATATATCAGATTTCCTGTTAAGCCAGAGGTAACTGTCAAGTGTTTAATTTTGTTTTTAATTAAAATTGATTTAATTAAAATTCAGCTAGTAACATCCGAAATATTGGAAAAATAATATGCAGCGTTTGTTTTTATACTATATTAGCAGTGACAAATATGTAACAGGGGCAAATAAGTATAAAATGAGGACGCCGGAGTAGTTAGTCGTTGGAGTTCTGGCACTTTTTTTTTATTCTTGGAGTAATGCAAATCGCATATTTTCTGCAGGCGAACTCCTGAGCATACGCCAGGACAAAATCATGATGAATCTGGCTCTATCTCTTGTACTATCAATTAGAATAAATCAAATTTATTATTTCTGTTAGGACATCAAACATAATTTTATTATAATGACTGTAGTTTACACATTATTAGTATTACTTTAGCCATTGTTAAATAATTTTGGATACAGTATTCAAAATACACATATCCGGGAAATTATTTTTTTAGGAAAATAATTAGTTGACCAAAGCTACTTTTAAGTATATATAAACGGTCTTATTTTTGTTTAAATTTTAGTTTAAGTATAATTATGACTTAATATCTACGTTTTATTATAAAATGGTCAAAAAAATCCTCATTTTCTTTTTCAGTAAAATAGCCTCACCTAATCTAACCAGGAAATAAATTTTTGACCATTGCTATGTTAACTCTTCCTCAACGTTCCTAAGAAACAATTCTAATTTCCGTATTTAACGTTAAATTTTGTTATTTGATAACCAAATAGTTATAATTTCCAACTGATATAGACAAAAAGTATGTAGTCAAAATCTTACTACTGTTAAGTTAGTTTAGAGAAATATCAAAAACCATTTTACAAAGTTCCCTAAGTATATATTATCTTTGTTATAATAATATATTCTTAATAACTTATCTTATTCGTAATAAGTTACTTGTATGCCGGATGCCACTTTTTCGTTTATAATTTTTATAACTCAATTTTCCATTTAAAATTGGTACATTAAGCGAAGAATGAGAAAAAAAAAACGAAAAACATATAAAAGTTTTGCAAAAAATAAGAACACGGTGTTCCCATGCTTCAAATAACGATTACTGCTGAGTCCTTATATTTAATTTCTTCCCGTTACTATTGCGCATGCTTCAAATAAAGATAAAGACAGTGGCCTATCTAAATAAGTGTTGTAAAATCTTTATTGTCAAATTATATTTTTCCTTATTTTTTCCAGATCTTCTATTTGTTTTTCTAATGTACCAACTTTTAATAGAAGGTTCCGAAAAATTATAAACAAAAAAATTTCCATTTCCACCCTGTGTACTGAACAATTTTTAACGTTAAGTTTCTCATATTTATGTAAATTTTTGTTAAAACTTAGTTTTTATTTTGTTAAATACATAATTAAGAACTAAAGGCCAAACAGCTTATCCGAATTGACGCCTAAATTTTCTATAAAATATTGTGCCTTTTCAACGCCAAATTTAGTACAAAATTTTTATTTTTAGCTTCTTTCAAGTTTACTGTAATAGTTTTGTGTTTCTATATTTGTATTTCCTAAATATACCGTTGACAATATTAATACACCATGCCATATTTAAAATATTAATCGTAAGTATCCAACATCCTATATTAATTTTCGACACTAAGTTAAGTTAAGCATAAAAAATCTTAAATACTGACTGTTTCGGTAATAAGACGGCAATTATCCGAGGTTATGTTTTCTGTTGCTCAACGTTGAAGTCTAAGAAACACGGATTTTTTTTTCGGCGAAAATTCATTTTTAGGGATGAAATCGTCCCTTGAGGTTCAAGGCCACGAATGTTATTCTTCGGCTCCAAACACCTCTAAAAGGACATAAAACCTGACACGGATCAAATACAATGTCTCGTTTGAATAATATTTCAGTTTAATTTCTACATCCAATAGAAAAGGAAAACATTTTCACATTTCTGAATTTTAAAAGATCGTATCCCTTGAATTTCGATAGTGAACAACACACACCTTGAAGAAAATTAGTGGCGGTTATACGTCGAACTGTTTCCTTGGTGAAAAAAAAACGCTTTAAAGTAGAAAATATATCGCTTTATATATTCTCTTTTTTTTATTTTAATTGTCTGTTGTTTGAGAAGAACATTCTTCTTTTCTATGCGAGTGCACGGAGATAGTTACACAGGCACTTATATTAAAAATCGATATTTTTGCTGTGAATTTATATATCCACAAGTTTGTTAGCAGTGTGAAGAGAATCTCCACCCACGATTTATTGAAAAAAAAACATATCAGTCTGCCAAACAGTTGCCATTATATTTTATGTTAGTGGACATTTACAGGTATAAAAAAAGGTTCCAGTTTTTCGAGAAATACTAATACAAAAGTTCAAAGAAGTTTCAGGCTCAAATTATTATTTGTAGATCAAAATTAGTAATTAGGATTGTTTAAAAAATCTTAACTTAGTGGTTCTATACATATATACATATTTAAAGAATTATTTACCTAATATTAGTAAGAAACAATTCCTAGGGTCAGTATAAATATAAAAATGAAAGTTATATAAAACCTTTTTTATTTGTCTTCGATAGGTTTGAATAAACTGCCCGTATGGACAAACTAATACTGCAAACATAACTAATAGTTCTTATTAACCATATAATTCCATAAAGCTTCATTTGCATGCATGCATCTCATTTTCGTCTTGCTGAGGCATATTTTCCTCTTGCGTAAAGAAGACGGCGTGAGTAGGCATAGGCATTTTCTTAAAGACGAGAATAAAGTCGTGTTTTCTTTTTGACCAATGAAATGCAAAGGTACATTTAGTGTTAGAAACATGGCTCTAAGCATATATAAAGCATTGTGCAAATGATGCTAAAGACAAGGTAAACATCAGTACAAAAATGTTTTTCTGTCACTATATCACATGTATAAGAATCACCAAAATATTCTTCCTGTAATATAGCAATAATATTGTAGAAAATGTGGTGCAATAGGCTTTGTATTGCTTTAAAACAGAATCATAACAAGCCTACTACTGCAATTCGTTCCTAACCATAACGAAGTTGAGTTTAGAATGGTTAAAAAATACTTTATCAAAAGAAAAACCATGCTCCCCCCCCCCACGGGTACAAATGAACCATTGAGTGGGTGGAATATATCAAGGTACCGATAACCGATGTAATAATCTTCTTATTGCTCTGAAATTGACTAAACTCTACTACAGGAGTCCCCAACCCTTTTGTATCTAAGAGCACATTCTAGAATATCGATCGGACAGTGGGCACCATTCATTTTTTCAAGATAAATTTATAGTTGGACATAGTTAATAATACACATAATACACAAAAAAAAAATTAATTCCAAAAATATAATTTTAACACATAAAAATTATTTATGAAAAATATAAATCTCAAAGTCAATGTGATCTTTGACATTGCCTTTCATTGGGCATTGCTTTATAATTAGGAGAGTATGATGATATTCTTGCTCGTAAGCAATTATCACGATGTTCATCTCTGTAAGTCGAGATCTGTACTATGATTTTATGATATTATTTGTTGAGAACAATGATTCACACAAATATGTAGAACTGAAAAACGATTTTATTTTTTATGATGCTCTTTCCAAGAATGAAAATTTGTTTCTGTCAACTATATTCCAGAGATTCTCATCTGATAGCTCCACTTCTTCTACCCTTACTTGGCAAGTAACAGGATTAATAAAAAACTGGTCTGGGAGTAACTGAAGGTTAATAACAAACGATGACAAGTCGGCGTCGCCTATCATTTTTTTACATATTATATTTATTATTTGTGTTTGTTATTGTTCTTTTTCCAATTTGGCAATGTTACATGTTTTCAAAATCACTGACTTCTGAATGCTTTTGTGTATGTTTGTGTTGAGTCCTAATTGTACTAAGCGTGATGTGAATGTTGTTGGTGTAAGACCTGTGGCTGATATGACGACGGGGACAATGATGGCTTTTTCTTGTTTCCATAGCCTTTTTATTTCTGTTGCAAGGTCCATGTATTTGGAGATTTATTCTGTGTATTTCGTTTGGATGTTTGTGACATCGGGGACAGCTATGTCAATCAGATAGGTGACTTCATTTTTTGTATTGAAAAGTAATATCGAATCTATTGACAGGGACTGTTTTATCTGTATGGATACTGATGTCCCAGTAGAGCTTGTAATCTTTATTTTCAAGTATGGATGTTGGCGGGTATTTGTAGTAGGGATCTGTATTTTTTTATGAGTTTGTATGTTGTGGTTAGAGCTTGGTGAACTACTTTTGCCGCTGAGTCATGTTTTGCTGTGTATTCCGTGCCGGCTAATATTTTACATCCGCTTGTTATGTGTTCGAATCATTTCTTTATGCTGGTGGCATTTCCTGCATCTGTATTCTGTAACAGTTAGGTCTTTGATGATATGCTTTTGGTAGTTTCTAACTACTTTATCCTGGATGGCAAGTAAGAAGCCTTCTGTTTCAGGGTATAGCTGCCCATCCTGTAACCAAGTGTATGATGTTTTTTATTTACGTAGTATTATGCTATATGGTATCTGTGTTTTCCGTGGAGAATTTTTCTCACCACGTTTTCATCTTTTCCTGCTGTAATTAGGTGTGACTGTGTATATGCCTGCTGGATGGTCTGCCCGGGATAAGTGTGTAGTTTTTGTCTGCTCTCACTGTTGCTGTGTGGAGGCTGATCTGCTTGGAGTGAAAGAGTTTCCTAAGTGCTTGTATTTGTTTTGTGTGTAGTGATTTTATATCTATGATTCCTCTTCCTCCTGCCTTCCTCTCGATGGTAAGTAAGTTTTTTGCATGCGTTGGGGTGTAATTTCCTCTATTTGGTATAAGGATGTCTATATTTATTATTATTATATATTAAAACATTTTAATGAAAAATTTATTTGTTTTTACCGTGGTCGTACAGCAGCGGGTATGGTATACGTAAAACGGTCGCCGGAAATTATGGTGCCCGCGAGCATAGGGTTGGGGACCTGCCCTACTGCATCACATACTATTAAAATTATTTTTATAACAGTGACTGACTGACTATAACGGATACTTTCGGCGCTTCCCACATGTGTAGAAAGACTTTATATAACTATCATAAAAAATATAGATATTTGGTAGTATTCCCCAAAGTGATCTGGTAGAGGTGATAATAAGTCAATTTTGATTTTTACTGCTGTGCTAATGTAAAATTAATATGCTCAATGTAAAATTGTAAATTCACAGACGATCGAATGACAAATCTACATGTAATAGCTCAAATATGGCACAGTCTAGTTGTTTGATATGTAAAAAAGGGTATTTGCAAATATATTATTTATTATTACATATAAAATTTGTGTTTTCCTTTTGAAGGCTGGGTTTCTAGCAAACTAAACCTAAATACACAGCAACCACTACGGTAAGTCGGGGAGCTTCCGCGAGCTCTCTATGAAGACCAGGATACGTAATGAAGATACTACTTTTTACCACTACGACTGTATGTAATAATAGTAATACAGGTTTTTATTTTCAAGAAACAACATATGTACAAATATGCATTTTAAAAAGCTAGTATAAACTTTATTGCAAAAAAAAGGCCAACAGTTTTAGATTTCTGCGTTCAAGCAAAGCAACGGCTTGACAGGTGTTACGGGGACTTTGCCCCTGAAAAATCACTCATCATTTACTGGTATGCTGAATTTAAACGCTCTGGACGCCCAAATGAGGTGGTTACACGGGAAAACAAAAAAAATCCACAAAATTGTTTTGGATGACCCTAAAGTCATGTATTGCATGAGATACCTAAAGATATCAAAAGAACGTGTTTGTCATATTTTGCATGAACATTTCGACATGAGAAAGCTCTGTTCGAAATGGGTACCGCGTTTGCTCACAGTGGATCAAAAACAACAACGTGTTGACGTTTCTGAGCGCTATTTGGATCTGTTTTAGCGCTATAAATAGGATTTTTTCATACGATATGTGACAATGGATGAAACATAAATCCACCACTACACATCGGAATCAAATCGACAGTCAGCTGAGTAGACAGCAGCCGGTGAAAGCCGTCCGAAGCGACTAAAGACACAACAGTCGGCTGGAAAGGTTTTGGCCTCTGTATTTTGGGATGCGCCTGGAATAATTATCATCGACTATGCTGAAAAGGGAAAAATCATTAATAGCGAATATTATATAAAGTTATTGGTGCGTTTGAAGGCAAAAATGACAATGAAACGGCCCCAAATGAACAAGAAAAAAGTGCTCTTTCATCAAGACGGTGCACCGCGTCACAAGGCAATGGTTACGATGGCAAAATTGCATGAATTGCTTCCTCATCCACCGTATTCTCCAGATTTGGCCCCCAGAGACTATTATCTATTCGGGGACCTCGAAAAAATGCTCGCGGGAAAAAGATTTGGCTCCAATGAAGAAGTTATCGCTGAAACTGAGACTTATTTTGAAGCTAAAGACAAATGCTTCTACAAGAAAGGTATAGAAATATTAGAAATGCGTTGAACTGATTGTATCGCTCTTGAAGGAGACTATATTGATGAATAAAATAGAATTTTGCAAAAAATGTATTTTAAGTAGCTAGACCAAAAACTTTTCAGTTTTAAATATTTATGCTGCAAATTTTTAAAATTCAAAGCTAATGAATTCATGGATACAAAATTATTTTAAAAGGTTGACCTTTTAAAAAATTCATTTTTATGTTTTGGAATCGTTAAGCATTTTTTCTACGCGAATTTAAATAATGAGTGTTAATCCTGAATGTCAGTTCGTTGTGTTAATTTGGAAAATTTTAATATTTTATATTGCAAAATGTTGAATATAAATTACATCTATTAGTTAATATTAAAGCCTTGAAATTTTTGCGTGATACCCTATTATGTCTTTGTATATCAAAAGTAAGCTAATGCACTTTGAACTATTTGTATTTTACTTATACCATCAAGACAAGGGCCGTGTATTTTCGTTATTCCCTTATAGAGTCTGACCTGGATGGATTTTAATCAATGAAGGCTCAAACGATTCGCCCTGATTCCGTCCGTGACAGTGACTTTGTAACTATACCAAAAGTCTGATAAGGCGTACATTAGGAGTTATTTTGTCAAATATAAAACGTGTTAAATTAAATATGAAATGGCTTCTTTCAAGATTTTGATTTATGGAGTTACAAACACTTCGAATTTTCAAAAATTCGATTTTTTGTTTGAAGGATGTTTATTCTCTATACTTCTAAGAATTATTCAAAAAAAAAAATTAAGAAAATTCCATTCCATTACAAAGTTATAGCATTAAATGTGACCTGACGTCGGATTGGGACCACTACCTGTTTTTTGAGGCACTGTCTGCAACATTACTCAGTTAATTTTCAATGTTTTTTAACTTTAACCTGGAGGTTTACTCCAGTAAACACGTCAGTAATTGTTGGATTATTTATTGAATAAAAGAAAACGAAATAATTACAAATTTTAGGCTGAAAATAAATGAACATATCTTTGGAAATACGTAACTGTCAATAAACGTCAAAGCTAACGTCAGTCTGCATTTGCAATAATTAGAAATGCCAGTAAAATTAAGAGTTGAAGATAAAACTGAAATTGTTTCATAGTTTTTTTTTATGGGTCTAGCACACGTGCTGCAGGAAAGTCCCTAAAGCGCTACAGAAGCGACACGTGTGCGGAAAAAGTGATTCACGTTGTTCTTGAATCGCTGTAAATTGTACTCGGTGGGAAACACAGTCCTGGGTAAGCCATTCCAAAGGGATGATGTTCTCCATGTAAAAGACTGCTTGAAAAGCGTTGTACGAGGAGTAACAAGCTGAACCTCATACGGATGTGAAGTATCAGCGCGACGTGTACTTCTAACATGCACCGGTCTGGGAGGAATTAAGCGCTTCGAATACTTGTAGAACAGACTCAAGTCACCAACAGTTCTTCGATGTTCTAGCGAATCAAGACCACCGGTCAGTTCTGGATCTCCAATCAGACGAACAGCCCTTCTCTGAACAGAATCCAACAAATGCAGTGTATGTTTGGGAGCGAAGCCCCAAACATGGGAGCAGTATTCCATAGTTGGTCGAATTTGAGCTTTGTAAAGAATTAACAGTTGTTGTGGAGTGTAAAGCTTTCTGGTTCGAAATAATATTCCCAACTTTTGAGAAGCTCTCCTTCCTATGCCTGCAACATGTTCATGCCAGGACATATTTGCTCCCAAATTAACGCCCAACAAATTGAGTGACGATGCTAGGGGAATGGAGTGCCCCGACATTACTATGTCGGGTTCAGCAACGTTAACTTTTTTAGAAAAAACCGCCGCCTGGGTTTTTGTAGCGTTAAATTCCACTTGGTTACTGTCACCCCAAGATAGAATTTCTTCCAGGTCTTTGTTAAGTTGAATGACTTCCTGTTGTCTGCGGATATACGCCTGAGCAACCGATGTCCGAGCGTTCAAAGTGAATGAAGAGATAAGCGTACTGTCATCTGCAAAGCTGTAGATTGGATTCCCGGTCTTTTCCAGCAGATCGTTAATGTAAATGAGAAAGAGAGTAGGAGACAGTATGGAGCCTTGGGGCACACCGGCGTTAACAGTAAAGGTGTTAGAAAGAAATCCGTCGACTGCGACTCGTAAAGAACGCTCTCTGAGGAAACATGAGAGCCACAAACAGAACTTTTCAGACATACCATAAGAGCGTAGCTTAGCCAACAGTCCTTCGTGCCAAATACGGTCGAATGCCTTGGATATATCAAGAGCAACCGCTCGAGATTCTCCGAAGTGTTCAATTGCGTTGTTCCAAACATGTGTTACATAAGTCAGAAGATCTCCTGTTAATCTATGTTTACGAAAACCATATTGGTGATCGCTAATAATGTTGAATCCTTCAAGGTATTTTAGAAGATGCTGAATAACAGCCTTTTCCATGACTTTCGATATTATTGAAAGTAGTGCGACTGGTCGGTAGTTGTTTGGCAAGGTCTTCTTGCCTTTTTTGGGTATCGGCTGAACTGTGGCACATTTCCAGCAGGAAGAAAAAGAAAGTTGGAGATAATTATAAAACTTTTAGAGAAGCAACATAAATCTTTAATAATAGATACCCTGATAAAACTGTACACTTCACAACTGTAAGATATCTAATAAATAAATTCAAGATTTATAGAAAGGCTGAAAATAAATTTAAAAAGAAACATCGGGCATGGGTTTCAAATAAAGATAATCAAAATCAAGTAATGCTGTTGGTAGTAGAAAAGCCAAAAGATTCACTTCGGAGAAGATAGGCCTTATTGAATGTGAGTAAAACTTGTTGTTTGCGAGAATTTTAAGTTCAAATAAATCATACAAAACTCAATTTACCCATACTTTAAAACCAAGAGATTTTGAACGAAGATTTGAATTTTGTGCTTGGTTTCAAGGAGAGTTGGAACATAACAGGTTTATGGCAAGACAAATACTTTTCTCTGACGAAGCGACATTTACGCCTAATGCGACAGTAAGTTCTCAAAACTATCGCTAGTGGAGCGATGTTAATCCTAACTTCAATATCCAAACTCGAGATCAATACTCGTTTAAAACCAATGTATGGTGTGGAATTTTTAAAAATAAAATAGTTCCACCATTCTTTTTTCGAAATAACATGAATGCTGAATGTTACCTAGAATTTTTAAATAATAAGTTCCCCGAGTTTCTTAATCGCCTACCGATAATTGAAAGACAACGTATATGGTACCCACATTATGGTGCATCATGTCCCAGTACGAGAAATGTTCGTGATTATCTCCTCCACATTTTTAACGATAGAGTAATAGGGAGATATGTACAATTTACTTGGCCCACAAGATCTCCGGACATCACCCCTCTAGACTTTTTTTGATGGGGCTATTTAAAAGAAAAGGTTTATCTTAAAAGGCCATTTTAAAATGTTGATCATCTTAAGAGAGTCATTAGGGAAACATATGAAGCTATAACTCCTGACGTAATTAGAGATGTAATAAAAGATTTTTCTCTAAGAACGATCACCTATTTAGAAAGGGACGGTGGATACACTGAAGCATTTGTGCAATGAAGTTAGAATCAATCCATATGTTTAGTTGTTATGTACGTAGTAAATAAGTAATTTTGCAATTTCAAAATAAAATGATAGCACAAATATATTATGGATGTAATTGTTGCAAAGCAGATAAAAATATTATCAAATTTTTAACAGAAATATGATACAATCAAAATCAGTGCACTAGTTTTTAATTAATTTCGTTTTCCTTTCTTCAAAAAATAATCCGACAATTACTGATGTGTTTACTGAAGTTTTTTTGAATATTTAACTAGGAAGGCTACAAATTAAACGTGAGCATAATTTTTTAGTTCCTATTAACATTTGAATTAATATTTTGTTCTGTATTTAAATTTAAACACACTTTACTCTTCATTATAAAGCATTATTTTTTATTTTCCCTGTATACCATCAAATATCTTAAACTTTTGATGCTTGATTATAGATTTTTTTTATCAAGAATATTTTTTTTTGTAATATGTAAGATAAACTTTTTCTCCATTTATATATTAAAATAGAGGTTTTCACGGATTGTGGAATGTAATATATTAAAATTTCGGGTGTCAATCCGAAGCGAAGTTAACTTCGAGCGGCAGCAGCAGCAGCAAGATCACAGTATCGAGTAGCAGCAGCAGCAAGAGCACTTGAAAATGCCAAATGAGATTTTAGCGAAACGTCGTGCAAATTCATTGTTAAGCGAACGGATTGACACCAGGAATTATTATATATATATATATATATATATATATATATATATATATATATATATATATATATATATATACATATATATATAGAATAGCGAAAAAATTCAGTATGATGAAGTTCATGGGCCCCTTATCCAACATGAAAAACGGGAATTTGTAGATCTGTCAAGTTGGATATTAAATTAAAGGTACTATATATGGCCTTTCCATGATAAGGAAAAACTAAAATTAAGGGTTTAAGATATTTTCATCTCTCAGAGAGCCAGTCTGTTGTGGCTAAAGAGCACTCCAATATTATAAAAACCTGAAAAACTGATGCTTTGATTTATTGTTTTCAGTCGGGCAATAAAACCGAGTTTTTAAGAGTAAAATTTTTTAAATATCAAAAACAAATATGTTAATTAAAAAAAAATAGCTAAGCCGCAGCAGCAAATATATGCTAAAATTAATATAATTTTTTTGGTTTACCAAAACAAGTTGTTATTTACTTATACCTTTTTTGAAAATGAATTAGTATTTTTATGTTACATTTGCTTATTTAACCACAAGCTATAGATAAATAATATGGACTAGTTAATTTTTGAGTATTTAGTCTTCCTTTTGAAGTAAGAAGTTAATCGGTAAGTTATCCAACCACTTTTGAATTAATCGAACCGGTATTGAAAAGTATACATCTAGTACCTCCTAGCGTTTTCAGGTGAATTCTGTAATTCATTTTGAGATACTTAGAAAAAAATATTTAGCGGTGGAAACGTTTTGATTGATATAATATCTGATAAAAGTCTATCGAGACACTACTCGTAAAAATAAATGTTAGCTTTTTAATGCTTCAACCTTTGATTAAAGATGGTTCAATTTGAGCTTTGTACAGGACTAAAAGCCAGTATATAGCTTTCTAGTACAAAAAAATAATGAAATGTAGCAAGCTGATGTAACTACGTTGGGTTCTGTAACTTCAACTGTTTAGGACCTGAAATTTGATGCTGTTAAATTCTGGTTATCGTCACGTTAAAACATGATTTCTGCCAGGAATTATGGATAAAGTACAAGTTTGAGAGACTGTTGGCATATTTCTCTTAACAGACAGATGATACATTGTAGTTCTAGTTCGTGGACACAAAGCGTGCAGTTTTTAGAAGTGTCAACCTCTTTGTTCGCAGGAATAAGAATATCTCGGAGTTTCATCAAAGAAGACGTCGCTTTTTGTTAACAGTTTTCAACTTACAGTCTGTCAAGTAAGAACATGTCCTTGATAATCCATTTTTAGTAGATGCAATTCTAGCGATTCAACAAAAAATCGGTAGAGGGAATTTTTGTCTACGATGCATTTTAGTAAAAGTATCAGTTGATTACGAACTTTCGTTGAAATTATGTAAAATCTAAAATGTTTGTTTGCGCGTCGGTTCGAGGCAGTCTTTCTTTGTTCTCATCCAAAGGTGAATGATACATTCCGCGGCCGCTAAATATATTAAAAAGTTCGTGTCGTTTGTCAAGAAGTGGGTAAATCATTTTAACGAGACGAAAAATTTCGACGACTTGCTAAAATGTGACTCCGAATAGTGATAGTGTTCCTTAAAACTCATCTTTTTTCCCGACGCCGATGTCTATTCATATTTTGAATTACAAATCATCTTTTTTATTTTATTACGAAACTTTTTGTTGTTTTTCATTATTTTCAGGTTCTGCGTCATTTAAAACTTATTTGGTAAAAGATCTAATTCTGGAAGTCGTTTAGAAAAATATCTTTAATTGGTTTCTATGTCGAAAATAAATGGAGTTATCAAGAAACAAATAAACTAAAGGAATAAAGAAAGAATAAAATTCAAATAAACCTAAAACATGATGACATCGAACGAAAAGAATCCTCACCATTTTACCGTACTGATGCTAGCTGAAGATGATTTAACTTGTAAATAAATACTGTTTTGTTTACCTACCTCTTCAAATGTACACAGTCTGTCAAGTAAGAACGTGTCCGCGATAATTCATTTTTGGGTAGATGCGATTCTAGCGATTCAACAAAAATGGATAGGTGGAACCTTTCTCTACGACGCATTTTAGTAAAAATATCAGTCGATTCGGAACTTTCGAATACACGTAAAATCCAAAATGAGTCACTTGTTTGCGCGTCGGTTCGAGGCAGTCTTTCTTTGTTCCCATCCAACGGAGCCTAAAATGATACATTCCGCTGCCGCTAAATATATTAAAAAGTCGGTATCGTTTGTCAAGAAGTGGGTAAATCATCTTAACGAGACGAAAAATGTCGACGACTTGCCAAAACGTAGCTCGGTAGGCAAAGTCACTCCGAAAATCGAAAAAAGAATCGTGTCTTTGTTTTCACGGAACCCGAAATTGACGCTGCGTCAATGAGCGGCAAAATTAAGAAAAGCGAGTTTGAATGTGTCCCATGAGACAATTCGATCTTCGTGGTCATGATGTCAAATTCCTAAACACATTGAAAAAACCTTTGCTAGGGCCCACGATAAGACACTAGAATGGCCCTCACACTCGCCGGACGACAACCCTATTGAAAACGTTTGATCCTTTGTAAAGAGAAAGCTTAGAGGAAAGACTCTGAGGACTTTGACTCAGTTGTCTCTCAAGATTCGAAAAATGTACAGATCATTGTAGAAAATCTCGTCGACAGCATGCTTCGAAGATGCATGATGCATTGACGGCAAAAAAGGTCCTCGAAACACATGTTTTCAAGAATACGAGCGGTCACGTCTTACTTGACAGACTATATAATTAAAAGTACCTAGGGACAGCACTTCGTAAAGTATCACAAAAAGGCGAATGTGGCTGCACCGGCCCTGATTTTATCCGTATTCCTTATCTCATGATACAGCTTTTATAACAGCGACCTTTTCTGAATAAAGGAGCATGCTCCGTGATTTTGAGAGAAAAACCATCGATTTTTAAACCTAAAGCAGTTTTATATTCTTATTTGATGTCCCTGACGCGAGAGTACTGACACAATAATTGTAACAGATACGACGTCTGCATGTAGCATGAATAACTAAATTATTTTCATGGATTACAATACAAAAATGTAACCTATACAGTAGGTTTCAATCTGATTTCACAGATGTCTCGACTATAGATTAAACAATAATTAATAAAAAAATAATTAAATTTTAAAAAAAAAAACCAAAAAACAACGTGGCTTATTTCAATAATTACGGAATTATTTTCTGTGCAGCACAGAAAATACAAAATTCTAAGAATTTTGATTTCAAAACTGGTCAAAGCAATGATTGTCAAGGTCAGTCATTTTAGGGCGTATCAGTCCACATTCACAGAAAGATAGCACACATTTTTCAACATTTAGTTAATGTTTAGGCATTTTTGGTATTTTTAATTTGCTTTAACTAGTTTTTTAAGTACTCTAGCCAGTAGTGTGTGGTACTTCAACGGTGTGGGTGTGGTATGTAATTGTATTAATTCATTTTGTTTGATGGTTATGTTGTAAGGTTATGGTTATGCGTTGTTTAAATACAAATATTACCACAAGTAATAGATTTACTATTGCTCAGATATTAGTATATGTAACGTTATATGTTTCACCTTATTGCACATGTTTTTGACAGTTCATAAAATCTCTCACATTGAACATGCATGTGAGCACATATTATTTTGAACTCTGTTGAATGTTTACTTCGATTTTTTATATTTTTCTTGTTTAAAATAAGTATTATTTTATCCATAACACCTGGCATATTATAAGTATATTGAATATATTTTTTTTACCAGTTACAGGTTATATAGTTTTATTTTATAGTATGCATTTGCTCTTTACTGTGACACCTAACTTATAGAGACTATTTCATGCTTGTTAGTGTTCCGTACGGAACACACTTCAATGTCTGTCTGTCACACCCGATTTTCTCCGAAACTATTTGAGATAGAAAGTTGAAATTTAGCACTAATATAAGAATTGATGGCCTCAACACAGCCGCATAGTTTTCAAAATTAAATTTTGACTTAAAGAGTTAGTTTTGGGTGGTGAAATCGGAAGTGAAAAAAAAAAAATTTTACCAGGTCATCGAGTGGGGTGTCAAACGAAAGCTTGTGAAATCCCTGATCATTTTATACCTCGTGTAACAAAAACTTTTATTTTAAAAGCAATCAACCTACGGAACACTAATTGCGCTAGTTCAACTTGCACTTGACCGGTTATTTTTATTTTAATACTCTTTACAGTTCTTATCAAAATTAGAATATTATATTGTATGTAATGTACATACCTATTTGAAAATGTTTCGCCTTGTAAGCTGCTTTTTATGTACTTCCCCCTGCTCTTAGAAAAATTGTATTTGCTGAAAAATTATTCACTGACCATTTGCATTCTATAGCGCTCTGAAACACTGCTCGGGTATAAGGAGTTTTGGTATCCGTGACGTAAAAACTTTATTCATTCCTAAATCTTCGCTCACAATTTCAAAAACTGTAGTTTTGGATACTCCAGCTTCTTAAGTAAGCACTCAGATCTTCATTCTTTGATGTGGTTGCAAATCCCCAACAAACCTGATGGTGTCCTTAGTTCTTGAGTCTCGACCCTATCTAAACTGTTTGGACTAAAATTTTACTTGAAAATAAAATGTGTCGTCATTGCCGTGAACATTTTTAGTGTTCCGTACGGAACACTTATAAGATCACTTCGGTGTCTGTCTGTCTGTCTGTCTGTCTGTCTGTCTGTCTGTCTGTCTGTCTGTCTGTCTGTCTGTCTGTCTGTCTGTCTGTCTGTCTGTCTGTCACACCCGATTTTCTCGGAAACTGTTTGACATAGAAAGGTGAAATTTGGTAATAATATAGGAATTGATGGCCTCATCAGAGCCATGTAGTTTTGAGAATTAAATTTTGACTTAAGGGGTTAGTTTTGGGGGGTGAAGTCGGAAGTGAAAAAAAAATTTTTTTACTAGGCCATCGAGTGTGGTGTCAAATGAAAGCTTGTGAAAACACGAGTAAAAAATATATATATAATATTATACTTGCGCGCACTTTTCTTTGTATTTATTTTTAAAAATTCGCGAAAAAAATCGCTGTCCCGGGCCTTATCTCGAAAAGTACTTATCAAAAAATTTCGAAAAAAATTCTGGAATATTCTCCACGGGGTGTAGATTGAACGAAAATTATCACGAGCGCATTACCTTTAATAATTTATATGGTATATAAAAAAAACAAAAATTTCAAGGTCATCAGATTTCAGTAAAGATTGGACACAAACTTTGTTAAAAACTCATTTGGGGTGTGTTTTGTGAAGTCACTGATCATTTTATACCACCGTAACATAAATTTTGACTTAAGAGGTTCGTTTTGAGGGGTGAAATCGGAAGTGAAAAAAATTTTTTTTTACTAGGTCATCGAGTGTAGTGTCAAATGAAAGCTTGTGAAAACACGAGTAAAATATATATATATATATATATATATATATATATATATATATATATATATATATATATACATATGTATATATATATATATATATATATATATATATATATATATATATATATATGTATATATATATATATATATATATATATATATATATATATATATATATATATATATAATGTAATACTTGCGCACACTTTTCTTCGTATTACTTTTGAAAAATCGCTGTCCCCTACCTTATCTCGAAAAATACTGATCAAAAAATTTTGAAACAATTCTGGAATATTCTCCATGGGGTATAGATTGAACGAAAATTATCACGAGTGCATTACCTTTAATAATTTATTTGGTGTATAAAAAAAAAACAAAATTTCAAGGTCACCAGTTTTCAGTAAAGATTGGAAACAAACTTTGTTGAAAATTCATTTGGGGTGTGTTTTGTGAAGTCACTGATCACTTTATACCACCCTAACAAAAATTTTTATTTTAAAAACAATCAACGTACGGAACACTAATTGTGCAAGTTCAACTTGCACTTGACCGGTTTTTATGCTTTAAATTCTTTTCAACCATTTTTTAGAGGAAAAAAAATCGTAAAAAACGGCAGAACGTAACAAACTCGCACAAAATTTTGTCAAAGTACAATTATATGGCATTTCGATGACTAGGTAGGTTAAAAAACGCCCTCGTAGTTTAATATTTCCATTGTTCCGTAAATATGTTTTTTGCCACTATAAATCCAGGAAAACAAAATATCGATTTCATATTTGGTACTTATGGTATGTAATACCTGATACGAGAAAAGAACCTAAACCTATAAAATGGGTCGGAATCGAAAAATTTTCTAGGATTTCAATAACATTTTTTTGATATGCTTCTGCATTTTGATTGTTAATTTATGTTAAGCCTTATTTTTAATATCAATATAAATAAAATAATAATATAAATAAATTTTAATATATCTTGTTATACAGTCTATCAAGTAAGAAGGTGTCCGTGATAATTCATTTTTGGTAGATGCGATTCTAGCAATTCGACAAAAAATTAAGTAAAATCCAAAATGAGTCACTCGTTTGCGCGTCGGTTCGAGGCAGCCTTTCTTTATGCCCATCCAAAGGGGCCTAAAATGACACATTCCGCGGCCGCTACATATATTAAAAAGTCGGTATCGTTTGTGAAGAAGTTGGTAAATCGTTTTAACGAGACGAAAAAGTCAACGACTTGCCAAAACGTGGCCCGGTAGGCAAACTCCGAAAGTCAAAACGAATCATGTCTTTGTTTTCATGGGACCCGAAATTGACGCTGCGGCAAAGAGCGGGAAAATTAAGAAAATCAGGTTTGAATGTGTCCCATGAGACCATTCGACAACATCTTCGTGCTCACGATGTCAAATTCCGAAGCACGTTAAAGAAACCTTTGTTGGGCGAAAATCACGTCGCGAAGCTGCTCGCCTGGGCCCACGATAAGGTACTAGAGTGGCCCCCACAATCGCCAGAAGCCCACCCTATTGAAAACGTTTAATCCCTTGTAAAGAAAAAGCTCAGAGGAAAGACTCTGACGAGTTTTGACTTGGTTGTCTCGCGAGATTCGAAAAAGTAATGCAGAAAATCTCGTCGACAGTATGCCTCGAAGATGCCAGGTGATTATTAATGCAGGAGGCGATTGGACAGCTTACTAAGGTAAATACGCCATTATTAGCACACACCAAAGAATACATTGATGGCAAAAGATGTTCTCGAAACCCCTTTTTTTCAAGAATATGAGCGGTCACGTTCTTACTTGACAGAGTGTATGTCATTATCAGGGTTCTTAAGGTCGAGAAATTTGAAAATAATGTTAATTTTTCATTTTTTATCCATTTTCAACTTACATAACCTGTACAGGTTTTAAGTGGTTCTTTTGACTTCCAGTTTAATTACGTAGCTATAATGACCAGGCAAATGATAACAATATAGAATCCCTTTAACTTACCTACATTCTTTTATAGGTCATAAATTAATCTACTATTTAATTGAAACTTGAAATGTTCCTAACTCTTGTATTCAATTGTATTTTTACAAAGCCCAAATTCGACCAACTATGGAATACTGCTCCCACGTTTGGGGCTCGGCTCCCAAACATACACTGCATTTGTTGTATTCTGTTCAGAGAAGAGCGGTCCGTCTGATTGGGGACCCGGAATTGACCGGCGGCCTTGATTCGCTGGAACATCGAAGAACGGTTGGCGACTTGAGTCTGTTCTACAAGTATTTTCATGGAAAGTGTTCGAAGGATATAGCCCGCTTAATTCCTCCCAAAGCGGTGCATGTTAGAAATACACGTCGCGCTGGTGCTTCGCATCCGTATGAGGTTCAGCTTGTTACTCCGCGTACAATGCTTTTCAAGCAATCTTTTATATGGAGAACGTCATCCCTTTGGAATAATTTGCCCAGCGCTGTGTTTCCCACCGAGTACAATTTACAGCGAGTCAAGAACAACGTGAATCGCTTTTTCCGCACTCGTGCCGCTCCTGGAGCGCTTTAGGGACTTCCCTGCAGCACGTGTGCTAGACCAATAAAAAAAAAAAAAGTTGATTGTTAACAACTGTCTGTTCTTCACGAAAGTTATATTTATTTCCACTCCCAATATTTTTTAAAATTATATTAGTTTTTCATTATTTCTAGTCTCAACTAAAAGGAATAGTAGAGGCAAAACGTTTTCAAAGTTTTTAAGTGGTAGAGGGATGTGAGCTTTGAGTTTTTTTACTAATAAATATATAAGTTGATATACAAAAAATAAGTTTTTACAATAACGAAACTCGATGCTAGAAAATAGTTTCTAAAAATAAATTAGACAAGGATGTAATTAAATAACTGCATTTATGCATGTGCAATAAAAAAAACTATAAAAATTTCCTGAATAACCATTATTTTTTTAAATAGGTATGAGACCAAGGTCTTTCAATAATTAGATCTATTTACTATCGCAAACGGAAAACCTGGGTGCATATATGTATGTATTTTTCTATCCTATAAGGAATTCGATATATATTTTCTCGTCATACCAAAACAGTTATCTCCTATAACAAAATGAAAGTAGTTTGAGAATAGTAACAGCTCAAACAAACAAATTTCGCGTTAGTTAAAACCATAATTAATTTATCCAATTCTAAGTTCATGACTAGCTTCGTTATTAATTCAAATAGCATATGAATTTATAATTATTATAAGGTTGTGTAACATGGGTTGCTGACATTATTCTCAAGTTATTTTAATTTTGTTGTAGGAAGTGATATTAACGAGACTTGCTGATTGAATTTTTATTGCTTATTATCACGGAATCCCAAGTATGTACCTTACTTTACATTAAGGGGCTATATCAGTGTAACTACTTAAAAATAAGGATATTTTTCTAGGATCTTTTTAAAGAAAACGACTGATCAAATGTTTTAAAATGTTGGGTATATATTTATTATTTGTTTACCAATACGCACAAATTTTTTCTGACCAAAATATTAAAATTTACGGGACGATCATTAAAATAGATATAATTTTCCGTACCATCAATGGTGGCGTATTTTAGGATTTGGCGCCCTGGGCCTTTAAGGTTTGCCGCCCCCTAAAATTAAAAAAATTAAAAAAAAAAGCAAAAATCTTTTAATAACGGAAAAAGGCCATACAAAAAAATAAACACCATTTATTAAATATTTACATTTTTTTGCGATGGACAAATTGGTTGACAA
The DNA here is from genome assembly GCA_019049505.1 of Pachyrhynchus sulphureomaculatus. Taxonomy (NCBI): domain Eukaryota; kingdom Metazoa; phylum Arthropoda; class Insecta; order Coleoptera; family Curculionidae; genus Pachyrhynchus; species Pachyrhynchus sulphureomaculatus. The sequence continues at coordinate 8,985,363 of CM032450.1, forward strand.
ACTCGTCAGCTTCTATATATATAATATATATATATATATATATATATATATATATATATATATATATATATATATATATATATATATAAGGATGGCTAAACTATTCAAATAACTTTTTATTCTTTGGAGTACGTAAAACGAACTTTCTGCACTGCAGTTTGTCACTGCAGTGCACAGAAACATAGGTAATACTATTTTCGTATATGGAAATGCTTCCTTCAAATTCTTTTGCTTAATAAATAGGTTAAGTTGCCTTAAACTCATTTTGTTTTCATGTGACGTCAAGAATTGCTTTAAAAGAACACATTCTTCTTGTAAATCGTCCGCAAGATCAATCGCGTATACTTTTCGCAATTTAATGGCGTTAACTCTAACCGCTTCCGCAATAAGAATGCAAAATCGGCAGTTATTGCGTCATACGAAGATTTGCGCCTCCTCAACTCGTCCAACAATTGGTCGCATATTGGGAAGAAAGTATTAACCCTGAAATGGTCTCGTCCTTGTAACAACACCTCTCCCTCGCGACACTCATCGTCTTATTTCTTCCTCTGAATAATTCTCTTATGATCGCTTCTGTATTCTTTTGAGGATTTTTTTTTACCAGCCTCTTCAAAAGTATCAAAAGAGTTCCGTTTATTTTCTACGAAAGTGATGAGTGATCGTAGAGCCTGGAAACTACCTCTACGTCTGTGTCGACACCTTGTAGAATTTTGGAAACTATATTAAATTTTTTTAATATAGATCTCTAAAATTCCGATAATATAGCCGTTTCTAGGGAGTTTAGTTCACTTCTTGCGCGTGTATACATTAACATACGCACCAGTTGTTTTCAAATTGTAATGGTAAACTACAACTTTCTTCTGTCAAGACAATATAATATTCAAGACATCATATATATATATATATATATATATATATATATATATATATATATATATATATATATATATATATATATATATACATATATATATATATATATATATATATATATATATATATATATATATATATATATATATATATATATATATATATATATATATATAGCTGATTAATACCAAAAAATTCTTGTTTCTGGTAACAAGAAAATATTGGTTTTTATAAATTTTTTTTCTCTCAGTGTAGGTCACGATTATAAAAGGCGCCTAAAGCTGAACGCGAGGTTTACGCCGCCCCTCGCAGCTTGCTGCCCCGGACCATGGCCCTCATGGCCCTAGGGTAAATACGCCACTGACCATCAACCATGGATTTTAAAAAATATTGAAAATTATAAGAATGGCGGTGTTTAGAAAAAAAAAACGATTTTCGCCAAAAACGTGTCCGTTTCTTGCATGCCAAATTGTAATAAAAAAATCCGTGGTTCATGATACAACAAAACACGTCCTTAACATGAAAAAAAAGTTAAGTCGATACAGCGGCAGCAAATTTAAAAAATACAGTTTTAAGAAAAACGCGTTTAAAGAATGACTAACGTGTAACACATAAATAATGATCTCTTGCCACGTACCTACCGTTGTGACTATTCACTGAAGTATTAGATATTTAACCTTTACTTACGTGATGACGTTACGGCATTGCAATTTTAATATCTGCTCCGGTTCGCGGTACGCTTCCAAAAACGAGTTTATCGCCGCCCGAGCAGCTATGCCTGACGACAGCTGTATTTTCAAAAATAAACATAGACTGACTTTGATACTTCGACCTCTTATTCTATACATATAGAAGCATCAAAATATGTAAAAAAATGATTTTTTGAAATTATTACACTGGTATGGCCCCTTAAATAAATGAACAATACAGGTTACCAAGGTGTATATTTAAAATCTTTGTCATTAGAATCAATAGTTCGTCGTGAGCATTTGTCTTTCAAAATTTTAGGTAATTAATAAAACTGTCGGATGGTTTTTAGATAATAAATCAATCCGGAAAATACTTGTACCTATGGTGGCATCTTTAAAAGCAGTATTTATTTCCAATGTTCTTTACGAGTGGCAGTCGACGGATTTTTTCACCTGTCAACGCCGGTGTGCCCTAAGGCTTCATACTATCTCCTACTCTCTGTCTCATTTACACTAACGATCTACTGGAAAGTACCAGGGATCCAATCTACAGCTTTACAGATGACAGTATTGCTTATTTCTTCACTCACTTTGAACGCTCGAACATCAGCTACTCATGCAAATATCCACAGACAGCAGGAAGTCATTCAAATTAACAAAAATCTAGAAAAGATTCTATGTTGAGGTGACTGTAGAATTTAATGCCACAAAAACCCAGGCGGCAGTTAATTTGAGTGCAAATATGTCTTTACATGGACATATTACAAGCATAGCAAAGAGAGCTTCTCAAAAGCTGGGGATATTATTTCGAACTAGGAAACTTTACACTTCACAACATCTATTAATTCTGTACAAAGCTCAATTTCGACCAACGATGGAATACTGCTCCCATGTTTGACACTCTGCTACCAAACACACTGCATTTGTTGGATTCTATTCAGATTGGAAACCCTGAACCAACCAGTAACCTTGATTCCTTGACATCGAAAAACGCTTGGTGATTTGAGTCTATTCTACAACTATTTTCATGGAAAGTGTTCGATGAATGTAGCCCATTTTATTTCTCCCCAAGCAGTACATGTTAGGAATACACGTCGCGCTAATACTTCACGTCGGTATGAAGTTCAGCTTGTCACTCCTTGTACAACCGTTTTCAAGCAGTCTTTTATATGGAATATCTCATCCCCAGGACCGAGTACAATTTACAGCGATTCAAGACCAACGTGAATCATTTTTGCCTGTAGCGGTTTAGGGATTTCCCTGCAGCCCGTGTGCTACTCCTGATTAAAGAGAGGTGAAAGAAATACAAAAAAAAACTAAACTGCTAAATAATTTGATAGTATAGTAAATCCCAAGATATAAGATCCTGCCTTTTTGCTTTTTCAATGGGACAATAAACGACCCTATTAAGTTTTTGTGAATAGTTGCCAGGTATTACGATAAACGTATTTTTATTTTACCTGCTTTGTATACCGCCCTCACTTGCATCTGCAATCATATTGGATCTATTTTACCTATATATTTACTACGTGGCAACCCGTTTTGGAGCCCTTTAAGTATTTAATAATATAGGCCTAATGACCACAAGTCCCCATTAAGATTCGAAAGATACTTTTTTATTATTTTTATTTTTAGTTTTACTTACAACATAACGGCTCTATTTTAATTATGTGGCGACCGTGAGAAAACTGCAATAGTGGCTATCGCAAGAGAAAACATTTATCACTTGACACTAAACAAATAGTGAAAAATGTTTACGACAGTTTGGCAAAAAGAAATTTGAATAAACAAAGTGCTTTGCAAGAAACCAGTGAACTAACAAAAACCCCAATTTCTACGATTAAGGGTATTGTAGGAAAATCATCACTCAGAAACAGGCAAAAAAGGGAAAGATTTTCAAATGCATCATGTAGACGATTGTGGAAAAGACGTCATCAAGAAAAAAATATATTCTATGTATGAAGAACAGTTGGTGCCGACACTAGACAAAATAAAATTAAGACTGGTGCAGGACGGGACCAACATACATTGTGGCCGATCAACCTTTCACAGAATCCTCTTATGAGATTCACGTTCCGAAAAATCAACAAAAGGCAAGTAGTGACGGTGTCACAAAGATTACGAATCTTGCGACACACTTATTTACAAGTATCGATCAGTGAATTGGCCAATAATTTACCTTGACACTGTGCAAAAAGGATGGGTTGACAGCAGTACAAAATGTCAGACTAACGCACCTTCAAATAAAGGTAAACGAATAATCATTTTGCATGCTGGATCAGAAAAGGACAGGATTTCAAATTGTCTACAATTATCTGCAAAAAATATAAAAGATTCTAGTTTGGACTATCACAAGGACACGACCGAAGAACTTTTTGAAAATTGGTTTCAAAATTCTCTTTTGCCAAATGTTCCCGAACAGAGTGTTATAGTTATGGACAATGCAAGTTACCATAGTCGCCTACTAAATAAGGTTCCTAATGCAGCCAACACCAAATTGGAAATACAGTAATATATGTTAGAAAATGATATTTATTTTGACTTTAGTTATAAAAAATGTGATCTTTTGGAAGCCTAGAAAGACTATAAATTAAAAAAGAAATACGTTTGTGATAGTATGGCTGAGAAAATGCGACACACTGTTTTGCGGCTTCCTCCATATTATTGTGTGTTTAATCCAATTGAACATATTTGGCATCAAGTTAAATCAAAAATAAGGGCACAAAATGTTTCTCCTACTTTATGCGTGTCAGTGGTTGAAGTTGCAGATTCATATATTTATGTAAATAATATAAAACCACTGATAATTACCTCAGCTGATGACAGTGATAGTGAAAACGAATTAGTCTTAAGTTAAAATATATTTTTATTTATACAATATGTCCCCTCTTGTAAACCCCATTCATTCAAACTGTATAGTTGTACTTCTTATCCATTTGTTTTTACATGCAAATAAACATCTCCAAAAACACTTACAATTTTATTTATTTGTATTAATGTATAAAATTCTTCCCCATCTCTGCAACCTATCATAAACAAAAGGTCAGAATTTTTATATTACCAACTTAAAACAGCAAAAATCAGGATCTTATATTTTGGAACATGCTATACTGTAAAATTTTTACTTCTTTCAAAAATTGAAATTTTTACTGCTGTTACAAAGTAGTAATGTTATCCATCTTATGGTTATTGTTACCCACATCATCTATTTATTTATCAATTGCGGTTGCACTTAAGAGCAGCAATGTGAGGGTCCAGGGACGTTTCGGAAATTTAAGACTGGATGAATTTTTTTTTGAAATTGAGATGTAAAAAGTAAAAGGTTTGTAAAAAAAATTGATGATTATTTTAGGTGTTAATTTATGTGATGCTCACAATAGTTAAGTCCAATCATTTCTACGGTGTACCGACATAGCAAGATATACTCAAAATGTCAAATGTCCAACTTTCTCTAGATAACTACCAGTACTACCCTGGTGACACAATCAGGGGACGAGCCATATGCTACTTTACAACTAGCAAAGATGTCAGAAGTAAGTAGTTTTATTTTTGCAATAACATATTATATGCTAAGGTAATATGCGCAAGAGTCGTCTCGTCACAGTACTTAAGCGAACTACGGCAATGACGAGACTCGAAGGCCTGTATTTATAGTCGATTCTTAAACCTTAAGAAACCTAGCTTATGTTAGATTACCGCTGTGTCTCTTGCTTAAGGTCTGTGTAAAGTCTTGCCTATAAATACGAGCCTTGAACCGGTACTCAAAGTCGTTCCCCGAGGCACTTTAAGACCTCCATTTACCGTGATGCTTCTTGTTTCATATTCAAAAATATCTTTCTTGAATTTGTCTTAAGATTTACGAAGCTCGGAAGCTGATGACAATAAAATGTGGTGGTTTAAAATACTATAAAAACCTAAATTTAACAATAAATCGAGATTAAACAAAACTGCAGTTGTATTTTCAAAAGCTCTCTATTTAACATCATTTGTTGTTTCTACATTTCTCCTACTATTAAATTACCTACTCAAAATATATATATATATATATATATATATATATATATATATATATATATATATATACAGTGCCACCTCGATAATCCGGATCTCCATTAAACCGGACAAATATTTCTATTGCATTGTGTACTTTATAATCCGGATTTGATAGTACTAGGTAACCCGAACCTGCGTTTTTAGACATCTACTTCATGTAAACTACATGGGAAAACTGAAATCGATAGTGAGGGGATTCCCCTAACTTCCAGTCTAATACATCTGGGATTCACACAAACTGTAGGTGCCTTTGATTTGCCTACAACGCATCGCGTATCGCGTCTAAAGGTTAAGGACTTTGTAGTTGTTTGTTTATTGTCACACATACCTACGTTCTATTTTACTTTATGTGGTTCATATAAATATGTAAACGTTTTTTTTTTACGTATATGTACCTACATATTAAAATGCTTTCTAAAAGAAAACATATTACACTAACAATAAAACAAAAGTCCGATATATTAGAAAGACTAGTTCTTGGTGAAAGCTGAAAAGTGTTGGCAAATGAATACGGAGTAGGAACATCCACAATTTCAGATATAAAAAAGAAGCAAAGGAAAATCAAAAGGTATTTATATATGATTTATTTTAAAGATAATTTTGGACACTCACTATGGACGTGTAACTTCTTTTAGATTTATTTCCAAATGTGATCCCGGTCTTGGCGTCAGAAAAACCTTACAAAAAGCCAAATATCCAGAAATGAAAACTCGTTTGTATACATGGTTTTGTACGCAACGATCAAGGCACGTCCCAATTTCCTACGAAAATTTATCAGGCAAAGCAAAACAGTTTTACACTGAAATCTACGGGAATGATAATTTTAGAGTTAGCAGAGGCTAGGTTTCTAACTTCAGAAAAAGACATGGTCTGGGTGCTTTAAAAGTTAGTGGCGAAAAACTATCCAATGATGAAAGTGCCGTCGATCCTTTCCTAACTTTATTCGCAGATAAGATAAAAGAATTAAACCTTGGACCTACCCAAATATACAATGCAGATGAATCAGCTCTGTATTGGAAAATGTTGCCTGAAAAAACGCTGGTTCGTTCTCAGGAAAAGACCGCATCAGGTCGAAAAATAAACAAAGAACGCGTTACCTTTCTAGCATGTTGCAATGGTGATGGATCACAAAAATTAAAGTTGTTAGTGATAGGAAAGGCAAAAAATCCGAGGGCTTTTAAAAATATGAACATACCTGTTGAGCATAAATCATCTGCCAATGCATGGATCACTACAGCAATTTTCTTAGACTGGTTTCATCATTCTTTTATTCGTCAAGTCAAAAGTCATTTAAGAAGTCTCAACTTGCCTGAAAGAGCCCTGCTAATCGTTGATAACGCTTTGAGCCATGGAACTATAGAAGAGCTGACTAATGAGGATGGACAGTTTACAACATTATTTCTTCCACCAAATTGTACTGCACTTTTACAGCCTATGGACCAGGATGCAATCAGACTGACAAAATTATTTTATCGGAAAAGTCTTTTGGCCCATATTTTATCAAATAATGAAGAGAACCTTGTTAGGTTATTAAAAAGAATTAACCTAAAAGATGCTGTACTATGCAATTCATGGGAAAAAGTCTTCCCTAAAGTCTTGAAAAAGTGCTGGCACAAAATTATGGCTTATGTGGCAGATACCAACCCAGACACTGAATATGATGATGAAGAGCTGATTCCTCTGAGTGAATTGCGGCACAATTTGCTTTCCACGAATGAAGAAATGAAAGGTAAAGCCTGAAATTTTTCTTTTAGTAGTTTTTTGGTTAATTCGTAAATATTATAATTTCAGATATGCTGAATATTCTCACTGAGCAGAATCTCACGAACGTGGAAATATGTAATTGGCTTGAAAATGATGAAGATTTGTTACCACTGGAAGACATAGATGGTACAGATGAATAACACGAGAGTGATAATGAAGGTTCAGAGTTAAATACTAATACAAACCAGACTGTTAAGAACACTGTGAAGAATGATGAGGCAGTTAAAAGTTTCAATGTGTGCATGAGATAGGCAGAAGAAAATGATATCCCTCTAAGTGATGTTCTTGTACTTCAAAGATTAAAAGAAATTGCTTTTATGATAAACCAGAGAAGGGTCAAGCAAACAAAAATCACAAATTTTTTCACAAAATAAGATAAAACTTGATAAGATATGCTTCTATTTTAAATATTATTCTATGTATGTACTACTTTTTAGTTGTTTCGTATTAAATGATTCGTTTTTTAATATAAATAATGTCCTGGTTCAGTAATTCGAATTATTTACTAATTCGGATCACCGCGGTTTTAATTAGTCCGGATTATCGAGGTCGCACTGTATATATATATATATATATATATATATATATATATATATATATACACATACATTATATATATATATACAGTAATACCCCGCTTAGCGCGACCCCGTTATGCGCGGTTTCACTATAACGCGAATTTCAAATTTCGCGCTCATGTAGTCATTAACTTCTCTATGGTCGCGGGGGGATCCCCGCTTTCTCTGAATATTCTCTTTGAAGAATTGGGAATTCCCTGTCCTTCGACTTTGTTCTATGGGGATTTCCTCGTTCGTTTCGTGTGTTCATTTGTTCCGTAATGTTAGTTCGGTCGGCTGGCAGTTTTGTTTTAATATTTATTGGAGATACATACATACATAATTTAACCCTACGTTAAAAATGCCGCCTGTAAAAGAAAAAAGAGCGTAAAAGCGTCACTTTGGAATTGAAGATGAAAGTGTTAAGAAGAATGGAAAATGGAGGCAAAGCAACAATTGTTGGGAGAGATTTTGGACTCTCAGAATCGACTGTGAGAACGATTTATAAAAAATCGGGGAAAAAATTAAAATCTCCAGCGAAGGTTCAACACCTATAAGTGCAACAAAACTTTCTCGTTCGAGATCATCTATCTTAGAAAGAATGGAGAAATTACTGTCAGTCTGGATCGAAGATTTGAATAAGAAGAACACACCACTAAGTCAAGATCTCATATGCACAAAAGCAAAATCTTTGTATGAGATGCTGAAAACAAAAGAAGGAGAAGGGAGTGCCACTCCGACTTTTGCTGCCAGCAGAGGCTGGTTCCATCGGTTCAAGCAGCGTTCTAATCTTCACAATATCCACATAACAGGCGAGGCGGCCAGCGCGGACATTCAAGCTGCAGCTGAGTTTCCAGACAAGTTTCAAGACTTCGTTAGACGAGAGAAAATTCCTGCTTGTCTCATCTTCAATGTTGATGAGACCGCACTTTACTGGAAAAAAATGCCATCTCGAACATTCATTTCTAAGGAAGAACGTCAAGCCAGTGGTTTCAAAGCTGCGAAAGATCGACTAACACTTCTGCTGGGTGGTAATGCCACTGGTGATTTCAAACTGAAACCCTTACTAGTGTACCATTCAGAAACACCCCGTGCAATGCGAGGCACAGACAAGACAAGTCTACCAGTTGTGTGGCGATCAAACAGAAAGGCGTGGGTTACACGGGAAATTTTTCAAGAATGGTATTCTAATAGTTTTTGCCCATCAGTCAAATCATACTGTGACAGAAATGGGCTTGAACCTAAAGTTATATTACTCTTAGACAATGCCCCAGGACATCCAACCTCACTTGATACGCCCAGAGACTTAAAAGTGTACGTAAAGTTCCTTCCACCAAACACTACGTCAATATTACAACCTATGGACCAGGGAGCAATAGCAAACTTCAAAGCTTATTACCATCGCCGCACTTTTAGCCAACTAATTCATGAAACTGACGGGGAAGGAAGACAGTCTATGCGAGAGTGGTGGAAGTCATACAACATTATGAAGTCTATTCACAACATAGAAGAGGCTTGGAAGGAAGTTAAAATGAGTTGTATGAATGGGGTGTGGCGTAATCTTTGGCCAGATGTAGTGGAAGCACCTAGAAGAATTGTCCAGATGCAGAGACAAGTGCTTGAAGACATTGCTGCAATGATTGAGGGGTCTGAACTTGAAGATGTCACGGTAGAAGATCTCGTAGAACTTGTAGCAACGCACGACGATCCTATTAGCAATGAAGATCTGATCGAGTTACAGAATAATCCTATCTACGATGAGGAAGAACAAGTAGAAGAGAAAGTTTTATCTTCAGGGGAAATACAAAATGCACTTTCAAAAATTTATTCAGGTTTGGACATATTGCAGAGTATAGACAATAATGATGACCGTGTCTTGACCGTGTGTCAAACAATTAAAAACAGTGTTGGGTGTTATGAACGTATTTTACAAGAACGTAAACAAAACGTTACCCAAAAGACAATAGATGTATTTTTCCGTAAAAAATAAGAGTATGTATTGCATAAAGTGTTCTTAGAATTAAAGTGATTGATTAAAATGATTTGTATTTTTTTGTATTAAATTTTGACTATGTTTAATCATAAACCTCGATATACGCGAATTTCAGTTAACGCGATTTTTTTCGGAACGTATCCCTCGCGTAAAGCGGGGGGTATTACTGTATATATATATATATATATATACATAGCAAAAAGGAGTTTGAAAAGGTTTCAAAACATCAAATTGTATTAATTAAAAAAAAAAACACGTAAATCGGTTCTCGAGTTGCGTTTTATAATATACTAGCCGTGCCCGCGGCTCCGCTCGCGTGGACTTGATTCACTATTATCGTCACTGCTTATTCCTTATGTTACCTGAAGTAATAAAATATATCCTATAACCTGGCCAGAGAACATACATATTTTACAAAAAAAAACCGTAAATGGTTCTTGAGTGCTAAGCGCACTAACGGACAGAGAGACAGACAGACAGAGAGACGTTAGGTTTTATATACATTATAGATTTTTTTTGATAAATATTATGTTAAGAATTAAAAAAAAAAAAAACCTAAATCGGATAAGTGATTCTCGAATGATAAGCACACTAACGGACGGAACATATATTATATAGATTATTATTATACAAAAAATTTCTTCTCTCTCACATTTAGTCAATGTGGTTCCATGTTTGGCTGACGGGCCCAAGCCAAGTCAGCACAAACGCTATTACCATTGTGTACTAAGGAATGACCTGACAATGTTACATGTTTTCAAAATCACTGACTTCTGAATGTTTTTGTGCATGTTTGTGTTGAGTCCCAATTGTACCAAGTGTGGTGTGAATGTCATTGGTGTAAGGCCTATGGCTGACATAATGAGGGGGACAATGATGACTTTTTCCTGTTTCCATAGCCTTTTTATTTCCGTTGCAAGGTCTGTGTATTTGTATTATTATTATTATTATTATATAACCTGGCCAGAGAACATATGTATGAATTAAAAAAAAAAACGTAAATCGGATAAGTGGTTCTCGAGTGATAAGCGGACTAACGGACAGACAGAGAGACGTTGCATTTTATATATATTGTACTCTTTGTTATATGATATTGTTCCAAATTTAACGGTTTAGGCAACATATTGCAAGAGAGTGCGCTAGCGGCAAACATTTTCCGACTTGATTCACTATTATCGTCACTGCTTATTTCTATATTACCTAATGTAATAAAATATATCCTATAACCCTGCCAGAGAACATATGTATAAATCTAAACAAAAAAACACGTAAATCGGATAAGTGGTTCTCGAGTGATAAGCGCACTAACGGACAAACAGAAAGACATATTTTATATATACTATAGGTTACAGGTTATTATTATTATTCTATAACCTGGAAGGAGAACATATGTATGAATAAAAAAAAAACACGTAAATCAGATAAGTGGTTTTCGAGTGATAAACGCACTAACGAACAGACAGCCAGAGAGACGTTGCACTATATATATATATATATATATATATATATATATATATATATATATATATATATATATATTATAGAAGATTATAGATAACCTGGCCAGATAACAAATGTATGAATTAAAAAAAAAAAACATGTAAATCGGATAAGTGTTTCTCAAGTCATAAGCGCACTAACGGACAGACAGACAGAAAGACGTTGTATTTTTATATATATATATATATATATATATATATATATATATATATATATATATATTATATTCTTTGCTACATAATATTGTTCAATATTTAATGATTTAAGCAGTGTGTTGCAAGAGAATACGCTAGCAGCAAACTTTTTTCCGACTTGATTCACTATTATCGTCACTACTTATTACTTGGCTAAAGAACATATGTATGTTATATGTGGTTCTCGAGTGATAAACGCACTAACGGACAGATAGACAGACAGACAGAAAGACGTTGCATTTTTTATATATATTATAGAAGTATGAATTTAAAAAAAAAAACATCTAAAACGGATGAGTGTTTCTCAAGTCATAAGCGCACTAACTGAGAGACACACAGACAGAAAGACATTGCATTTTATATATTAATATAAATTCTTTGCTACATGACATTTTTCCATATTTAATGATTTAGGCAGTGTATTGCAAGAGAATGCGCTAGCGGCAAACTTTTTTCCAACTTGATTCACTATTAGCGTCACTACTTATTCCTTATATTATCTAACGTAATAAAATATAGCCTATAACCTGGCTAAAGAATATATGTATGTTTAAAAAAAAGCACGTAAATCGGATAAGTGGTTCTCGAGTGATAAGCGCACTAACGGACAGACAGACAGACAGAGAGACGTTGCATTTTATATATATTATAGATAATAATATAATATATAGATATAGATAACTTTTAATTACACTATTGAAGATCATTACAATTACTTAGGAATTTTTGACTGAAGGAATGACAAAAGTGACTATGAAATAGAAATTTAAAGGGTTTCTTGGAAGAAATGTTTATGAATACGGTCCCTAAAAATCTGACATGTATCTTACTGAATGCGGACGAACGAACTATAATTTAAATATAAAGAAACTAAAAATTCACTGGATCATTTGTTTTGGCCTGCAATTTAATTACTTAGTCCTAGTGAGCAAGCTAAAGTCAATGATACTAAAATTCTCTTCTTGCTGTTCTTCTTTGTTGCCCTCTAACTTAGTCTACCTAAATTATTTTATATGTTATCTGTATAAATAAACCTGGCATTTATTTCAAAATCAATTTAACTGCCATAAACATCCATGTTTCAGAATTTCTGTTCTCTTATTTCCTGTCTATTCTCTAAATAATTTTTCCTTCCTTCATATGGTACCCACCGTTCATGGATCGCTATAATGCACACTAAAGAATATGTAAATCATACAAATAAATTTTAATGGAACAAAATAATGTTAGATAAAGAGACCGGAACAATGAACAATCAGGAACATTCATGAGGGTAAAACTTATTCGTGTTAACGGACAGAACACTAAAATTGGTGGCTTCGAGGTTGGTCTTACAAATGATGCCAATATCCGTCACGTAACGAGAATTAAGATTAGTTCTCGACTGAGACATATCTCCAACCAGCAAGCAAGGTACACCTGTACTGTGACTTAGGTCGTAAAGTGGCGTATACCCCGAGATCGAATTCTACCGGCACCAAGAAACTTGTTAGTTCATTGACCAATCTTTCTATAAGTACGTTTTTGTTGTCAACTTCTTCTTTGAGATAATTGATTATTGAAAACTTATTTGGGGTGTGTTTTGTAAAGTCGCTGATCACTTTATGCCTCAGTAACAACAATTTTTATTTCAAAAAGCAATCACGGTACGGAACACTAATTGCGCAAGTCCGACTTTCACTTTTTTTATCTGTAAACTCGTATTTCAAATACCTGTTAATACGTCATTTATCGTCTGCCTCTAGTAACATACCTAAGCTCCAGATCCGTATAAGACAAGGTCAACATGTTCCTAATTCTTATATTCAAGTTGCTTGTAAAACAACCAGCTCTCCTTCATAAAGTTCTTTTTATTCTCTATCAATATTTTTTTAAAATTTGGGCTATTTATTATTTTATGTATTTTTGCAGAAATTAGAGTGAGACTAAAAGGTGCCGAATCCACAAGCTGGACAAAAACGGAGAATTATACTGAAGATGGAAAATCGAAAAGTAGAACCGTTCATTACAGCGGTTATCATCAAATTGTTTTACTTGACCAAAATATTCATGGCGAGGGTAAGTATCTTTTATAAATTATTTCAGAAGTAATAATAATAATACAACAAATTATATCTTAGACAGCTGGTTTCCAACCGGTGGGTCGCGACCTACAAGGGGGTGGCCTTGGGTTTTTTGGGGGATTGATGTTAAAATGTTAATAATTTATTTATGCTTGGCAACACACGAGTTTATGACACACTTTAATGATGAGACCTGGATCCAAAGAGTAACTTATTTATCTGATATCTTAGATCAGCTAACCAAGCTAAATTTGAAACTGCAGGGTGAGGAAGCGCACATTATTGACTTCAGAGATGATATCCAGGCGTTCGTATTAGCGCTGCAAAACTGGCGCCATAAAGTAAATCTTGGAAACTCTACCATGCTTGAACACCTTTGCACCAAGACTTAAGAATCGGAGACGGAAATTGTAGATAATCTAAGAGAGGAAATTAATAACCACCTTGAAGTCCTTGAATCTGAAATACAACCTTATTTCCCGGAGGTCTCTGAATAAGAAGCTGCATTAGTACGAACTCCATGGATTTTTGGATGTTACCGACATTCTCGATAAAGCGCAGGATGAATTTTTGGAGCTGCGAATAGCTTCTCAGCGCGTGATTTATTTCAGGAAAAACCGTTACCTCAATTTTGGTGTGCTATGCATCATTCGTATCCTAAAGTTTCCATGCTTTCTTTTCGAATATTAGTGTCATTTGCTTCTACTCACCTCTGCAAAAGCGGATTTTCAAATCTTCTGCACATTAAGACAAAAGCCAGGAACAAGCTGGAAGTTCAAGATGACATGATATTGGCTTTGACAAAAACTCAACCAAAAATTATAACACTGGTTAAGCAAATGCAAACCCAATCATCACATTAATCATTTATACTTAATAATTCATACTTTATAAAAAATTCAAACTGTTCAGTCCCAAAATATATTTTTTCAACCCTTTATTTTTTGTTTTATTGATCCAATATGGCGGATGTGAAAGAGGGGGTCGTGAACAAAAATCTAAAAAGGGTCGTGATTAAAAAAGGTTGGGAACCATGGTCTTAGACTAATGCCAACTCAATATCGACCATACACATTTTTATAAATTCATTTTATTATTCTTTTATAGGAAAAATTCACCCTGGGGAGCATGTATTTCCATTTCAATTTAACCTACCCACTGATTTACCTAGTAGCTTTCGACACCATCACGGAAAAATTTTTTATTCCGTAAAAATAACAGTTGATAGGCCATGGAAAACTGATTTTGATGATAAGAAAGAAATTCAAATAATTTCTCCCATAAGTTTACATAGACTTTCTCCCAGTTTGCAAGTAAGTGGCAGTGGCAACGAATTTTTATTGATTCCGTTGAGATTTTGAAATCTTTAACACAACAACACTAGACAATAGTTATCACTGCTACACCAAGCACTATTTTTGTACAGGTTTCGCTAACTATATTAGCATCATCAGGAGCGTTAAGCGACAAGCGATTAGCGAAACACTCGTCGACTGCAAAAATTGTGGTGGTGAAAACTATTGCATATGAATTAATCGAAAAAATATGGCAATATCAATATAAAATTCCTTATCTAAATATCAATTTTGTCTTATTTTTAGCAACCAGCAGAATATTCAGATGAAAAAACTATATGCTGTTTTTGTTGTGCTAGCGGTCCTATTCAGTTAGATGTAAATCTTGAAAAAAGGGCCTTTGTTGTTGGTGAATATGCCGGTGTTAAAGTATATTGCATGAATATGTCAAATACCAATGTAGAAGGTGTATCTGTTGAAATAAAATCGGTATGCCATTTGATCCCGTTTTAGCTTATTTACGATACATACTATCCAGTACACACTGGACAGTATTATATAGTATAATACTTAGGCTGAAAAGTTTTTGCTCTAGGTACTTAATACACATTTTTTTTTTTGCAAAATCGACTTTATTCATCAATATAGTCTCCTTCAAGAGCGATATAATCATTCCAACGCTTTTCTAACATTTTTATACCTTTCTTATAGAAGGATTTGTCTTTGCCTTCAAAATAGGCCTCGGTTTCGGTGATAACTTACTTCATTGCAGCCAAATCTCTTTCCCGCGAGCATTTGTTTGAGGTCTGCGAATAGATAGTAGTCGCTGAGGGCCAAATCTGGAGAATACGGTGGATGAGGAAGCAACTCGAACTTCAATTCATGCAATTTTGCCATCGTAACCATTGACTTGTGACACGGTGCATAGTCTCGATGAAAGAGCACTTTTTCTTGTTCATTTAGGGCCGTTTCTTTGCGATTACTGCCTTTAAACGCACCAATAACTTTATATAATATTCGCTATTGATAGTTTTTTTTCTTTTCAGCACAGTTGATGAAAATTATTCCATGCGCATCCCAAAATACAGAGGCCAAAACCTTCCCAGCCGACTGTTGTGTCTCTGGTCGCTTCGGGCTGCTTTCATCGGCTGCTGTCCACTCAGCTGACTGCCAATTTCATTCCGGTGTGTAGTGGTGGATCCATTTCATCCATTGTCACATATTGCATGAAAAAATCCTTTTTATTGCGCTTCAACAGGTCCAAATAGCTCTCAGAATCATCAACATGTTTTTTTTTTTGGTCCACTATGAGCAAGCGCGGTACCCATTACGAACAGAGCTTTCTTATGCCCAAATGTTCATGCAAAATATGACCAACACGTTCTTTTGATACCTTTAGGGTGTCAGCTATCTCACGAAATTTCACTTTATGGTCATCCAAAACAATTTTGTAGATTTTTTTGATGTTTTCCGGTGTAACCACCTCATTTAGGTGTCCAGAGCGTTCAGCATCATTTGTGTCTGTACGATCACGTTTAAATTCAGCATACCAGTAAATGATGAGTGATTTTCCAGAAGCAGAGTCCCCGTAACACTTATCAAGCCATTGCTTTGCTTGAACGGTATTTTTTTTCCATCAAAAACAGTGTTTAATCAACACACGAAATTCGATTTTTTCCATTGTTTTGAAAATATCACATGTAGCGTCATTAATACCACTGTAAGTTGTAAACTAATCATCTAAATATCATGACATTTTGACATGTATCGTTTGAAGGTTGGCACTTCCTAAAAATCGTATGGATTTTTTGCAAAGGGCGATATCTATGTGTCAGACCCAAAACTTTTCAGCCTACCTGTTATATACACATATAATTACATGTTAATAAGCATTATTTGTAGAAACTGACAATGAAAGCAACTAGTCCATCGTCTGATTACCAATACGACACTGAACTTGTGGCTTCCTCTCACAATAGTGGGGTAGGGGCACATGGGGAAAAAAACTTATAATTTAAATGTAGAAATACCTCAAACAACCGTAATTCCTAACTTTTATGGCTGTGAATTATTTAGTTTGAACACTCCGTTAAAGGTTAGTGAGTATTTTTAAATTTTTATATTATCTTTTATATGCATTTAATTACATTATTTTTCTTCTTAAGGTCACCGCTATTGTCTCCGGGTGCCACACAAACATAGAGATAGTATCAGACGTAGCTATAGGCCATGTAGCTTTGCTCCAAGCGAATCAAGCACCCACCGTCGGTGCCCAGTATGAACAGACTGTTCCACCATATCCTATAGAGCAACCTCTGATAAATTTCCAACCTATGCCAATGCCTATGCCGATGCCTACAGACACACCCATGTCAATGCCTATGCCGCCTGGCAAACCGCCTTACCCTACTACAGATTTACCTCCAGGACCAAGTGCTCCTACGGAACCAGGAGCTCCGTCTGCCCCTCCAAAAGTAGATTTAAGCGGAAATATCCCTTTCCATTCAGGTAGAGATAAAATCATAATTTTTTATTTAAAAAAAAAAAAGTATATATGTGTGTGTGTGTGTATATATATGATAATTTATATATATATATATATGTATATATATATATATATATATATATATATATATATATATATATATATATATATATATATATAATCCTAAGTTATGAAACTAGTTGGGGAACTCGGCATATATATATATATATATATATATATATATATAAGGTAGAATCTTGCCCTGTTCTTTGTTGGTTATTACTAGCTCACAACCAACTGTTTAATTAAATCATTTAGGCTACTTATGATGTTCTATTTTCAAGTCGTTTTTTTTTAAAACAAAACCATACCTGCTCAATAAATCTGGGTCATCACATCAAATATGCACAAATTAATTCTGTAATACTTTTCATTTGAATACAGAACCCATTTAAATTTGATTTTTTTCCTCTCAATTTTAAAGTGCCATCTTTTAACTCTAATACGGAGTATGCAATTTTTGGTTCTGGCCTTTTTGATTGACCAAGGCGTTCATCATCTTGAAGGATGAAATTTCCCTCCCAAAGTGCTGAAATCACTTTTTACACGTACTGTACGTTATATCGTTTCCATTTAAACCTGAGTACACCATTTTTTTGCTTCAGCTGCGCTTTTAAAATTGAAATGTGAAAAGAAGACAGTACCTCAAATGTTGCTTTTCAAATGATATTGCAGCTGATTTTTTAAGTCATGTTTCAAATAGGATCAAGTATTACGCCTTATAATAAAAATATTCCATTTTGAATGAATATATTCTCTAGTCGTTGTAAAATAGGAGCCGATAATTTATTTTTAAAATAAGTAAATTAACAAGTTTTTTTTACTTTGTTGTAGGTGCTGGAAACTCCTCAGCTTATGAACCGCGTAAGTATAGCATGTCCCGTTTAATACAGGGTGTGCCCAGTAGCGTAGCCAAGTTTAGGGGCGGAAGGGCATATGAATCCAAAGAGCGTTTTGTTTAAGGGAAAAAAGAAAACACTAAAGGCAGAGCTACTTGGTATCATTTAACAAACACGGGAGAGTCAAATGACAATTCCGGAACGAAACTTCTTGATGAAAGAAAAACGCATTCCCAATCCAGTAAACTAAAAGTCGATGACTAGAAGGGCGGGAAGGGGGATTTTTTACCAGAAAGAATCCCGACTACAGGGGAACTGTAACAACTTACGCTCAATTTAAAAATCGACAAACGGGTAGGGGGGGGAGAAATTGGAGCTCTACAGTCATTTCATGATGACCGGAAGCCGAACATTTTTGACAAAAGAGAATCTCCAATAAAAACATGTTTCTAGTGGGCCTATTTTTTACATCCGCAGGGGCCAGAGTGACAAGAGGGGGTCATATGCAATACAAAATGTTTTTATTTGATTACTCGTGCATATTGATGGTCAATATATATATATATATATATATATATATATATATATATATATATATATATATATATATATATATATATATATATATATATACATATATATATATATATATATATATATATATATATATATATATATATATATATACATTATATATATATATATATATATATATATATATATATATATATATATATATATATATATATATATATAACCAACTGCACAAAATTTACTTTTGCTCAACTCTTTGCTGATGGTAACAGGGAGACAAGAAAAGCAGCAAAAGAATAGTTTTGTAATTAATAATAAAATATTTGTGACGATATTATAACACGTAGGCTGAAAAGTTTTGGTCTAGCTACTTAAAACACATTTTTTTTTTGCAAAATTAGACCAACACGTTCTTTTGATATCATTAGGGCTATCTTACGCAATTTCACTTTACGGTCATCCAAAACAATTTGGTGTTTTTTTTTTATGTTCCACCTCATTTGGGCTTTCAGAGCGTTCAGCATCATTTGTGTCTGTACCACCGCGTTTAAATTCAGCATACCAGTAAATGATGAGTAGTTTTCCAGGGGCAGAGTCCCCGTAACATTTATCAAGTCGTTGGTTTACTTAAACGGTATTTTTTCCCATCAAAACACGAAATTCGATTTTTTCCATTGTTTTGAAAATATGAAAATTAGCGTCACTAAAACCACTGTAACTTGTAAACTAATCGTCGAAATTTTGACATGTATCGTTTCAAGGTTGGTACTTTTTAAATTTTTTTAAAAAGGGCGACATCTATGTGTCAGACCAAAAACTTTTCAGCCTACGTGTTATATATTTCCACTACATATTTTCTTTATATTTTCAGCTCCTCCCAGTTATGAAGAAGCAGCAAGAAATATGAAATAATTTTTAGTGATATATTTGCTATTATTTGCCAGCAAGGTTATGTTTTTAATCATCGTTTTATCTCGACAGTTAGTGATTAAACTATTATTCTTACACAAATATTTTCTAACAAACTTAGATTTAAATGAACGTTTAGCAGAGAATAATTGCATTTCGTTTTCAAACCGGTAGCATAAAGTAAACGATTGAAAAACGGAAACTAAAATTATGTTTTGCATTCTCAAATTCGCTGGTTAGTTGTTTCTGTTTTAGAAATACTCATCACATTCTCACTAAATATGACTAATTACCAAACAAAATGATCAGTACAATAATTTTAAACATTAACCATGACTTTTGTTGAAGTTAGTTTAACATTATAAGAATTAAATAATTAAGTATTAAGAAATGGAATAAATTTATTGTCAACTTTTTGTTATTTTGTAATGCTTACGGCTGTTACTTACTGTATATACAGAAAATATTTTAAATTAGAGCTGTTATATTTGCGACTACGACGGACATAAAAATAACATCCTATTTTTTCAAAATTAAAAGGGAAGTAGGACGACCAACTATTTTAATTCCTTGATACCTAAATTAATAAACCAATAATTTATTTTTCTGTTTAGTAAATTAAAATTCACTCCCCCTTATATACTTTTATAGTAGTATGTCGTCAAGAATGAACTTACATATATTATAAAAGTATAGAGTATTCTTTAAGTTTAGACATTTATAGGTTACAGCATGCTTTAAAATTATTTCAAAAAATATATATAAACTGGACAATAAAGACATAGAACTCTTTGAAGTTCTTTACATTTTTAAATTGAGATCTGGCAATATTACAAATATCTACCTCCATTAAGAGGTTGTTTCCTCGATACCGATAAGACTTCTTTAAAGCTTCATTAAAAATTACTGATTCTTTAAAGTATGCTTTTGCAATTAAATTTTCAGCACCATCTTTCCTACCATTTTTTTTCGAATTGTGTAACTAACCTGATGTCCGATCGATGTTCAACATTTTCCATTGTTTTTCCATATGTACTATTATTACTAGTTAGCGTTGAGATTCGTTTCTTAAATTTATGTTTAAATTCTAAGAATTTCGTCTATCTTAAGTCCATTTCAAACACATTGTTTTAATGAAGTATCATATCGTTGCTTGCTTATTTTTAAAATATTTTTTTCTTCTATTTTATATATACTACTGTGATCAAAAAATACTTTTGAAATAAAACGCAAACGGGTTATTTATTTTTCCAAATTTATTTCGTCCCGTTCAAAATAATCCCCCTTGGATACAATGCATTTATGCCAACGTTTTTTCCAGTCTTCGAAACAGTTGTTGAATTCGATTTTTGGAATGGCCTTTAAAGCCTTCTTCGATTCGGTTTTAATCTCCTCAATCGACTCAAAACGATGTCATCGAAGCGATTTTTTGAGTTTAGGGAATAGCCAGAAGTCCGACGGAGCTAAATCAGGCGAATAGAGCGATTGCGGAATGATATGAGTCGCGAAGAACCAATGCTGTGTGAGATGGCGCACTATCGTGATGAAAAAACCAAGAGTTATCGGCCCATAATTCCGGCCTTTTGAGACGAATAGCTGCACGCAAACGACGCATAACACTCAAATAATATTTCTTGTTGACAATTTGGCCCGGCGGAAGGAATTCATAATGAACATCACCTTGATTTTCGACTTGCTTTAGCGTGGTTTCGTCGGTCTGGGCTCACCTTTAGCACTCGACGATTTTTGAGCACCAAATCCTTGATTTGCTTGACGTGGTTCTCATCGGAAGATGGTGAAGGACGACCAGGACGTTCATTGTCCTCCATACGTTCTCTGCCTTCTTTAAATAATTTATAACGCTTGCTTTGGATAGAGCATCATCACCAAATGACTTTTTTTATCATTTCGAACGTTTGGGAAGCCGAAAAACCATTTTTAAAACAAAATTTAATGCAACTTCTTTGCCGAATAATGTTAAACATCGAAAAACGCACTTTTGTTGTTGAACGAATGCAAGCGAATCTTATTAACTACTGACGCTATGGTCTTAAAATTTGACACAGATGGCAGTTAAGGTTCTACCAAAATATCGAAAAAAAAAATCCGATTTGGAAATGCCCGGGCGATTTAAATTTAAAAATCTTACTATTTTTTGATCACAGTAGTATGTATATATATACTCGTACATATATAAATATATATATATATATATATATATATATATATATATATATATATATATATGTATGTACTTATGCTTTTTTAAGTCGTCGCGAGCTCCGGATTTGAACCAGCGACCACCGGGTCACTTGGCACGCTCTATGCCCAAAACGTTTCATTCGGGCAATAAAACTTAATTTGTGTAGAACAGCAGTGTAGTATATATTTATCAAATTCTTTTTTATTATAATCGCCTTATTCTTTTAGCTACATGTGGCTTCACCGGGTATTTAGGTAAATTATTGAGTTCAGTCGTTGTTCCTGGAGAAAGAAATGCTTCCATAAGATGCGAGGACCACAATAGGGATAATTTTTTTGCAAAATTTTGCGATAGCGATTTTTTTAAAACAGTTGTTTTTTAAATTTGATAAAATTTGTGTTTGGTAACGCATTTTAGGAACTAAATAAAAATACCGCTCCAACTTAAAACACACCCTGCACATTATTATTAAAATTCGTGCACTTGAGAGATGTATGAAGTACTTCTATTTTACGTCGATATGATTTCGTTTCTTTTATAACAAAGGCTTAATGTTCGATGCTTTAATGTTGAACAGCATAAATAGAACATTCGACTGACACAAGCTTATTGCCTGATGTAATCCACGTCGGTTCTGGTATTGAACTTTCTTGCAGAACAAAAGAAATTAGGTCAGCCAATGTAATAACTTTAACAAATACTGTCGTGTAATCTTTAAGAGTAAAAAAAAAAATAAATAAAAATTATCGACTCCTGTTTTGACTAACTTGAACAACGATTGCATACTGGAAAAATATACATAACTAACGCACAATGAAAAACTAATAAAAACAAATTCACCTGATTTCATTAATATACTTTATGACGAGATATATGTATGTACGTAGTTTTAAGTTATTAATAAGGGTTTTATTATATATTTGTACAGTTAATGGCTTTCCATTCGAACATCTGAATTTCGGAATATTTCTATTCTTTATTCGTACTCGAGAAAACAAAAGATGAGGATATTCTGAGGATGCTTCAGATCAATGAATGAAAGACGCCTCATATGTGCCTAAATTTTTGTAACCAAAGCTAGAGTCTTGTGCCTATATAAAAATATGTATTTCATATTACCTGATTATATTATATAAATTTTGAATAATATTTTTTTTTATTAAGATATTTAAAACGTAGTAGTCTCCTATTTATAAATTACGGAAAAGAAAATATATATTATTTAAATATTTGTGTGAATGAATTACAAATATTTAGTAATTTAAAAAAAAATAAAATTTATATAAACATCGTCTTAATATGCCTAATGTGTGTCTTATAATTCGAATATACGGACCGATATTTTAAAATCTCATGGAAGAAAATACCTCTAAATACATGTAAATTTGCGTGACTTATGCTTATGATATTAAATGCTTTTAAAATTGTAAATGGTGTTTTATTTTACTTAGTTATTACCATTTTCATACCTCAGCAAACGCATTGTAACATTCATTTTTTCCTAGATTTTAAGACCATGTAATGTTACTGACTTTTCACTTCAAATTGTACTTATTTTCATTTTTGTATCGAACGGTATATTAATCAAAGATTCCAAGCCGTTCGGTATATTAGTGTGCTGTGCGGGCTTCTGACCGAATCTTTCGGCACGCCGGGATTGGTTGAAAATGTGTATCCGGATTTTTGGTTCCGGCGTCGCGATATTACCGAGAGAAGGCACGACTTATTTAAAGGTCGAGAGAACTACTGGTAGGGGCTGAGTACCATCAAGCCGCAGCCAGGCGAATTTTCATCGGAGCCGCCAAGAAGCTTCCTTCGACGGAGCTGCAGTAAAGGCTCATTACAACAATCATGAGAGCTAAATAATGCACAAGTTTTTTAACGAAAAGCCGTAGTGGGCTCTCTAAGTGTTTACTAGAAAAGTGTGAAATCGGTCGTGTTCCATCGAAGCCGAAATAAAAACAGTAAGTTACCAAAACATCCTTCCATAGACTTATCCCTGAGTAGTGCCTTAACAGCAATATGAACTGACTAAAAAGTGAAGTGAAAAGCACTATTTTTCGTCTTCGGGAGTAGTCAGAGTTTAGAATTTAAATGTCATAACTACCAGTTAGGCTAAAATTTTTTGGTAATCCTGTAAAACTGCAAAGGTTAGAACTTTTTATTTTTAAAAACTTGAATAAATTTTCTTTTTGTTGATTAAAGCTAGTGTCTCACTGAATACCTATCTTACTTTTCAGGATAAGAACGGCTGTACCAAACTGATTTTTTTATTTACCAACAGTACACCCTTTCAGCATTTTTTCATTTTTTTAGCTGAAGTTAGATCCTTTCTATTTTAAAATGAATGGTGCCCAAAAAGTCGTACAGCTGAGGTTTCTTTAAAAATAGAAAATAATTCCAAAAAGACGTACAAAAATCTCTTACCCATACCTCTCTACCAAAGAAAACTGAGCTGGTGTGTGTTTAATTTCTTTAGTTCTTTTAAAATCAGGATTCACTCGATTCATTATCAGAAATTAAAGCGGGGCTGCAAGAAAATTGCGCTCAAGCTTGGGGCATCCAATATTCAAACGGTACAAAATTGCGCTCAAGCGTGGGACAAACAACTTCTCACAGGGTACAAAAAAAAGATGCCTCAAAAAGAGGACAGTTTCCCAGGTTACATAACATATTACAAGATATCAGTGCAGACTTAAAAACTAAGTGGTTTACAACTAATATATTGTCAAGTCGGTAACCCAATTATAATTCACATCACCCCATATCTAACGAACAGTGTTATAATAGGATTGACAGACAGCTTTATCCTTAAGTTCGGCCGAATTTGGATTTTTATTCCGGAAGTATAAAATGATCAGTGACTTCACAAAACACAACCTAAATGAGTTTTCAAAAAAGTTCTTTTTATATACCAGATAAATTATTGAAGGTAATGCACTCGTGATAATTTTCGTTCAATCTACACCCTGTACAGTATATTCCACAATTTTTTCAAAATTTTTGATCAGTACTTTTCAAGGTTAAGGGGGGGATAGCGATTTTTCGCAATTTTTTAAAAATAATACAAAGAAAAGTGTGAGCAGGTATTACATTATATATATTTTTGAACTCGTGTTTTTGCAAGCTTTCATTTGACATCCCTTTCGATGACCTAGTAAAAAAAATTTTTTCACTTCCGATTTCACCCCCCAAAACTAACCCCTTAAGTCAAAATATGACTTTCAAAACTACACGGCTCCGATGAGGCCATCAATTCCTATATTAGTACCGAATTTCAACTTTCAATGTCAGATAGTTTCGGAGAAAATCGGGTGTGACAGACCGACAGACACCGAAGTGCTCTTATAAGTGTTCCGCACGGAAAATACAACAAGCGCAAAATAACAACGAACAATCTTATACCCAAGAGTAAACATCTAAGAATATATATATATATATATATATATATATATATATATATATATATATATATATATATATATATATATAACATATTACATTATATATATTTTTGAACTCGTGTTTTTGCAAGCTTTCATTTGACATCCCTTTCGATGACCTAGTAAAAAAAATTTTTTCACTTCCGATTTCACCCCCCAAAACTAACCCCTTAAGTCAAAATATGACTTTCAAAACTACACGGCTCCGATGAGGCCATCAATTCCTATATTAGTACCGAATTTCAACTTTCAATGTCAGATAGTTTCGGAGAAAATCGGGGTGTGACAGACCGACAGACACCGAAGTGCTCTTATAAGTGTTCCGCACGGAAAATACAACAAGCGCAAAATAACAACGAACAATCTTATACCCAAGAATAAACATCTAAGAATATATATATATATATATATATATATATATATATATATATATATATATATATATATATATATATACATATATATATATATATATATATATATATATATATATATATATATATATATATATATATATATATATATATATATATATATATATATATATATATATATATGAACTAAGTTGGGAATGTGGAATCTTTGGCACCATGATACTACGCAGTATATATCACCACTACACCAAACACTTTATTTTTGCACTCGACGCGCGTTTTGCTAACCATGTTAGCTTCATCAGGAGCGATGATTGACAGTCAATCATCGCTCCTGATGAAGCCAACATGGTTAGCGAAACGTGCGTCGAGTGCAAAAATAAAGTGTTTGGTGTAGTGGTGATATATACTGCGTAATATATATATATATATATATATATATATATATATATATATATATATATATATGTATATATATATATATATATATATATATATATATATATATATATATATATATACCTTTTAAAAATGTGCTCCATATGCCTGAAGATCACAAGTATATGGCGACATCTGTCCTTGCATTGATGAACTAATATCTCTATTGATAAAAAATTAATGATTTCCAAATTTTAGATTTTTGAAAAGATTTTATAGGGACTCTAATGTGACAAAATTAATATAAATATATTTAGAATAAAACAAACTCAGTATTAAATAAAATTATCTGACAAGGTTTATTTGACTACCTACCTAAGACACTAGCACGGCTAGTCTGGTTTTCGGACAATATTGAAGAATTAAATTATTTGGTTATACCAGTTCGAGTCATGTTGTATTATGTTGAAGGCGCCGGTTTTGTTATGTCGATTTAGAAACTAATTTTTTCGCTAATGAAAAACAAAAACAAAACGTAGGGTTAGACGAATTAAATAAAATATCACGAAAAAAATTGGAAATATGATGACGTAGGCTATGTGTGTTAACCAGCATCTTTACAACAATAATCTTAAAAAAATAATATCTTAGCTGCATAGACTTTTAAAAATAGATAATGAAGGTCAAGTAATATACAACGGAAAAAGTTCGTAAAAGTTCTACACTATGTGAAAAATAACTAGAATTATTTGACATTGTTTAAAGTCTCTTATGTTATTAAAAAACGAAAAAAAGATAGTGCAAGTTAAACATTTACATCTTGTATAAAAAGGTGAGTTAGGTTTACATTATGGCGTGTTATAAAAATAAACTTTATATAAACATACA
The DNA here is from genome assembly GCA_019049505.1 of Pachyrhynchus sulphureomaculatus. Lineage (NCBI taxonomy): Eukaryota > Metazoa > Arthropoda > Insecta > Coleoptera > Curculionidae > Pachyrhynchus > Pachyrhynchus sulphureomaculatus. The sequence goes on from CM032450.1 coordinate 9,012,457, forward strand.
TTGTTGTGTGTACATCGCATTGTTAATCACCCAGTACGTCATCGTGCAGAATTTTTTGTAATATTTTGTTTAAACATTTAAACCTTGTATTTGTAGGTTATTTCAGTGTCGTATTCGAATGACATAACTTCAATCGACCCGGATCACTCGCTCTGAAAGGAGGCCAATAATAAAAAAGACAAAATAACTTTGGAATGTCCTAAAGTGATTTGGATACATCCCATCTTTCTCAATTGAATACAGCCCAGTTTAGATTTTCAGCAGAGAGTAGGAGGGAGTGTTTTTCTAAAAGTGGTCCATCTTACTGCAGAAAGAAAAATTTAAAAGTGATCTTTAATTTTTATGGAATTTTTTTAGTCGTATTGATAATGACCTCTTAAATTGGCAAATTATCCATAAAAATCTTTTCTTTTGTAGGGTATCTACTGATGATCTTTCAGATAGAGTAATTCTAGTTTAATCTCTGATAACATTTCATATTATACTACCTGTGCCCGCGGCTCCGCTTGCCTGGACTACAGAATTATTGTTTAGATTTTTTTGCGAGAGAGCGCGCTGGCAGCAAACTTTTTTTCGACTTAATTCACTATTATTGTCACTGCTTATTCCTTATGTTACCTAACGTAACAAAATATATACTAAAACCTGACCAGAGAATATAACACGTAGGCTGAAAAGTTTTTGGTCCAGCTACTTGAAATGCAATCAGTCCAACGCTTTTCTAACATTTATATGCCTTTTTTGTAAAAGGATTTGTCTTTGCCTTAAAAATAGGCCTCAGTTTCGGCGATAACTTCTTCACTGGAGCGAAATTTTTTTCCCCGCGAGCATTTTTTTGAGGTCTGCGAATAGATGATACTCACTGGGGGCCAAATTTGGAGAATACGGTTAATAAGGAAGCAATTCATTCAATTTTCCCATCGTAACCATTGACTTGTGACATGGTACATTGTCTTGGTGAAAGAGCACTTTTTTCTTGTTGATTTGGGGCCGTTTCTTTGCGATTTCTGTCTTCAAATGCATCAATAACTTTATGTAATATTCGCTATTGATGGTTTTTCCCTTCTCAGCATAGTTGATTAAATTTATTTCGTGCGCATCCCAAAGTACAGAGGCCAAAACCTTCCCAGCCGACCGTTGTGTCTTTGGTCGCTTCGGGCGGCTTTCACCGGCTGTTCCACTCAGCTGATTGCCGATTTGTAGTGATGGATCCATATCACATATCGCATGAAAAAATCCTTTTTGTTGCGTTTAAACAGGTCCAACCAACGCTCAGAATCATCAACACGTTGTTATTTTTGTTCCACTGTGAGCAAACGCGGTGCCCAATTCGAATGACCAAGTGTTCATGCACAATATGACCAAAACGTTCTTTTGATATTTTTAGGGTGTCAGCTATCTCATGCAATTACATTTTATGGTCATCCAAAACAATATTGTGAATATTTTTTACGTTTTCCGGTATAACCACCTCATTTGCGCGTCAAGAACGTACAGCATCATTTGTGACTGTACGACTGCATTTAAATTCATCATACCAGTAAATGATGAGTGATTTTCCAGGGGTAGAGTCCCCATAACACTTAAGAAGCCATTGCTATGCTTGAACGATAAGTTTTCCTATCAAAAAACAGTGTTTAATCAGCATACGAAATTCGATTTTTTCCATTTCCATATATACTTTGCATTTATTTGTTTAAAAGAATACATCAAATAAAAATCAATCAATATAGGAGTATTTCAAGTTTTAAAGGACACATTTAACTAAAATAAGTCATTCCACTGAGTTTGTGCTCTTTTTAGATTTTTTAAAAATCTATCAAACTCGATTTTAGGATGATAATGACGTTTTATTGCAACATTGAGTATTTCGTCCTCTCTTTTCTTTGTTTCTTATTTATTATTTGTATATTATATTATTTTGTTTTAGGTAAATAAATCTACAACTGTATATGTCAATATTTAGCCTATTTAAGTAATTTATCATGACAAACCGAAGGTCAAGAATCAATTTATTTCTTGACAAATATGTGTTTTTTCCAGGAAATGTTATTGTAGGAAAGGCGGTATGTTATTTTAGAACAAGCAAAGAAGTTGAGAGTAAGTAAATATGACTTTTTCTAAAGCAAATGAAAAAACTGATTTCCTATTGGTCACTTTTTAGTGTTCCGTAAGGAACAGTTATAAGATCACTTCGGTGTCTGTCTGTCTATCTGTCACACCCTATTTTCTACGAAACTATTTGACATAGAAAATTGAAATTTGGTACTAATATAGGAATTGATGGCCCCATCAGAGCCGTGTAATTTGAAAGTTAAATTTTGACTTTAGTTCAGGTCCGATTTCACTCCCCAACCAAGTTAAAAAAAATTATCAGGTCATCGAGTAGGGTGTTAAATGAAAGCTTATAAAAAAATTTATATAATACTTGCGCACACTTTTCTTCGTATTATTTTTAAAAAATCGCGAAAAATCGCTGTCGCTCCACCTTATCTCGAAAAGTACTGATCAAAAAATTTCGATAAAAATTCTGGAATATTCTCCACAGGGTGTAGTTTAAACGAAAATTATACTTTACCTGGTATATAAAAAGAAACAAAAATTCAAGGTTATCAGTTTTCAGTAAAGGTCGGAAAAAAAACTTTGTTGAAAATTTATTTAGGGAGTGTTTTGTGAAATCATTGATCATTTTATACCTCCGTAACAATTTTTTTTATTTTAAAAGCAATCAATATAAGGAATACTAATTGCGCAACTCCAACTTGCACTTGACCGGTTATTTTTTTGTAATTGTGTAAATGTAAAAAACTTTTTACTTCCCCTCCTAAGGAGAAGTACTGTATTTGTGAAAAAATTACCCTCCACGATTTTAGCATTTTTCCGCGTTGCAGAGTCCCCAATTCATCAAAACACAGTTTCTCACTTTCGTTGACCCGTCTGTCAGTCTGTTGGTACGGTAATTCTCGAACGAAATTTGCTTCAAATACAACAACTTTGAACTAGGAAGAAATCTATAATTTTTAAGCGATATTGCCTCATAGGAAGAAGGTGAACGGCTTTTTGGGTAATCCTGTATGAATTTTAAGCATAATTATTTAAAGTCAAACAAGTAAGGAGTGTTATGCTGATTTCAGGGTTTTTGGATTCGAGGAGTATGAAGATTACGTTACTATTTTATTATCCGAAGTACCGGTAACTGAGTCTGCAGTCTGCGCCAACCAAACTAAAACTACCAATGCTATATCGGTAGGGGTAGATATCTACTCGTCTCCACGAAATATATCTCGTCTGCATCGGTGGCGTTCAGTTTTGGTACATTTTGTATCAATAGTAATGATGAAACTATCGGACAAAAATAAGGCCCAATACTTTTCTTGACAACTGACTATATATATATATATATATATATATATATATATATATATATATATATATATATATATATATATATATATATATATATATATGGGGTGTTATGGAGATCACTGCATATATTGAAATGCGTTAATGATGGGGTTATGTAGAAGCATATTCAATACTTTTTTTTTTTCAAATTCGAAAAACTTTTGATTGATTGATTTATTTAAGGGGGGTAGGGCGCATCGACTACCTGGGTCATTTAGTTCGAAAAAGTTTTAAAAAACTAAAAAAGAGCAAAACTGAATTTTACCGTCAAACTACCCGCACCTGAAAACCTCCAAACTAGCTCAGGCGCAGGGGCATTGTTGCTGTCTGTACAGTGCGCCGTCGCTGAGTTAAATCTCACCAACACTATAAATATCACGCTCTTATTAGCAATCAGCCACATTGTTTAGTTGTTTTGTTTACCAGTGGCGGAGCGAACACAATATCTTCATTCATTTCAATATTTCTTTAGGGTTGATGTTTTGCATTATTATATTGAGACTCGCTATTAAGGTGAATTTTCTGCAATTGGTCTTGCTACAAGGATGTATCAATTCCAACATATGTAGTGATTTCCATAACACCCTATATATATATATATATATATATATATATATATATATATATGTATATATATATATATATATATATATATATATATATATATATATATAATATATAATATATAATATACATATATACATATACACATATACACATAATTTTTTATTTATGTTTTTCAGGAATTATAATAAGGTTACGTGGTAAAGAATCTACAAAAAATTCACCGAACTCGAAAACTAATTATTATAGCCAAAATGAGTTCCTGTCAAGTGATAAAATAGTTCATGGAGAAGGTAAAACCAATTAAACGTTTAAAAATTAGATCTAATGTTGTTATAAAACATAAAACATACTAAGCATGTGCATCGTCATCACTGTGGAACTGCCACCAATATTTTAGGTGATAATTGGATTCAATTTATTCGAGCAACGTAAAATTCAAAAAGCATAAAATTTTTTATTTTTACACTGTACTAGGAACGATGGAGCCTGGAGACCATATTTTTCCCTTTTTGCTTTTGCTACCTGAAGATTTGCCGAGTAGCTTTAAAAACAACTACGGGAAAATTCAATTTTCTGTAAGTGCAATAGTCTATAGACCATGGAAAACTAACTTTGAGGATAAAAAAGATATTACTATTATCTCACCGATAAAGTTAAACAAATTTCCCGCCATGTTCCATGTAAGTAATAAAAACTTAGAAAGACCTTAAGGCCTTTTCAAATGGTCGATCTAGACTAATAAACTTTAGTTCAAATAATGACATAAATATCACATGAATCGTTAAACATCATTCTATCAAACATCTCTGACTAGTGATCAGTCTTACCCTTTCATGATATACATGATTGCCAAACCCTTAAAACAATGTTTAGATTGACCATCTGACCGGACTTCTATTACAGCGGGTTCTCCGCATTCTTCCCCGGAAAACTTACAGTGTTTTGTGAAAACGGCAGTTATTCGACGCAGAAAGTGGTAATAGTCTACTTTTGAAACGAATTAGAGATAAATACAAAGTTTTACAAAATATGAGATAAACTAACATTTATAAGAAGAGTTGGTCTTCGGGTCATCAGATTTTTTAGAAAAATTAATATCAGATGTAAGATATGGTTTCAAAGTTTTCAGGGAAAGAAGGTGACGAATCCGGTAAAATTTTCGACCTTGGTACTAGAAATCAAAATAATTGATCTATGGAATCAGCCGATACTTAATGGAAATACATTCTAAATTATTAGAAACCTTGTTTTTTTGTTAAGATTTCCATTTTATTAAAAATTACCCGTATACCCCTACAATGGTCTCGACAACACTGCATCTTCTTAGAGTGGCATATAGTTGCACTCCATTCGAAGAAGTTACACTGTTGTCAAAAGCATCGTCGTAATATACGAGTAACTGCAATAAAGCGAAACTCTTAACAAATAATTTAATATCTAAGAATGGAAATAATGAAAAGATCTGGTTTGATAAACTTTTATTGAAATTAAATTTTAGCAACCAGTGGAATATTCAGATGAAAGAGGAATAACTCCTTTCTGCTTTTCTGGTGGTCTCCTTCAGTTAGTGGTTACTTTACAAAAAAGAGCTTTTGTCATTGGAGAGAATATAAACATTAAAGTTTACTGTAAGAATATGTCAAATATTAACGTGGAACAAATACGTGTTCAAATAGAAATGGTATATTTGTTCAATTGTTGACAGTATTTTTAACGTATTATCATATAGAATTTTTTTAGAGGTCAAGATTTAAAATGTCTGTTTCTACAACCAAATATAAAGAAGAAACGTTATATTTGGCATCTGCTACTTGTAGTGGTGTGGAGTCTCATAAAAACAACACATACAATATGCTAATACCAATACCAATCTCGATTGTATTACCAAATTTTAGTGGCAGTAAATTATTTAGTTATGAAACTCCCTTAAAGGTAGATTTTTTTAGATAAAAATATTATAGTTTTAATTCATAAACTAATTAGGTATGTCTGACAGAATTTAAATAATATTAGTTAATCACCTGCCCAACTCAATAGATCGTATCGTAAACCTCTAAAGAATATGAGTTACATTCTACATCATTTAAGTGCTGAGGAATCGTAGAATTATGTAGGTGTTAGCACAGCAAGCTACAGCTACCATTAAAACCGTCGTCCGCAGGAACGACTAAAAAAGATCTTGTCGTCAGAACTCTCAAAACATAGGTAATAAAGTTGCTGGTACAGTATGCTGGCATAGGAAAAATCATACACATGAATCGAAGTCTCCATCTCCATCCTCGATCCTCTGTTGCTAGAATATACATTTCACGTCATTACAGTGGAAGAGGACTTTTGAGCTCAGAGTATCTGGATAATCGAAGGTTGCAAAGAGTTCCGACTCTCTCCTGGAGATGAACTGTGGCCATAAAAAAGAGAAGTGAAGAGAGCGCTTCTATTTAGGTTTGCGGAAGGTGTAGTGGAGCAACTTAGTCTGGCAGTAAACTTTAGCGATGTCATCGAACTATAAAATGAAGAAATTAACATTCTAGATTTAAAACCTCTTAGACTTAAGACAGTCATTAACACAGCAGAACAACAACAATTTTATAGGCAGCATACAAAAAAGCTCCAACATGGAATGTAGATTCGTCGCAACTGTCGAAAAAAATAACATTTAGTTTTTTTACAGTTGGCAAGACTGCGGGATTTTTACTAGCTGGTTATGACAGTGTCTTATTGTATGGTAGCCGATTTACCAACGAGTGGGCATTGAGTGTAAAGCATGCGGCGGAGAACCAAAATTACCTGTGCATTTTTTTCAGCGTACTAGGTTTACGTGTACTCTCGTGCATCCACCGTCACAATGCATTTTTTTTTCTTTCAATAACAATGCATTTCCTCTATGAGCTAAAAATACAACGTTACAATAAATTACAAGTAATAGTAGTGAAGAAATAAGGAGAGCCTAGCCTGTTAATTTTTTTTTTTAGATAAGTGCAATTCTGCCTTGGAATTTCCCAAACCTAGAAATAACAACCCCTGTAGCCTTAGGTCACGTGCCTTATTTGCAAATATCCCCTAATATACCGCAATATGTCCCACCATATCCAGCGGCACAACTTTCTAACCTATGTCCAACTGGCCTCCGGCAAATCCCTATATCCCCGTCCCAGAGTATACCCCATATTGAACCTCCTTATCCAGCAGAACAACCTCCTCGTGGGTTTTCAAATGGCCCTGGAAGAATGCCTACATCACTGCCTACCAATACACTCTATACTATACCACCCTACCCAGTAGAACAATCTACAGTAACTTATGCCGAATCTACTTCTACGCCTATGCCTATGCCTATATATATGCCTATGCCGATGCCCACTTCTATGCCCATACCCAGTCCCTCATCTACGCCTATGCGGTGTAGGACAATGTATATTCCCAAACCCACATCTGTACCTATACCTGTTCGTATGTCTATGCCTATGCCTACACCTACGTCTATATTTATGCCTTCACCCACGTCCATGCATATGCCCGGTACTCCTGCTCAAGAAGATTCTTCAAGACCAAGTTCCCTTCGGGAATCTGGAATTTCTACAGGCGAATCAAGACTAAACGTAGACGAAAACTGTAGCTACTTAGGTAGGTATATCTAAAAATAAAACTCCCTACAATCAAATCACCACCTAATCCATGTATTTATGTAGGCCTTACTCAAGTACCTCTTTGTTTTTGTAGCTTCTCGAACGTCTCGAGCAGATGAAACGCGTAAGTATAGTTAATCTGGAACGTAAATTAGTTTATTTTGTAGTTGTTGTTAGTTGTTTTTATAACAATGACAACATTTATTTTAGCTCCGCCGACCTATGATGAAGCAATCTACCACTTTAGCTAGTACAAGACAATGTTATAACTCTGTTTATACCAGTATGAAAATATTATATTTAATTTCCATGTATTTTTTATAAATGGTACATTATACGAACAACTTTAAATTTCCACTAACTGTTTTATTTTAATTATAGGAAATCTTTTTGATATAGCGCAGTTGGAAGATTTTCAGAAAAACTACAACTATTCGTTACTTTCTTCTGCAAGCTATGAGATGTATAATGTCATTTGCTCTTTTTTCATTAGATCATCTCCATAAAAAGGTATTTGTACCGTCATACTCACATAAAACTCTTCGCTCCAAGAAGGTCGAAACTTAAAACCGACAGTTATCAACGACCAATCCAAAGTGAAGTTGTTCACATGACCAAAACTAACATGAATGACATTTGTGTAATCAAGATTATTCTTTTTAAATAATAACTTCAAAGGCGCAAGAAATCAAAACGACAATAAATTAAAATTTTCTCGATTGTGTTTTTTTACTTAAATTGTAGCTTTAGGATTAATTATTTTGAGTGTACTTGTTAAATAACGAGGAAGATTTTTATTTGCATGTCAAAGGTAGACTTGATAGACATAAAATTAGTTCAGAGGTGTCCGTGGTATTTTACCATAAGGAAAAAAATGTTTGTATATGGGATTTCAAATCTTATATAAATTGCCTTGGTTTTGTAACATATATTTACGTTATTAAAGGAGAAGCAGAAGAACAAGAAAAGTCTATTCATTTGCATATATTTGATAATTAAGATGGCGGCGAAATGGCTTTTATGACCCTCAGTTTAATTTTACCGAAATCGACACAACTGAAAACTTTTAGGTCATACATTTTAAGTGAGAAATTAGAATCACATAATATTTTTTTGGTTGCTATTTTCTTTTTCATCTTCAGCGGCCTTTAATAGTCTACTCCTGAACATAAGTCTCTTCAAGTTTCCTCCATTTATCTCGATCACGCCCTCTAATACCAGTTTGTGCCTGCTGCCTCTTTGATATCGTCCATCCATCGTTTTGAAGGTTGCCCAACGCTTCTCTTTTGTGATCTTGGCCTCCATTCTATGATACGCCTTGTCTATCCTGTCTGGCAACATGACCTACCCAACATCCTCCACTTTTGTTCATCGGCCTATTTCTTCAATGCGAATATGGTAATTTTCTCTTTGGAGGTAGTTTGTTAACATTTCATTTATATTTCCAAAACTAAAATTTCCTTGATTTGAGATTTTATCCTTTGGAGTTAAAATCGCCGGAAATAATTGAGTAATGTGTGTTTTCTGTTCTAATTGCCGAGGTTATGTCATCCTATAATTGTTCGACTTCGATATCTTGTGAGGAGCTAGTTGGGGATATACTTGTTGCTGCTATAGCAAACAATAATTAATTTGAGATTTGAAGAAAGTCAGTTTGATCGAGCGCAATTGGCAAATTTCAGTGGATTTGCAACCATTCGTTTATTTTCTTCTGCAAACTACGAGATCTACCATGTAATTTACTTTTTCTTTATTACATCATCTCCATCAAAAGACCTTTGTAATTGCATACACACATAAAACTCTTCTCTACAAGATCGTCGTACCTTAAAATCGACCGTTATCAACGAGCAATTCGAAGAGGATTTGTTCACACGACCAGAGCTAAAACAAAAAAAAAAAGTTCCTGCAGTATTTACTACAGTATAGTTAAAGTGCTTTGATCCCAGATTATTCTTTTTAAATAATGACTTCAAAGGCGCAAGAAATCAAAACGACAATAAATTAAAATTTTCTAGATGGTGTCCTTTTATTTAAATTGTAGCTTTAGGATTAATTATTTTGAGTGTACAGAAGGTACTTGTTAAATAACGAGAAAGATTTTTTTTCATTTTACATGTCAAAGGTAGACTCGATAGTGATAAAATAAGTTCAGAGGCGTCCATCGTATTATGCTACAAGTGAAAGAAAAAATGATCATGCATGGGATTTAAAATCTGAGACAAATGGCGTACGGGTTTTGTAACATACATTTAAGTTGACATACGAGAAGTAGAAAGTCTGTTCATTTACATATGTGATAATTAAAGTGGCGGCGAAATGGTGTTTATGACCCTTATTTACCGAAATCGAAACAAGTAAAAACCCTTAAAACATAAATTTTAAGTGAGTGGAGGAGAAATATATATTTTTGTGATTGCTATAGCACACAATAATTAATTCGAGATAAAAAAAGTCAATAATATTTAAAAAAGAAAACAAAATTCTTAGTTCAAAAGTCTAATTTTTGAGGTAATAATTCAGAACTCTGGGATAAAACATAACGTTGCCTAAGAATACAATCAATTAATAATTACTCTAATCGACACTGCTTTTGTCATACGAAATTGGCGTTAATCTTAAAAATATGTTTGGATACTCTACTACTACAAAACTGCATAGTTTTATTCGGTCACCTTCAGTTTTGGTGACAGTAGCAATTTGACAAAAAAGGCAGCATTTACATGTAAAATGTTAAAAGTTATTGAGACTATAGCACTATAGTACTATTGACATGAAAAATTACAATGATTTTATCCTGTATTTCGGTTGTTCTGTCGAGAAAGTGTTTGAATCTCTCGGATTTATTTTTTTTAACGGCCTAGCACACGTGCTGCCGGGAAATCCCTAAAGCACTAAAGGTCAGACACGTGTGCGAAAAAAGCGATTCACATTGGTCTTGAATCGCTGTAAACTGTACTCGATCTGGAATACAGTCCTGGGCAAATTATTCCAAAGGGATGAGGTTCTCCATATAAAAGACTGTTCGAAAAGGATTGTACGAGGAGTAACAAGCGACTCCCAAATTAACGCCCACCAAATTGAGTGACGATGCTAGAGGAATAGAATGCCCCGACATAAGTATGTCGGGATCAGCAACGTTAACTTATAAAAAACTGCTGCTTGGGTTTTTATAGCGTTAAATTCTACTTAGTTACTGTCACTCCAAGATAAAATTTCTTCCAGGTTCTTGTTACGTTGAACGACCTACTGCTGTCTGCGGATATCTGCATGAGTAGCGGATGTTTGAGCATTAAAGGTGAAGGCGTACTGTCATCTGCAAAGCTGTAGATTGGATTCCTGGTCTTTTCCAGCAGATCGTTAATGTAAATGAGAAAAAGAGTAGGAGACAGTATGGAGCCCTGGGCATACCAGCGTCAATAGTGAAGGTGTCAGAAGAGAGCCATAAACAGAACTTTTCAAACATACCAAAAGACCTTATCTTAGCCAACAATCCATCGTGTCAGGCACGGTCGAATGCCTTGGATATATCCAGAGTAACCCCTCCAGATTCGCCATGGTGTTCAATTGCGTTGTTCCAAACATGTGTTACATAAGTTAAAAGATCTCCTGTTGATCTATGTTTACGAAAGCCATATGGTCGCTGATAATATTGAATTCTTCAAGATATTTTAGAAGATGTTGATTGATAGCCTATTCCATGACTTTCGATAATATTGAAAGCAGTGCGACTGATCGGTAGTTGTTTGTTAAGGTCTTCTTGCCTTTTTTGGGTATCGGCTGAACTGTGGCGCATTTCCAGCCAGAAACATTCCCTTTCTGTAGGATAGGGGAAAAAGTCTACAGAAAACTGGTGTTAGTTCTCTTGCGCAGTTTTTGAGTATTATGGCAGGTATTCCGTCAGCGCAGATAATTCTTGTTACATATGTGGAGAATTGAACTTTTTAACGAGCGATTTCTTGACTACTGCGGTTTTCCTGTTTAGCATCTGGGCCAATATTGGGCGTCACATATCTGCGACATGCCCTTTGTTAAACTTCTTATAGGATAGGTTACGGAATCTCGACATATGTCATTTGTTATGCCAATGATTTGGTCGAAACTTAAAGATATGTAAGTGATTGGTACTAATCAATCGAAACACCGTTAAATATCCTGATTTACTGTCTGCAAGACTGCCTACAAGAAGGTCAGTCTGTTATAGTGTTTAATTGTCCGTGCCACCTAGACCAACATTTTCTAAATCTATCAAAACCGAAGAATTATTTGTCATCTGTAGTAAAAACGGTAAAAACGGAGATCCACAAGAAAAATCTAAATCCTCTAAAGAATGTTGCCTGGAACTATCTCGGAAATATCTTTTGGGCAACTATGGGACAGAAAACTATAAAAATTTCAACAATGAAGTCTTAACGTCTTAAAAAATTTCCTGGATTAGCAGCTGAAATTTTTTCTCGAAAATGTAGGCATTGTTAGCGAAGAACACGGAGAAATATTTTACCGCGATATGGAGAAATGGAACCCCATTTTTTTTGAATGACACGAGTTCTACAGAATGCAGTTAAGCACTCACGAAAATCATAAAATATTAACTGTTTGTTATTTTATACCCTAATTGTTCAATTTAAAATAATTTTTTAGGCTTTTAATGGAAAAAATAAAATTTCATGCCGCAAAAAAAAATGTTACCTCTTACAATATATTTCTATTTTTTTTTATAGTTAAGAACATCTAACATACTACAAAGTTTTTGTGTTATTATCAACCATTAAAGAATCTAAAAAAAAAGAAAAATTGTATGCTTTTTAATTTCAAAACAAAATCTCAATTGGAGAACAGTTAAATAACTCCAATTTAAAAAATCAATCTTCGGCAATACGAGTCAGAAATCTTGGATTTTTTATTCGGAATTCGGTTTTGTTTTTCAGAATTCCATTGTAGTTTCGTATCTTGAAATGATTTTGTTATTTCTTTAAAATACCCCGTCTGTTACTGAAAATATCTTAATTTTCATAGAAAATAAATGCCTTCGAGCAGTAAGCTTGAGAAAGGTGCGCTTCTGCAAATAAATTGCCAGCCGTGTTGGCAGCTCTGCTTGAATGACTTAGTAAGTCGCCGGTAGAGTGCAGTAAAAGCATCTATTTGTTATAGTTCTCCGTTAGTTACTTGGATAAAGAACTAAAAGTATGTTCTCGTATTTGCTGAACCTAGCCCAGCTGATGAGCCGTGATACGGGCGAAACGCGTCCTGGGATAGTTCAGCAAATGCGAAGAACACAACACTTTGGTAACTTCTAAGAATTACAATTTTTTCGTTTATTTTTAATTGTTATACCAATGCGCCAGAAAATAAATGTTATTCCAATGTTATTCTGCTTCAAGATTGCCCGTTTTACTTGGGTTCTGAACTACGGTCTTCATCACTTGCTTACTCCAGTTCTTCGACTCTCGCAACGATATGGTTTGTGTGTGGTATTGACCTTTTTATTAATCAGATTCAAAGAGATAAACCTGTCTACTTACAGCGCAGGCTCTCTTTTCTTTTCATTTCAAATAGATATAATGAGAAAATCGGGAGCTGCGATTTAACAGCTATGTCGGCTGAATATCAGCAACTTAAAATGCAATCAGCCTTTTATAAAAATAAAATATCTTGTTATGCTTCTATCCACATATAGAGCAATTCTACTCATGATGGATTCTCATTAAATTGTTTTATGCAGCAGTGTAATATAGCAAGACTTTTCCTATACACAATGTTATATTACATCTTTTTTTTTTTTTGAGGGACAATAGGCGGCCGCACCTGTATTCACAGTACTGGTGCTAATAGCAGCAAATTAAGAATTGTACAGGTTAGTTCAGGTTAGGTGATAAATGGACCACTAGAAACTTTCGTAGACAAGAGCCTGAAAAAAATATTCCGAACTTACTGGTCTAATATCATAACAACCGAAGAACTAAGGCAAATAGCAAATCAAAAATCCATAGAAATATAAATTAAAAGCGAAAATGAGGGGAGCTTGACCAAACATTGGGCAAACCATATGAGGGCATCGTCAAAAACGGCTCTAGACTGAAAGAGAAGGCGTAGCAAAGGAAGACCCAGAACCACCTGACGTAGAGCTATACCAGAGGAGACTCAAAACATGCAAAAACCTGCTTAATATAATAGTAAATACAGAAGTTGTAGTTTCAAAATTTTCAGTTCAGAACATTACGAAACAATCGCGTATCACGTTTCTGATATATGATACAAACTTCGTATTTTTTAAATGGAATATCCTGTATATTATTTTTCAGTTTTATAAAACTCTTTATTTTAGAAACGCCAAAATTTTCCGGAGAGTGAAAACAGGACATAGGCAGAATATTTATTAAAACTAGTATGAGAGAAGTATACCGTATTTTATGGAAGCAAAGAATTCTTAGCTTAAGTACATTTCCAAGAATATATAACCACTTCTTAACTGAAATAACGTTTGAGCGAAAGAAAAAGACTACACAAAGAAAAGACAACTACGAAAATGAAAAATGGAATCTTGGCTGTATTTTTAACATTTAAATATTCAATGCAGACCGTCTATGACAATAAATTGTATTCTTGGTTTTGCCGCGATCCGTATATAAAGGGACTAATAATTTGTTCAATTTATACACAGTGACATAAGATGACTTTTGACATTCGCTCGACAAACTTCGAATGCCTTTAGTACGGATGTCAAGGGCCGGCACTTGGCATCGGTCGGCGTCTTTGAACGTCACAGGACGCCGAACAGACGTCGTTATCTTTACGCGGCTGCAACCACTCGATATGTTAATGCTGATGCGAATTTGAATAGATGAAACGTCTGTAAAAATTTAAAAAAGGAATATTTGTTCTTGTAACATCAGGTTTTTGTTTATTTTTTACGATGAAATAGTGTACTTTGCAATAATGGCTTTACTTCCCTCTCTGGGAAGTAAAAAACATTTTTATTTAGCATAAGCAATATTTAGGTATTAAATAAATTACCAAATAAATATTACTATGGTATGGTAAATCCCCAGGTATAAGATCATGCCTTTTGTTTTTTCAATGGGGCAATAAACAGCCCTATTAAGGTTTTGTGCATAGTTGCCAGGTATTACGATAAACGTATTTTTATTTTACCTGCTTTGTATACCGCCCTCACTTGCACCTGCAATCATATTGGATCTATTTTTACCTATATATTTACTACCTGGCAACCAGGTTTGGAGCTCTTTAAGTATTTGATAATATAGGCCTAATGACCACAGGTCCCCATTAATATTCGAAAGATACTTTTTATTATTTTTATTTTTAGTTTTACTTACAACTTGGAACGTAACGGTTCCATTTTAATTATGTTGCGTCGGTAGGAAAATTGCTATAGTGGCTATCGCAAGAGAAAACATTTATCACTTGACGCTAAACAAATAATGAAAAATGTTTAGGACAGTTTGGTAAAAAGAAATTTGAATAAACAAAGTGCTTTGCAAGAAACCAGTCAACTAACAAAAATCCCAATTTCTACGAGTAAGGACGGAAAGATTTAAATGCATCATGTAGACGATTGTGAAAAAGACGTCATCAGGAGAAAAATATATTCTATGTATGAAGAGCAGTTGGTGCCGACACTAGACAAAATAAAATTAAGACTGGTGCAGGACGGGACCAATATACATTGTGGCCGATCAACCCTTCACAGAATTCTCTTAAGAATGGGATTCACGTTCCGAAAAATTAACAAAAGGCAGGTAGTGATGGCGTCACAAAGATTACGCATCTTGCGACATACTTATTTACAAGAAATTAAAAAGTATCGATCAGAGAATTGGCCAATAATTTACCTTAACGAAACATGGTTCGATACCCACGACACTGTGCAAAAAGGATGGGTTGACAGCAGTACAAAATGTCAGACTAACGCACCTTCAAATAAAGGTAAACGAATAACGATTTTGCATGCTGGATCTGAAAAGGGCTGGATTTCAAATTGTCTATTATTATCTGCAAAAAACATAAAAGATTGTAGTTTAGACTATCACGAATACACAACCACAGAACTTTTTGGAAATTGGTTTCAAAATTCCCTTTTGCCAAATGTTCCTGAACAGAGTGTTATGGTTATGGACAAGCAAGTGACCATAGTCGCCTACTAAATAAGGTTCCTAATGCAGCCAACACCAAATCGGAAATACAGGAATATATGTTAGAAAATGACATTTATTTTGACTTTAGTTATAAAAAAAGTGATCTTTTGGACGTTTTGAAAAACTATAAATTGAAAAAGAAATACGTTTGTGATAGTATGCCTGAGAAAATGGGACATACTGTTTTGCGGCTTCCTCCGTATTATTATGTGTTTAATCCAATTGAACATATTTGGCATCAAGTTAAATAAAAAATAAGGGCACAAAATGTTTCTCCTACTTTATGCGTGTCAGTGGTTGAATTAGTAAAACAAGTTATAAAGCGTGTGAAATTTGGAAGAATTTCATTCAGCACGTTGTTAAAGTTGAAGATTCATATATTTATGTAAGTAATATAATACTGATAATTACCTCAGCTGATGACAGTAATAGTGAAACCGAAGTAGGCTTAAGTTAAAATATATTTTTATTTATACAATATGTCCTCTCTTGTAAACCCCATTCATTCAAATTGTATATTTGTACTTCTTATCTATTTGTTTTTTACATGCATCTATAAATAAACATCTCCGAAAACACTTGTAATTTTATTTATTTACATTAATGAATAAAATTCTTAAGTCCATCTCTGCAACCTATCCTAAACAAAAGGACAGAATTTTTATATTGCCCATTTAAAACGGCAAAAATTAGGATCTTATATTTTGGGACAGGCTATACACATAATACATCCCTTTCTAGACAAGTTATAAATATGAAATACTACCATTTATAAATGAAAAAATTAAATAACTATACTATTACTGTTTAAAAGACAATGAAAAATATCAATTATTCACCAAATACGTTGAAATTTTTACCATTTACGTGTATAGGAAAATTTAGCCAAATATTTGCTCTAATATTAGATAAATAAAATGTTTGGAGACATCTAGTATACGACTGAGGTACAGTATTACATTCAAAGTTCAGTTTTTTGTTTTTTTTAAGGGCAAAGCACGCGCGCCACAAACAATTCACGTTGATCTCGAAACTTTGTAAATTTTACTCGGTGAGAAATCATTCCAAAGGGATGAGGTTCTCTATATAAACAACTGCTTGAAAAGGGTTGTACGAGGCGTGACAAGCTGAACGTCATACGAATGTGAAGTATATTAGCGCGACGTGTATTCCTAGCATGCCAAGATATATCTGCTCTAAAATTAACATCCAGCAAATTAAATGACAGTACTAGAGGAATGGAGTGTCCCGACATAATTATGTTGGGTTCAGCAAAGTTAACTTTTTAGAAAAAACTGTCGCCTGGGTTTTTGTAGCGTTAAATTCTACTTTGTTACTGTCACTCCAAGATAGGATTTCTTCCAGATCATTGTTAAGCTGAAAGACTTCCTGTTATCTGCGGGTATTTTCATGAGTAGCCGATGTTTGAGCGCTTCAAGTGAATGACGAGACAAGCGTACTGTCATCTGCAAAACTGTACATTGGATTCCTCATCTTTTCCAGCAGATCATTAATGTAGATGCGAAAGAGAGTAGGAAATAGTACAGGACCTTGGGGCACACCGGCGTAAAAAGAAATATGTCGAATGCCACTCTCTAAGGAAACACGAGAGCCATAAACCAAAACTTTTTAGACATACCATATGAGCGTACCAAAAGTATGGACGTTCAAAAGTAATGGACAACCCTGGCGAGCCATTTAGAAATTGCCAAACTAGAATATTCCATGTTTCGCTCCATATCAGAACTCGTCAGTCAGCCTAGGTAAAGTGACAATCGCAACACCCACGTAGAAATACTGAGTGCCATCCAGGGTGAACCGCCCAAAACTTTTAAATTCAAGAACAAAGCAGATAGGTAAACTGGAATTTAGTTTTTTTGTTAGGCATATCTAAGAGGGTATAAAAGACTAGACTTACAGCCTTGGCCAAAAGTATTAGGCACCCTACAATTTACTTCATTTCTTGTGTTTTAGGGCAAAAAGTTAAATTCATATGTTTTGTAAAATCGTATATTGAGGTAAAATTATGAAATAAATTAATATTTGATGTGTCCGCCCTTAGCTTTAATTACAGCAGCAATTCTTTGGGGCATGATGCCTACAAGCCTAGTACATTCAGTTGTACTTATGGCATCCCACTCATCCATCAAAGCGCTTTTAAGCGCTGCTTTTGATGCCATGCTATGCTCCCGTATCATGCGCTTCAGAATACCCCAAAGATGTTCGATAGGGTTTAGATCTGGAGAATGCGCCGGCCAATCCAACAAGACAATGTTATTGTCTCTAAACAAGCGCATCGTAGCCGTTGATTTATGACAAGGTGCATTATTTTGCTGGAATTTGATGTCGTCTAAATTAGTGTCGCCAAAAATGCGCGTTAGCGAAGGCATCAGTACAGTTTCTAGTACATTTATGTACTTTTGGCTGTTAATGCGGCCTTCACAAACGAACATTTCGCCGACACCTTTAGCAGCTATGCAGCCCCAGATCATAATGCTGCCTCCTCCGTGTTTTACAGTAGGTACCACGTAATCTGGATGGTATTCGTCGCCGACACGCCGCCTCACGAATGTCACACCTGACGTTCCGAATAGCTGTAAGAATAGAAAAAATACTCAATTAAAAAAATTAGTTATTATTTTGACTAAAACGGATTAAATCAAGAGTAATTGTATGTAGGTATTTGTTAAAATAAATCACTCACCTCAACGTTGGATTCGTTGGACCATACAACATTAAACCAATCTTCTTCGCTAAAATGTTGGTGCTTCAGAACCCACTCTAAGCATTTCTTCCTGTTGGTCTCTGAAAGCCAAGGCGACTTTGTAGCTTTGCACCCTCTGAATCCAGCTTCTGACAGTCTTCTCCTTGCCGTTCGAGAACTAATCGGCATCCCAATCTCTTCCAACAGAATTGTAGCAAGCTCAGATGATGTTTTTTTTTCGATTTTTTAATAGACTCATGGATGAGTTTTCTGTCCTGTCGTTCATTAGTCTTACGTTTTCTCCCCATTCTCATTTTGTTGGCATGGGAGCCAGTCTCCACAAACCTTTTAATAGCACATTGCACTGCGCACCGAGAACATTTCACTAACTTGGCTATTTCTACTTGAGACTTGCCTTGTTCATGTAGGGTTTGAATTTTAATTCGTTTTTCAATACCAAGCTCACATTTCTTAGGCATTTCTCAAATATAAGAATATCCAGTTTACAAATAAAACACGCACGGAAGCTTCTTGATACTACAAGTAGTAAAAAGAGACTGATAAAACATTAAGAATATTTTTCAAAAAACCTCATTATCACAATTTTATGGGCCAGGTGTTTTATGAACCTGTAAAAGAGATTGTCTATTTTTTAAGTTAGCATTTGACAGCGCCGCCTATAGTATTATGAGTTTCACGTGTTTATAAGGGGTGCCTAATACTTTGGCCCAGGCTGTACTTCACGCTTCTTTTAAATATGAACCAAACGAATGAAAAGCGTCTTCATGTTCAATTTCATTAAGGTCTCCTTTGCAATACAATGTAGGATCCGATGAGATTTCTCTCTAAAAAGTCACTTACAAAATATTCAAATAACGATCTTCAAATTTCACTAAAATCAAATACACATCTAAACGACCCTTAATAAAATACAAATAACTGTATAATGTACACTATTTTATTTGTATTCCTCCGAAAGGGTTTTTAATTACGTAAAATCCAAACCGCACACAATACTTTATTAAGCTAAATTTAATATTGGAGTTATTGAAATTCAAGCTTGACGATAATTTCCATTTGAATATATAAGTACATTTTCCAACATTCCATGGCAACGGGAATGTCATTATTTGATTGTGTACCTGGTTCTGTAATATCTGTCTGGAATATCTAATATTAACGTCAATATTATCTACCTGAGTTATTACGGTAGGTCTCATATTATATTGGATAAGTATTACAAGCTAATTTTAAATATTATTCTGTAAAAAGAAAAATAAAACTTTCGGGTAGGATAATAGACCAGTTTTAAGCATAAGATCTTATAGCCAAACATATTAGAGGTTAAAGTGGTGGGAAGTGGTGGTAGTAAGAAGGGGTGGCCTGAAATATATTATGTTATATAGCCTGTCCCAAAATATAAGATCCTGATTTTTGCCGTTTTAAGTGGGCAATATAAAAATTCTGACCTTTTGTTTATGATAGGTTGCAGAGATAGACTTAAGAATTTTATTCATTATTGCAAATAAATAAAATTATAAGTGTTTTTGGAGATGTTTATTTAGAGATGCATGTAAAAACAAATGGATAAGAAGTACAAATATACAGTTTGAATGAACGGAGTTTAGAAGAGGGGACATATTGTATAAATAAAAATATATTTTAAAGCCTAATTCGGCTTTACTATCACTGTCATCAGCTGAGGTAATTATCAGTGGTTTTGTATTATTTACATAAATATATGAATCTTCAACTTTAACAACGTACTGAATGGAATTCTTTCAGCTTTCACAACGTATATCATTTATAACTTTTTTTACTAATTCAACCACTGACACGCTTAAAGTAGGAGAAACATTTTGTGCCCTTATTTTTTATTTAACTTGATGCCAAATATGTTCAATTGGATTAAACACATACTATCACAAACATATTTTTTTTTTAAATTTATAGTGTTTCAAAACTTCCAAAAGATCACTTTTTCTAACATATATGCCTGTATTTCCTATTTGGTGTTGGCTGCATTAGGAAATTTATTTAGTAGGCGACTATGGTAACTTGCATTGTCCATAACTATAACACTCTGTTCGGGAACATTTGGCAAAAGGGAATTTTGAAACCAATTTTCAAAAAGTTCTGCGGTCGTGTCTTCGTGATAGTCCAAACTAGAATCTTTTATGTTTTTTACAGATAATAGTAGACAATTTGAAACTCAGCCCTTTTCAGATCCAGCATGCAAAATGGTTATTCGTTTACCTTTATTTGAAGGTGCGTTAGTCTGATATTTTATATTGCTGTCAACCCATCCTTTTTGCACAGTATCATGGGCATCGAACCATGTTTTATCAAGGTAAATTATTGGCTAAGTCTCTGATCGATACTTTTTAATTTCTTGTAAATAAGTGTGATATGATATATGTATAATAACCTGTGGTCATTAGGCCTATATTATCAAATACTTAAAGGGTACCAAGCCGGGTTGCCAGATAGTAAATATATAGGTAAAAATAGATCCAATATGATTACAGGTGCAAGTGAGGGCGGTATACAAAGCAGGTAAAATAAAAATACGTTTATCATAATTCCTGGCAACTATGCACAAAACCGCCATTCTTTAATAGCCCTTAAGACATTTTTTTTAAATACATACTTTTTGAAGCGCCCAGGTATATGTAACTCTTTTAAAAAAGCGGACTGCGGCCCAAGTAGAACTTGAACTGAAGAGAGTTCATGAAGTCTCTGCAGTAGCACTCAAGGCCGTTTATTACTGGATAAATAAATTCAGAAGTGGCCATACGAGCAATGCAGATACTGCACGTTTAGGATACCCGATTGAGATTTGTTCTGAAGAAATGGTTGATAAAATTAATGGTATCGTGATGGAAAATCGCCGCATTATTTTACGTAACAGTGCTGAGATGATGGACATCTCATATGAACGGGTAAACAATATCTTGAATGAAGTTCTAAAAATGAAAAACGTAAGTGCGCGATGGATGCCGCCTTTGTTGACTTTAGCCCAAAAAAGACCAAATATGGAGGACTTCTGTTGACTGTAGACGAAACGTATCCACCATTACACTTCGAAGACAAAACAGCAGTTAAGGCAGTGGGTTGGCGAAGAAGAAAATGCACCGAAAAAGCAAAAAGGCAGTGGGTTGGCGAAGAAGAAAATGCACCGAAAAAAGCAAAAAACACTTTTATCGGCCGGAAAAGTGATGGTAACTGTTTTTCTTGGACTTACAGGGTAGCATCATGATTGACTATTTGGAAAGGGGGTAAAACGCTCCTATTAAGCAACAGTATTAGATAGTTTGCATCGTGAGTTTAAAGCAGAAGTGACCAAGATTAGGGCGCAAAAAAGTGCTCCTTCACCAGGACAATGTGCCTGCTCACAGGTCGGCCGTTGCAATGAAAAAAGTGCCAAGCTGGGCTTTGAAATAGTCTCCCACACATCCTACTCCCCAGATTTGGTCCCAAGTAACTTTTTTTGTTTCTTAATCACAAAAATTGGCTGGGAAAAGGGGATTTTCGTCAAATAAAGAGGTTATCAGTGCTGTAAACGAATAACATGTTCAGTTCGAAACAATTTTTTGTTCCAAGGGAATAAGAAAATTAGAATCTCGCTTGAGCAAATGTAGTGCGCTCAATAGAGATTATGCTAACAATGTTGCCGACTTTCATCCTGGATCGAGGCTGCGAATAATAAATATTGTTTATTTATTTATATAAACAGACTTCAAATTAATAATATACATAGGAACTATGCCACAGATGATTAGTATCTTCAGAAAAAGTATGGTGATTTTTAAAAATTGTCTGTCGGCTTTTCTCAAAGTACACAGCAAACCACAAAAACAAATATGCGTAAAATATTGATGAATGTAACAAGATGTAACAAAACCACTACATGAGGTCATCGAAATTACGAGTGTAGTGAATATACCCACGGTGCGGGCAGTGAAAATCTCTCAATGCCCTCCGGTTTACAATGAGACCGTTCGTTTTGCAGCATCCAGATTAAGCAGTTCCTTTCCTTCCCCTCGACCGGACATATACAACAACTACTTTGCTAATATCTTTAAGCAGATTACACCGTAGTTACGTTAGTTGTTCAATAGTAGTAGTAACCATAGGCGTAGGTAGCTATCTAGCATCTTAAAATATTTTTTCGCGTTTTAATAAGATTTATCAAACTTCATTGTAAAACTCTTGAGACTTTACGACAAAGCTTAATCGATTTCAATGCGTTAAAATCTTCATGGATCGGTTCTCGAGGAGGTTAGTGAGGTGTGTCCTACCACAAGGTTTCATAATATAGCAGATCCTTTGCTATTTACTATTTATACCAATATCTTTACGTCCTATCTAGGCCATGTTACCGCATGTTTTATGCCGATGATATGCAAATGTTCTGCGCTTTCTTGAATGATGAGCCGATGGGCAAGAATATTTATAAATATTCATATACACACACACACACACACACACCTACACACATCCATAGACACACACACATATTGTGTGTGTGTCTATATATATATATATATATATATATATATATATATATATATATATATATATATGTATATATATATATATATATATATATATATATATATATATATATATATATATATATATATATACAGTCCCTGGCCAAATTATTAGACGCACTGCAAGATTTCATGTAAAATATTAATTACCGAGTGATATTGTACCGTTTTATTATTTTAAATTGATTTGTTTTTTATTTTTATATTATCCAATCAATTACCTATTTATTTGACATAAATAAAACAGCATTAATTTAGAAAAGCATAAGTTTATTAAGTTTTAAAGAAAGGTGAAATTAATGTTAGTAAAAGTCAATATTTAGTTGAGCCACCTTTAGCCGCTATCAAAGCTTTAATTCTGCGCGGCATGCTATCAATGCAAGATTGTACTGTCTCCTGCATTTGAGGATGATGATTCCACACATGAATAATCTTTTCTAGGAGCTGGGTTTTGTTGGTAATCACATCTTTAGCCACTTCTCTTTTCATCAGCTCCCACACATTTTCAATGGGGTTCATATCAGGGCTAGCCCTAGCCAATCCAACAGAGGGATATTTTTTTCTGCCAAAAAAGCTTTAACAGACCGAGCAGTGTGGCAGGGAGCTCTATCTTGCATGAAAGTGAATGGTTCCCATTCTCTGAGCTGCGGAATCAACCGATTTTGTAATACTTCTTTGTACTGATCTTGCCTCATTATTCCTTTGACGACGTACAGACGTGCAGTGCCCTTGCCGCTGATGACTGACCAAATCATCACTTTGGTGGGATGTTTAACCGTCGGGACGACACAATCAGGATGAAACTTTTCTCCATGACGACGACGCACATACTGAGCTTTATTCTGCAAAATTTCGAATGTGCTTTCGTCACTGAAGCAGGCCTGTCAAAAATAGGAAAAATATATAAACTTCCATGTTTATTTGCTTTATTTAACTGAAAATGATAAAAATGTATCAATTATTGATTAAATTGCTGTATCTTACCGATCTCCAGAAGTCCACATCTTTGTCTTGCCATTGTTTGGCCCACTTCAGGCGCTTTGCTTTCATTGCAGCTGTTAACTTGGGCTTCCTGGCGGGGCGAAAGGCCTTAAAATCTAATTCTTTCAATTTTCTTCGAACAGTGCGCTCAGAAGCATTTACGCTAGCATCCTGGAGTTGTGATTTTATTACCTTTGTGGTAGCAAATCTGTTTTCTACACAAATTTTCTTCAAACATCTCTCTGACCGTGGAGTGAAAATTGGTTTTCTACCGCATCTTTTCTTTCTTTTCGGGCTTAATTCCTTCCCTGACTCAATTTTCTTTTTTATGCGTCGTACACTAGTTTCAGAAACCTCCAATCTTCGTGATATTTCTCGGTTTGTAAATGTTTTCGCAATCACAAGGGCCTTCACTTCAGCTTTTTTACGTGGTGAAAGATCGCCTTTTCTACCCATAATGAAAATAGTCCAATTACTTTTTTAAAACACTGCATACAAAATAAACTAATAACTGAGTAGTATAAAACTGTTAAACAAACAATCACAGCCCATAAAGCCACAGAAACACGTCCGTACCTGACTCGATTCCGATCGCGACTGATACAGGTTTGTACTTGTTTACGTTCATGTATCACTTTGTCAACACAGTGTTGCCATATGTTAAAAATAAATACAAATATGTAGTCTACAACAATTCTTTTAAATAAAAATCAATAATATTGTAGTTTAAATATACCATTATTGCATAAAAACTCTTAAGAAACATAAAATTACTAAAAAAATACAGTGCGTCTAATAATTTGGCCAGGGACTGTATATATATATATATATATATATATATATATATATATATATATATATATATATATATATATATATATATATATATATAGAGAGAGAGAGAGAGAGAGAGAGAGAGAGAGGGAGAGAGAGGGAGAGAGAGAGGGGGAGAGGGAGAGGGAGAGGGAGGAGGGAGAGGGAGAGGGAGAGGGAGAGGGAGAGGGAGAGGGAGAGGGAGAGGGAGAGGGAGAGGGAGAGGGAGAGGGAGAGGGAGAGGGAGAGGGAGAGGGAGAGGGAGAGGGAGAGGGAGAGGGAGAGGGAGAGGGAGAGGGAGAGGGAGAGGGAGAGGGAGAGGGAGAGGGAGAGGGAGAGGGAGAGGGAGAGGGAGAGGGAGAGGGAGAGGGAGAGGGAGAGGGAGAGGGAGAGGGAGAGGGAGAGGAGAGAGGGAGAGGGAGAGGGGAGAGGGAGAGGGAGAGGGAGAGGGAGAGGGAGAGGGAGAGGGAGAGGGAGAGGGAGAGGGAGAGGGAGAGGGAGAGGGAGAGGGGAGAGGGAGAGGGGGAGGGGGAGAGGGAGGGGGAGAGGGAGAGGGGGGAGAGAGGAGAGAGGGAGAGAGAGAGGGGAGAGAGAGAGGGAGAGAGAGAGGGGGAGAGAGAGAGAGAGAGAAGGAGAAGAAGGGTAGTCTTGACCGACTAGTTAAACACTCAATTTTTTGTACTTGGGGTAAGCGGTCTTTGGGAAAGAATTAAAAGTTTTTGACACCTTTTTAGCTACACCAAGCTTTCGAAAAATATTTTATTTTCTTCATGCTAAGTGTGTGTGTTCAGAAATCACTATTTGTGGGGGCACATTATTACACTTATTTATCAGAAGAAACATGAAAAAAACCTCAACATAATCCTCTTTGGGAAATATAATATGCTTTTACTCCATTTTGTTAATATGGTACGTAGGAACTACACAATTCTTTCTTTCGTACTCTTCAAAAAAAATCCATATGATTTTTAGGAAGCACCAACCTTCAAACGATACGTGTCAAAATTTCATAACATTTCGACGACTAGTTTACAAGGTACAGTGGTTTTAGTGACACTACTTTTGCTATTTTCAAAATAAAGGAAAAAAAAAATCGAATTTCGTGTGTTTTCTGATGGGAAAAAAATACCGTTCAAGCAAAGCGATGGCTTGATAAGTGTTACAAGGGTCCTAACCATGGAAAATCACTCATCATTGCCTGGTATGCTGAATTTAAGTGCGGTTGTACAAATACAAATGATGCGGAATGCTCTGGACGCCCAAATGAGCTGGTTACACCGGAAAACATCAAAAAAAATCCACAAGATTGTTCTGGATGACCGTAAAGGGAAATTGCTTGAGGTAGTTGACACCCTAAAGATATCAAAAAAAACGTGTTGGCCATATTTTGCATGAGAAAGTTTAGTTCGAAATGGGTAACGCGTTTGCTCAAAGTGGACCAAAAACAACAACGTGTTGATGATTCTGAGCGCTGTTTGGACCTGTTAAAGCGAAATAAAAAGGATGTTTTCATGCGATATCTGACAATGGATGAGATATGGATACACCACTACACACCGGAATCAAATGGGGGCAGTCAGCTGAGTGGACAGCAGCCGGTGAAAGCCGCCCGAAGCGACCAAAGACGCAACAGTCGGCTGGGAAGGTTTTCTGTATTTTGGGATGCACATGGAATAGTTTTCATCGACTATACTGAGAAGGAAAAAACCATCAATAGCAAATATTATATAAAGTTATTGGTGCGTTTGAAGGCAGAAATCGCAAAGAAACGGTCCCAATTGAACAAGAAAAAGGTGCTCTTTCATCAAGACAATGCACCGTGTCACAGTTAATGGTTACGATGGCAAAACTGCATGAATGGACGCTCGAATTGCTTCCTCATCCACCATAATCTCCAGATTTTGCACCCAGCGACTATTATCTATTGTCAAATCAAATAATTTTTTTATACCAGATAAATTATCAAACGTAATTCCCTGGTGATAATTTTCACTCAATCGACACTTAATGGAGAATATTCCAGAATTTTTTCGAAATTTCTTGATCGATAGTTTTAAAGCGATTTTTGGCCATGTTAATGTAAAATAATATATAAAAAAGTTTCTCCAGTATTACATCACATATATTTCTGAACTCGTGTTTTCACAAGCTTTCATTTGACACTCCACTCGATGACCCGGTATTTTTTTTAACTTTCGATTTCACCCCCCAAACTAATTTAGGAAAAAATCGGGAGTGACAAACCGACGGACAGACCAAAATAATCCCATAAGTGTTCCATACAGAACACTAAAAAATCACCTCTCACACCTACATTACCTACCGTGAAGTCTATGAATTATTAAAATACACATTACTGAATAGATTTTAAAAAAAATGAAAAGAGAAGAAATGGGACAAGAAATGAAGGGAAAGAGAGAGAGAAAAAATAAGTTAAAAACATCGAAAAAATAAACAGCTAATTCACTCAAATCGACCACGACTTAAAATCGGGTGCGACAGACAGACAGACAAACAGACACCGAAGTGATCCCATAAGTCCTCCGTATGGGACACTAAAAATGAATAAATAAGCATGACAGTTTTTTTAATAGCAAAATTCTATCTAAATCAATTCTACACCTACGCACATGGTATTAGAGATCAGTAGTCCATATGGTTTTGAGAGTTGTTTATCACAGGATGCCGCTCTTTCATAGTTCACCGCTCACACTTTTCTGCGATTAGCCGATCGCTTTTGTTGATCGCTTTAAATGGCTTAACCGCCCCCAAATTTTTTGTATAACTAGTTGCACAAGTGGAATGTCCAAATGTGGACAGCGAATTGTGATTGACACTAAATACCTTTTCGGATAATGTTTTTTCCTAACCGCACAACATTTCTATAATTGTTAACATCCTTAATCCTTCTAAACGTGTCAAACGAATTTATGTCTCTAAATTGAAACTGTGAGAGGAAATGATTTTATGGGTTTTTCTATAACTTAATCAACATTATTAGTGTCAAAGAATGAGAATCAAAAGAGCTGACTTTTGTGTGTGTAACAAAATTTTTGGTTAGTATTTTCCTTTGTTTGCCAAATGCTGCCCATGTCAGTCTGATTCTTCTCTGTACTACTGTCGTTTGATTTGCTTTTCCACACTTTATTATTTGCCCTAGGTAGATGTATTCCTCTACGTACTCAAGTGGCCCCTATTCTCAAGTTTCGCGGACTGTCTTCGTTTGTCATAGCCTTTGTCTTATCTTTATTCAGCAGTAGTCCTACCCTCTCTAATTTGTTTTGTAGTTCAGTGATCATTTCCTGTATGTCATCAAAATTATCTGATATTAGTGCATCATCAGCATAAAGCAGATGATTTCACTTTTGTCCATTTTTACTGATCCCCTTTTTCCCATTCGAGTTCCTTGAAAACTTCTTCTAATGCAGCAATATGAAATCTCCCTGTCTTACTCCCCATTTGGTAAGTATAGAATTTGTTTTATCTATCTGTTTTCACTATCATTTGAGCCTTGTTATAAATTGTTCTTATAAACTGAGCATACCTATAGTCTATTTTTTTTATGGGTCTAGCACACGTGCTGCAGGGAAGTCCCTAAAGCACTCCAGGAGCGGCATGTGTGCGGAAAAAGCGATTCGCGTTGTTCTTAAATCCCCGTAAATTGTATTCGGTGGGAAACACAGCGCTGGGCAAATTATCCCAAAGGGATGATGTTCTCCATATAAAAGACTGCTTGAAAAGCGTTGTACGCGGAATAACAAGCTGAACCTCATACAGATGTGAAGCACCAGTGCGACATGTATTTCTAACATGCACCACTTTGGGAGGAATTAAGCGGACTACATCCTTCGAACACTTTCCATGAAAATACTTGTAGAACAGACTCAAGTCGCCAACCGTTCTTCGATGTTCCAGCGAATCAATGCCGCAGGTCAGTTCCGGGGTTCCAATCAGACGAACCGCTCTTCTCTGAACAGAATCCAATAAAGGCACTGCGTGTTTGGGAGCGGAGCAAATTGAGCTTTGTAAAGAATTAACAGTTGTTGTGGAGTGTAAAGCTTTCTGGTTCTAAATAATACTCCCAATTTTTAAGAAGCTCTCCTTGCTATGTCTGCAACATGTTCATGCCAGGACATATTTGCTCCCAAACTAACGCCCAACAAATTGAGCGACGATGCTAGGGAAATGGAGTGCCCCCACATAACTATGTCGGGTTCAGCAACGTTAACTTTTTTAGAAAAAACTGCCGCCTGGGTTTTGTAGCGTGGTTACTGTCACCTCAAGATAGAATTTCTTCCAGGTCCTTGTTAAGTCGAACGACCTCCTGCTGTTTGCGGATATTCGCCTGAGCAGCCGATGTCCGAGCGTTCAAAGTGAATGAAGAGATAAGCGTACGGTCGTCTGCAAAGCTCTAGATTGGATTCCCGGTTTTTTCCAGCAGATCGTTAATGTAAATGAGAAAGAGAGTAGGAGACAGTATGGAGCCTTGGGGCACACCGGCGTTGATTGTGAAGGTGTTAGAAAGAAATCCGTCGACCGTAAAGAACGCTCTCTGAGGAAATATGAGAGCCACAAACAGAACTTTTTAGACATACCACAAGAGCCTAGCTTAGCCAACAGTCCATCGTGCCAAACACGGTCGAATGCCTTGGATATGTCAAGAGCAACCGCTCGAGATTCTCCAAAGGGTTCAGTTGCGTTGTTCCAAACATGTGTTACATAAGTCAGAAGATCTCCTGTTGATCTATGTTTACGAAAGCCATATTGGTGATCGCTAATAATATTGAATATTCTGCTGTTATACAAAGATAATCTATAAATACGAGGTACAATTTTATGTTATATTCTGTTACTTCCTCTATTAAAGTTCTGATAGATAAAAGATTATCACAAGTACTAAAACTTTTCCTGAAGCCAGCCTGTTCTACCGATTGGTTTAATTCCAGCTTGTTTTCCAATCTATTAATTATTATCATTTTGGTAAACAATTTGTATATTTGTGAAAGTAATGATATTGAACGGTAATTGTCTAACTTAGTCTTAGCACCTTTTTTAAAAAGTAAGATTGTTGAGGCTGTATTCCAATTTTCTGGTATCTTCTCTTCTTCTAGACAGTTATTAGATAAGAGTTTCAGCACCGGTACCACCAAGTCTCCTCTTCTTTCATTAATTGTGTTAATACTCCGTCAAGCCCTGGTGTTTTATTGTTGTTTTACAGTTTTTAGTGTTTTTAATATCTCTTCATCGGTTATCTTTGGTATTTCTTCTGAGTTAACGTTGATTATCTTTTTATTTCGACTTTCTTTGAGATCATTTGGTGGGGAGTTTTTTTGTTCATACAAGTTCTAATAATAGGTTTGACTAAGATGTGCTATTTTTTCTGGATCTTTCACATCCTTACCATTTTCATCTTTTAAGTTGTGTATTGTAGTTTTTCCTAGGCTTTGTCGGAGTGCTTTCATGTTTTCGTTCTGTTCTACAATATTTTCTATCTTTGTCTCTAACTGTTGTCTTTTATCTTCTTTAATGGACTTGTTAATAACTAGAAACTCAAATTAAATTATTTAATACATAAAGACGTAGCCAGGACCGCAGTCCGTACCCCATTGTTCTTTGCTTTAATATAGTCCAATAATTTTTTTTTTCACAAAAAAAACACTTCTTGAATTCATCTGCCCCCCCCTATCTCAAAATTTTGACCACGTCACTATTAAACCAATCCTTAATTTCCAGAAAAATTTAATCATATATTTTTGTCCCTTAGGTTTTGTGTGGAAGCAGAAGAAGTTTTCTCAGATTTATGCAGTCAGATCAATAACAAGTAACATAACCTTCATTAAATTCAGGTTAGTGGTCAAGAGGGTCCCTATCTTGTAACACATTAAGCAGGACCGACCTCTCTTGAAGTGGTCTAAACTTTAAAAGTCCCTTTTTAGTGTTCCGTACGGAACACTTATAAGATCACTTCGATGTCCGTCCGTTTGTCCGTCTGTCTGTCACACCCGATTTTCTCTGAAACTATTTGACATAGAAAGTTAAAATTTGGCACTAACATAGGAATTAATAGCCTCATCAGAGCAGTGTAGTTGTAAAAGTTAAATTTTGACTTAAGGGGTTAGTTTTGGGAAGTGAATTCGGAAGTGAAAAAAAAAATTTTTACCAAGTGGGGTGTCAAATGAAAGCTTGTAAAAAGACGAGTTTAAAAATATATAAAATGTAATATTTGCGCAAACTTCTGTTTGTGTCATTTTAAAAAAAGTGCGAAAAATCGCTGTCCCCCTTATCTCGAGAAATACCAATCAAAAAATTTTGGAATATTCTCTACAGGGTGTAGATTGAACGAAAATTATCACGAGTGCATTATCTTTAATAATTTATCTGGTATATAAAAAAAACCAAAATTTTAAGGTCATTAGTTTTCAGTAAAGAAGAACTTTATTGAAAACTCATTTGGGATGTGTTTTGTGAAGTCACTGATCATTTTATACTTCCGTAAAAAAAATTTGTTGTAAAAGCAATCATCCCACACACTAATTGCGTAAGTGAAAACTGATGACCTTCAATTTGTTGTTTTTTTTTATATACCAGGTAAATTAATAAATATAATGCACTCGTGATAATTTTCGTTCAATCTACACCCTCTGGAGAATATTCCATAGTTTTTTCAAAATTTTTTGATCAGTACTTTTTGAGATAAAGAGGGACAGCTTTTTCGCAATTTTTTTAAAATAATACAAAGAAAAGTGTACGCAAGTATTACATTATATATATTTTTGAACTCGTGTTTTCAGAAGTTTTCATTTGACTCGGTAAAATTTTTTTATCGCTTCCAATTTCACCCCCCAAAACTAATCCGTTAAGTCAAAATTTAACTTTCAAAACTCCACGACTCTGATGGATGGATTTCTTATATTAGTGCTAAATTTCAACTTTCTATGTCAAATAGTTTCGGAGAAAATCGGGTGTGACAGACAGACGGATAAACGGACAGACAGGCAGACGCCGAAATGATCCTATAAGTCTTCCGGAACACTAATAATGGAAAAATATCACGACATATTCGAAGTCATTTTTTTAACCCCTTCCCTCATCCATTTATGATTGGCTATAGATAATTTTACTAAATGTTTGTTTATTACCAAGCAAAATTCTAATAGTACTATTGAATCTACACAAAATTTATATTCCTCCACCTAGTTTATTCCCTTCCTCTGGAGCGATATCGCTCAATAACGTTGGATTTTATTTCTACTTCTAGTAATATCTACGTCCCAAATTTGAAACCGATATCTCATTTCGTTCGAAAGTTATCGTATCCACAGAGAAACAGACAGACCGACGGAAAAGGGGGACTATGTTTTCTTGATCTAGGGACCCTGAAATGTAAAGTAATGCAAAAATGGTTTTTACATCCCTTTAGAAAATGAAGAAACGTCTCTTTTTCACTTATTATAAAAGGGAAAATGACAAAATTCATTTTCCCTTGTAAAAAACTTCTCGGGTTACAAAAATACAAGAACAGAACATATTCCCTTCGTAAATATAACTTATAATATAGTTTACTAAAAACAGTTACGATAAAAATTAGCCGTTGTCACTCAAAAACCAGGAAACAGGACTTCTCTTAATGAGCGACATATAACATTATAATATTCCCAATTACCCCAACTAGCGGAAACTAGCCCAACTCCAGTTATTTACCCCCTTATATATTTGGCTAAATAATAATTATGCTTAAAGTTTGTTGGTTATCACAACAAATAATCAAAAATACCTAAAATCTAATAAATTATCAACGTACATGCATTTCACCTCCTGCGCCATGAAGCGAAATAGCTCAAAAACTATAAATTTCTTCCTCACTTCAAATATATGCACACAATTTACCTTATCATTCGGGAGTTATGGCGACAAAACGACCGACAGGAGACTGATGAAAATTGGAAATTATTATTTTTATGATTTAGGAACCTCGAAATCTAAAGGAGTGCAAATATCTTGGAGATGATTTTCATACGAATACCATAAGAGTAAAGTAAAATGCTTTTTAAATAATAATCCATCGAACACTGGGACTACTAAACTTTTTGCAAACCTTTCCTTTAACCCCTTTACAGATACAATTACAAGGATGAGAGCGTTATTAAACATGATATTAACTTATAGGGTCGATTAGATGTAGATTATACGCGATCAAAGCATTTACATGTTCAGGTTTATATTTCAGCTTAAAAAGCATATTTGCGATTAGTTTGATAAGGGTTGTTTCCACTCTTTAATGTTTTAGTAGAAAAGATAAGGCATGATACTGATGAGCTAGAAATAATCTATGTTAATAATATAATAAAATAAATTTTTTATTCAGAAATAAAAATGAATAATTTGCACGTTTCTCGTCCTTTGCTCGCAAAAACATATTTTCATATTTTCTTTAGGCTGTAAAAAAGAAAATTACAATTTGGTTAAAAAAATTAAATAATTTTTTTAACAATAGAATAGTGTCCAAAATTCATATCTGGAAGGCTTTTTTTATGGGTCTAGCATATGTGCTACAGGGAAATCCCTAAAGCGCTACAGGAGCGACACGTGTGCGAAAAAAGCGATTCACGCAAATTATTCCAACGGGATGAGATTTTCCATATAAAAGACTGCTTGAAAAGAGTTGTACGAGGAGTAACAAGCTCAACCTCATATCAGTGTGAAGTATTAGCGCGACGTCTATTTCTAGCATGCACCGTTCTGTGAGGAATTAAGCGGGTTACATCCATCGAACACTTTCCATGAAAATACTACTCAAGTCGCTAACCTTTCTTCGACGTTTCAACGAATCAAGACAGCCGGCTAGTTCCAGGTCTCCAATCAGGCGAACAGCTCTTCTCTGAATAGAATCCAACGAATGCAGTGTATGTTTGGGAGCAGAGCCCTAAACATGGGAGCGGTATTCCATAATTGGTCGAATTTCAGAATTAACCTTTGTTGTGGAGTGTAAAGCATTCTAGTTCGAAATAATATTCCCAGCGTTCAACAAGCTCTCTGTGCTATGCTTGCAACATATTCATGCCAAGACATATTTGCTCCCAAATTAACGCCCAACAAATTGAGTGACGATGCTAGAGGAGTGCCCCGACATAACCATGTCGGGTTTTTGCCGCCTGGGTTTTTGTAGTGTTAAATTCCAGTTGGTTACTGTCAAACCAAGATAGAAATTCTTCCAGGTCTTTGTTAAGTTGAAGGACTTTCTGCTGTCTGCGGATATTTGTCTGAGTAGCCAATGTTCGAGCGTTCAGAGTAAACGAAGAGATAAGCGCACTATCATCTGCAAAGCTGTAGATTGGATTCCCGGTCTTTTCCAGCAGATTGTTAATGTAAATCAGAAAGAGAGTTAGAGACAGTATGGAGCCCTGAAACACACCGGCGTTGATAGTGAAGGTGGTAAAAAGGAATGCGTCGACTGCCACTCGTAAAGAACACTCTTTGACGAAACATAAGAGCCACAAACAGAACGTTTCAGACGTACCAAAAGAGCGTAGCTTAGCCAACAATCCATTGTGCTAAACACGGTCGAATGCCTTGAATATATCAAGAGCAACCGTTCGCGATTCTCCTAAGTGTTCAATTGCGTTTTTCCAAACATGTGTTACGTAAGTTAGAAGATCTCCTGTTGATCTATGTTTACGAACGTCATATCAATGGTCACTAATAATGTTGAATCCTTCAAGATATTTTAGAAGACGCTGATTGATAGCCTTTTTCATGACTTTCGATATTATTGAAAGCAGTGCGACTGGTCGGTATTTGTTTGGCAAGGTCTTCTTGCCTTTTTTAAGTATCGGCCGAACTGTGGTGCATTTCCAGCAGGAAGGAAATATTCCCTTTCTGTAGGATAGGTCTACAGAAAACTGGTGTTAGTTCCCTCGCTGGCTGGATACAATATTAAGAAAAAGTTTGAAGACTGAAATATCTCTCATATGTACCAAGTTGGTTTCAGTTTTGTTAGATCATACCGACAAACAAAGTACAAGCCGAATCTTGTTACTCACTTTTTCCCTCTTCAATACTTTAGGGTTACTTGTGTGCCCTGTGCCCCACTGACCTCTTCGGTATGGGGTGGGTGATTCAAAAAAAAAAAAGAAACAATGTACGTAGTACCAAGAACAAATCACTTCTCACCTCTTTTACTTCTCTTTTTCGAGAGTGATATTTCGCCAAAAAACTAAATTTCTTTATCATATGTAGGATCGATTTTCCTCTTTCGTTTTAT
Source organism: Pachyrhynchus sulphureomaculatus (assembly GCA_019049505.1). Taxonomy (NCBI): domain Eukaryota; kingdom Metazoa; phylum Arthropoda; class Insecta; order Coleoptera; family Curculionidae; genus Pachyrhynchus; species Pachyrhynchus sulphureomaculatus. The sequence goes on from CM032450.1 coordinate 9,047,526, forward strand.
TCGGTAGATATTGAGGCAACTCCAACAGATGAGTTATTAGATAGAAAGATGAATTAATAAACCAACGAAAATTAAAAACGGTTTTTCGTAGTCTAAGGATCTTGAAACATAACGAGAATCAATGATTTTTTCACAACTACGATACGACCGACAAAATTCATATCCGCAAGGGTGGATAATAAATTAAGAAAAAGTGTAAATATGTAAGTATATCTTATATAAACCATGTTGATTTCATTTTCGGTTCAATGCCCAAATCGAAGTGACGTAACAAAGGGCAAAAAAGTAAATAATTTTAGACATTCATATGGTAGCAGTTTATGATCTAACCCGAAGGCATAAAAACCTTTCTCTGTAGAATCAACCAAAACTGTTCATGGCTCATCAAGCAAACATCCTTCTTTGAGAGTATACACACAGCGGTACGATTTGGCACTATTCATAGTATGTTCGGTACCATTCATCTTTAAGTACCTTTAATAACGTAGTTTTTGCGAGGGCCAAATGTGCAAATAATGGGTAATTTACTACTACAGCATAAGTTTATGTAATTTATAAACTTGGATAAAGAAAGACTGTTTTAATATAAAGATTCTTTGATAACAATTCCTTTGAAATTCAAGCTATTTAAGGTTAGAGCCTCGGATAGCAAATAAATGAAAAATGTCAGAATAAAACAAGGAATGTGTCACAAAAACCCAATTTTAAGAACTTTTTTAAAAATATTGTTTAAAATAAAAGACATATCGAAGACTTAACTGATAAAAAAGTGGATATGTACGGTGCGCGAAAAATGGAGAGATGTGTCTCCCTGTAGATCCGAGAATATATCCATCGGTTGCAGACATATCACCAAAGTCTCATTTGGCACTATCGCATTATCGATGCTTGATGGCTGATAGTTGACTGGAAACCGGTTTAGAGCCAACTGTTATCTATTCGTCTGGTACATTTTGGGTGGAAATTTGCAGACGTTGCGTCAAGACATTTTCAGTATTGACTCGTCGCGTCGGAGGAAAAAGTAAAGGCAGGTTTGGTATTTTTTTTGTTTTTGTTGTTCACCTTCTCGCCTCAATAGGGATTTACCCATTTTCGTATATATTTTTACGTATATACGGGCAGAGATGTCATGATATCCGTCAAGCTATTAACTAAACTATATAGATGTCGCCCTTTTCAAAAAATATATATAATTTTTAGGCAGTACCAAACTTGAAATAATTGAATTTCATGACATTTCGACGATTAGTTTACAAGTTACACTGGTTTTAGTGACGCTACTTTTGATGTTTCCAAAACAATAGAAAAAAATCGAATTTCGTGTGTTGATTAAACATTGTTTTTTGAAGGGAAAAAATACCGTTAAAGCAAAGCAATGGCTGGATAAGTGTTACGAGGACTCTGCCCCTGGAAAATCACTCATCATTTACTGGTATGCTGAATTTAAACGCGGTCGTACAGATACAAATGATGCTGAACGCTCTGGACGCCCAAATGAGGTGGTTACACTGAAAAACATAAAAAAACTCCACAAAATTGTTTTGGATGACCGTAAAGTGAAATTGTGTAAGATAGCTGACACCCTCAAGATATCAAAAGAAGGTGTTGGTCATTTTTTGCATGAACATTTGGGCATGAGAAAGCTCTGTTCGAAATGGGTACCGCGGTTGCTCACAGTGGACCAAAAATAACAACATGTTGACAATTCTAAGCGCTCTTTGGACCTGTTTAAGCGCAATAAAAAGGATTTTTTCATGCGATATGTGACAATGGATAAAACATGGATCCACCCCTACACACCGGAATCAAATCGGCAGTCAGCTAAGTGGACAGCAGCCGGTGAAAGCCGTCCGAAGCGACTAAAGACACAACAGTCGGCTGGGAAGGTTTTGGGATGTGCCTGGAATAATTATCATCGACTATGCTGAAAAGGGAAAAATCATTAATAGCGAATATTATATAAAGTTATTGGTGCGTTTGAAGGCAAAAATGACAATGAAACGGCCCGAAATGAACAAGAAAAAAGTGCTCTTTCATCAAGACGGTGCACAGCGTCACAAGTCAATGGTTCCGACGGTAAAATTGCATGAATTGAAGTTCGAATTGCTTCCTCATACACCGTATTCTCAAGATTCGGCCCCCAGCGATTATTACCAATTCGCAGACCTCAAAAAAAATGCTCGCGGGAAAGAGATTTGGCTCCAATAAAGAAGTTATCGCCGAAACTGAGGCCTATTTTGAAGGCAAAGACTAATCCTTCTACAAAAAAGGTATAGAAATATTCGACAAGCGTTGACCAAAGTCGAATTTTGCAAAAACAAATGGGTTTTCAGTAGCTAGACCAAAAACTTTTCAGCCTACGTGCTATATATATATATATATATATATATATATATATATATATATATATAATATATATATATATATATATATATATAATTTTATATATACTCGTATATATATATATATATATATATATATATATATATATATATATACGTATATATACGCAAAAGAATTGGACTCTTTCATGTGTCACCATATGTTTACAAGCATCGCTTCTAGAAACGTAATTTTCAAAGATATTTTTTTTTTTTTTTTTTTTTTTTTATTGGTCTAGCACACGCGGAGCCCCAAACGTGGGAGCAGTATTCCATAGTTGGTCGAATTTGGGCTTTGTAAAGAATTAACAGTTGCTGTGGGGTGTAAAGCTTTCTGGTTCTAAATAATATTCCCAATTTTTGAGAAGCTCTCCTTGCTATGCCTGCAACATGATCATGCCAAGACATATTTGCTCCCAAACTAACGCCCAACAAATTGAGCGACGATGCTAGGGGAATGGAGTGCCCCGACATAACTATGTCGGGTTCAGCAACGTTAACTTTTTTAGAAAAAAAACTGCCGCTTGGGTTTTTGTAGCGTTAAATTCCACTTGGTTACTGTCACCCCAAGATAGAATTTCTTCCAGGTCTTTGTTAAGTTGAACGACCTCCTGCTGTCTGCGGATATTCGCCTGAGCAGCCGATGTCCGAGCGTTCAAGGTGGATGAAGAGACAAGCGTACTGTCATCTGCAAAGCTATAGATTGGATTCCCGGTCTTTTCCAGCAGATCGTTAATGTAAATGAGAAAGAGAGTAGGAGACAGTATGGAGCCCTGGGGCACACCGGCGTTGATAGTGAGGGTGTTAGAAAGAAATCCGTCGACCGCCACTCGTAAAGAACGCTCTCTGAGGAAACATGAGAGCCACAAACAGAACCTTTCAGACATACCATAAGAGCGCAACTTAGCCAACAATCCATCGTGCCAAACACGGTCGAATGCCTTGGATATGTCAAGAGCAACCGCTCGAGATTCTCCAAAGTGTTCAATTGCGTTGTTCCAAACATGTGTTACATAAGTCAGAAGATCTCCTGTTGATCTATGTTTACGAAAACCATATTGGTGATCGCTAATAATATTGAATCGTTCAAGACATTTTAGAAGATGCTCATTGATAACCTTTTCCATGACTTTCGATATTATTGAAAGCAGTGCAACTGGTCGGTAGTTATTTGGCAAGGTCTTCTTACCTTTTTTAGGTATCGGCTGAACCGTGGCACATTTCCAGCAGGACGGAAATATTCCCTTTCTGTAGGATAGGTTAAAAAGTCTACAGAAAACTGGTGTTAGTTCCCTTGCACAGTTTTTGAGAAACTATGGCAGGTATTCCGTCAGCGCCAGAAGCCTTCTTGGTGTCTAGCTTCATTAAAATACGCTTTATGATGCGCTGTCTGAAGACAACATCGGGCATCCTTGACTGCAATATGGGAATAGTAGGTGGTGTTTTTTCCTTGGAAATCGACAGTAGAATGTGAAGCAAAGAGTTCAGCCAACAAGTTCGCTCTCTCAACAGGTGTGGTTGCAATGGAATTATCTGGCCGTGTGAGTGGTGGTATCGTGGATTTGGTAAAGTTTTGACTAACTGCCTTAGCGACTGCCCAAAAGGACCTGGAATTGTTGGGACAAGCGAGAAGTTTGTTTCTAATTCGTTGATTGTGTGCCTCCTTGGTTTCGTCGATAATTCCCTTGCATCTGTTCCGGGCATGAACAAAGATGTTTTCGATTTAAGGTGTTAGGATTTTCACGCCATTGTCGGTAGGCAATATGTTTAGAAGCAACAGCTTCTTTGCATTTTCGGTCGAACCAAGGCTTGCCGTTGGAGGAGCATTTCTTCGAAAAAGGGATGTAAGCTTCCATACCAGCCAAAATAACATCGGAGACCTCCCTGGCGTAGTCAGATGGGTTATCGGATCGAAAACAAACGTCCATCCAAGGGAAAGTTCGAAAGTATTCCATGAGATCTTCCCATTTAGCAGATTTGTAGTGCCAAATCTTGCGCGGCCTAGGCGCCTCTCTGTCACTGATTGGCAGGATACTCGTATAGTAACGTTAACACATAAGCATTAATTTTAACACACCTAGTACCATACACATAATCTCGGTGGCCAGTCGACATCACCAGTTCTCGAAATTACACGTCACTCAAAAACAGAAGAGAGTCAGCGAAATGTTTGTGCTGCAAATCATCTTTTTCTTCAAATTCTTGTGTCAATTAAATTTTGTATCTATGCAAATGCAAATCTTTATTATACTGCCAAAAGAAATGCCTAATTGTTGTAAACGACTTGAAATCGATGTTGGGCGCCACTTTCCCGAATAGCAGTAATATTTTCATTCGAACGAGCACTTGATCTACCCGACTTTGGTACATATACAGAATCAGTTTTTTCAATTTTTTTCTGCCAGTCTTTGAGATTTTTCAAGCCCATTTTCCTAGTAAGTTTGAATAACGTTAATGCCTTGTTCTGGCATATACGGTTCTATAATTAAATTTGCCAAATATTCAACTAAACAAACGTCAAAATGGAAACAGGAAAAGAAGCGTCAAACATGAATTAATAAGTGGTGTTATGTAGGCGTCAGTCAGGTAACAATGTTTAAATAAATTTTGCATGTTTCTGGATATAACAGGAGAACGAATAATTCAACAAACATGAAGTTTCCTTTCAAGTGTAGGTTAATTATTCGGTCGAGTTTTTCATTAAATTTGATTAAAATTCGTATGGTTACTTCGAGAATATCGTAAAAACAACATGTCATGATTATGTCGGCAGTAATTGTTTACTAATAACTGTGCAAAATTAACAAGACATGCAATATCGTACAATTTTAAATAATTATTACATTGTTATTAGCTTTGCATAATGAAGTATTTGCATTAGTGTATAAAAAATAATAATTTAAGAACCAGTAACTGTCAGGTACACTGAACGGTAATATGATTTTACTGATTTAAGTCGAGCTAAAAACTATCTCTAAAAATTTTCAATATCCTAATATTAATAGGAAATCGATATGTTAAATAATTTATTAACCAGAAGCGTTATTTGAAAATTGACTCTGAGGAATGAAAAGCAGCTCTGTAAAGGCGTGAACTTGTTGAGATCTTAAAGTTTGATAGAGCGAGCAGTATTTCGGCAAATAATTAAGTTAATGTAAGGGGTTATAGCGTAGCATCGGAGAGGGTTTTTTAATTTGCTTGAAATGTCCTTTTAGAATTCCGTAAGCGGGGGATATTTCGGAAAAAGTTGAAAGAGATTTTCGTTTTTTTAAAGATCAGATAAAAATGTTGGAAAATCAGACCTGGTTTTTACTCTCCATGAAATTTTTATATAAAAATAATCCAAAAAATGTTTTAAAAACTAAAGTGAATAAATTCGTTTCCTGTGGGTTAAGCTAATTAAATAATAGTAGAAGCTATTACATCTTTTTTTCAAAATAAATATTGGGTAATCAATAAAAACTTATACCATATTCTAAATAAATAAGGCAGAGACTGTTGAATACGACACTGAATATTATAAATCAATTCCTGAAATCAAAATAAAAGATAATGGGAAAGACTGTAGTGTCAAACCTTACATGCGTGGCTATTGTATCAATTAAAACATTGATAATTTTGGAAAACTAACCTAGAGAGATTATATCAAAAATCTACTATATATATATATATATATATATATATATATATATATATATATATATATATATATATATATATATATAATTTATTATTTTCATATTAAACCTATTAAAAACGAAGTTTTTTTAAAAGGTATTTTTGATGCCCTTTTTTAACGAATAATGAATTAACCACCACTTCGCATAGTATCGCCTATATAAAGTTTTAGAAAAAGTTTTTAAATATGCTACTTTCAATTTTTTAACATAACATAACATTGCTGTCGGATTCATGAATCAAAGTATTATTTCGTGCTTTTCTATTACCTTTCTTCTTTCGCAGATTTACATCTCGACTCAAGTAAAAAATTATCCGCACGAAAAGTAACAGATATATACCTATTAAAATGGGCCGGTTTAATTAGTGTGATTAAATTTCAGTGAACTTATTCCACAATGCTGGTTTTTAAAACTTCATTGCAGGTATCCCCCAAGGACTGGATTTCTTATTATGCGAAAGTAAAATTGAGGAAACTACATAGACTCATTACAAAGTTTAAAGAAACAATCATACACATGTTTCGGAATTTGAAATAGAGAGTTGCTTTAGGTCATCTCGTTTTAGTACGTATACAGTCTGTCAAGTACGAACGTGACCGCTCGTATTCTTGAAAAAATGTGTTTCCAGAACATTTTTTCATCAATGTATTTTTTGGTATGCTAACAACGGCCCAATTACCTTAATAAGTTGTCCAGTCGCCTCCTGCATCAATAATCGCCTGGCATCTTCGATGTATGATGGCGACAAGATTTTCTGCATACTCTGCAAATTTTTCGAATCTCGCGAGACAACTGAGTCAAAGTTCTCGGAGTCTTTCCTCTGAGCTTTCTCTTTACAACAGACCCAACGCTTTCAATAGGGTTGCCATCCGGCGATTGTGAGGCCCACTCTGGTATCTTATCGTAGGCCCAAGCGAGCCACTTCGCGACGTGATTTTCGCCCAACAAAGATTTCTTCAACGTGCTTCAGAATTTGACATCATGAGCACGAAGATGTTGTCGAATGGTCTCATGGAACACATTCAAATCCGATTTTCTTAATTTTGCTGCTCCTTGATACAGCGTCAATTTCGAGTCCTGTGAAAACAAAGACACGATTCGTTTTTCGACATTCGAAGTATCGTTTTTTTTAAACGATTTACCCACTTCTTCACAAACGATACCGCCTTTTTAATATATTCAGCGGCCGTCGAATGTGCCATTTTAGGCCCCTTTGGATGGAAACAAAGAAAGACTGCCTCGAACCGACGGGCAAACAAGTGACTTATTTTTCATTTTACGTGATTTCGACGAAAGTTCGGAATTGACTGATATTTTTACTAAAATGCGTCGTTCCCTCTACAGATTTTTTGTTGAATCGCTAGAATCACATCTAACAAAACGGAATTCTCGCAGGCACGTTCCTACTTGACAGGCTGTACATCATAACAGTAATGAATTTTGTACAATTAGTTTATTCTTGATATATCTTTTATATTTCTTAATTCAAATTGCATGTTAGCTCTTTTAAGTAATTTAGGTATTTTGTCCGTAATAACCTCAAAATTTTTAAAAATTGCAAGAAGCAGCACGGAACCGGGAGGTGGTCAAAACTGGTTCATCGGGAGTTTCTGGGGTCGCTGAAACTATTTTCGGGGTCATTTTGAACATATGCACTCTTTTAAGGGGTGAAAATGGGGGTTGGAGAGGTAGAAATTACGATATTCACCTGAATTAGAGTTTCGCTTTCGGGGGTTTCTGGGGTCGTTGAATCTATTTTCAGGATCATTTCTTATGCACCCTTTTGAGTGGTGAAAGTGGAGGTGGGAGGGGGAGAAATTGCGATATTCTCCTGAATTAGAGTTTCGCGTTCAAAACTAGTTCCTCAGGGGTCTCTGGAATTGCTGAATCTATTTTCCAACTCCCATTTTCACCTCTCAAAAGGGTGCATGTGATCAAAATGATCCCGAAAAGAGCGACCCTGGAAACCCCCGAGGAACCAGTATAAACGCGAAATTCTAATTCAGGTAAATATCGTAATTTCTCCCCCTCCAACCTCCATTTTCACATCAAAAAACGATGCATATGGTAAAAATGACCCCGAAAATAGATTCAGTGACCCCAGAAAAATCCGATGAACCAGTTTTAAACGCGTAAACTTGAAATCACGTGAACTTCGAAATTTCACCTCTCGGTTCCGTGCTGCTTTTTACAATTTTAAAAAATTTTTAGGTTATATTTTGCAAATTGGCTTCCTTACGTTTGTCCGTAGTGCGACGTGTAAAACTTAACAGGGACGCTTTGTAACTCGGTAATTTTCATTGAAAAATCATTTAATTGTATGAGAAAATTTGGTAGAATACATTTTTAACAGTGTATATTTGGTAAAGTGACTTATTTTAGTGAATATTATAATTGATTTTAAAAAATGCTAGTCTAGGAAACAGTCAGTATTATTCCACATTACCTCAATGTCTACAATATCAGTACACCGTACACATTTGATTGCTACTAAATTAGATATAGCACAAACCAATAAATTTCATGCTATTCGTATTGCTAAACTTGTCAAAAACATTGCAGAAATAAAAATAAGTCTGCCAAATATCGATTTTAATTCACTTAAATGGGCAAAATCAAAACGTATTAAAAGGCTATTTAGGTGTTGATGAGAAAAGAGGAAGCCGATCTGATTCAGAATTGAACAGACAGATATAATCCTTGTTTGGAGTGAAAATTCTGTCGTGTGCAGACTGCTTATGAATGCTGAAGGTGTCGATCCGAATATAAAGGGGAGATGAGCAATTAATGAACTCTCTCTTACCCTTTCCGAGATCTATTTTGATTGCTGTTATAAGCATTTAATCGATTATGGGGGTCTTAATTTATTATTTCCTGTATGGACAGTGTATGATGGTTGATGAATTAATTCTATATTATGTTAGCTTTTATTTTTTAATATTTAATCTATTTAAACGACAACTAATCTAACAGATTCCTGGTACTGTTAATTCACTTTCCTTCAACTCTTGTTTACACTGTTTTTTTCAATGAAATTACACGACAAATATCGTGGCTCCTAAAGGTAAACTACATACTTTAAGAAGTAATATATTTTAACATTCTCTTTAAATTTTTAAATTAAAAACTCAATTTGATGTTCACACAAGTAGAACACCTTACATATTATTTTCCAGTTTTACAAAACTCTTAACGTTGGAAACATCAATTTATATTTTTAAGGTGTTATTGCACAAAATAAGAGGAAAACCTCTTTTGCTAACATTGCCGAAGTTGACTATGCGCGTTTGACAATAACTATGTTAAAACTAAGTGTTAGTATAAGCTTTTTTTTTCGAAACATATATTAAAAATAATTATAACAAAAGGCAAAGATATTGAGAATACAAAATAATATAAAAAAACAAAGAAAAATCCTTAGCTTAAATACATTTCCAAGAATATATAATCATAACTTTACTGAAACGACGTTTGAACGAAAGAAAATGACTGCACAAAGACTAGAACCAGAAAGCTTTACACCCCACAGCAACTGTTAATTCTTTACAAAGCCCAAATTCGACCAACTATGGAATACTGCTCCCACGTCTGGGGCTCCGCTCCCAAACATACACTGCATTTGTTGGATTCTGTTCAGAAAAGAGCGGTCCGTCTGATTGGGGACCCGGAATTGACCGGCGGCCTTGATTCGCTGGAACATCGAAGAACGGTTGGCGACTTGAGTCTGTTCTACAAGTATTTTCATGGAAAGTGTTCGAAGGATGTAGCCCGCTTAATTCCTCCCAAAGCGGTGCATGTTAGAAATACACGTCGCGCTGGTGCTTCGCATCCGTATGAGGTTCAGCTTGTTACTCCGCGTACGACGCTTTTCAAGCAATCTTTTATATGGAGAACGTCATCCCTTTGGAATAATTTGCCCAGCGCTGTGTTTCCCACCGAGTACAATTTACAGCGATTCAAGAACAACGTGAATCGCTTTTTCCGCACTCGTGCCGCTCCTGGAGCGCTTTAGGGACTTCCCTGCAGCACGTGTGCTAGACCAATAAAAAAAAAAAAAAAAAAAAAAAAAAAAAAAAAGGAAACTAGGGAAAGAAGAACCGGACATTTTTTTTTTGCATTTGCAAAGTATCTAACCCTTATGAGAACTAAATATAAACCAATATTTATTATTTTTTTGATCTGCTGAAATTCAGAAATACTTGTAAATAATAACGGAAATTGTTGAAAATTTGGTATCACTTAATAATAATTTTAATATTTTTTGTTCTCAGTTTCTGGTAGTTTTCAACTCTTTGTATTATTGTCTTCTTTGAGTTCAAAGTTAAGGATTTTCCTTCTCTTCCATAAAGTTCAACTCGAAAAATAATATATAGGCCATTTTGCCATTTTCTTTATTGATTTACAAGTAAGGCATAACCTCTTTCTATTTATAAAAGATGCTAGTACATGTCGTGAGTGTTTGCTTATTCTAACTTAACCTAAGCATTTAAACTAGTGGTCCTATACTAACTTAACCTAGGAGATGCCTTTTTATTACATGACTTTCTTGTCCTAACTTAACCTAGTACTTATTCTGTCTTAACCTAGGCCTTATGTTAACATAGCTTAACCTAGGACTTAATGTTAACTTAACCTAGGACTTATGTTAACTAGCTGAACAGTCTTCTGTTATGGTGGGTGAGGAGGGCCATCGTCTTCATATAATATATAAGGTATTCCATTTAAAAAATATAAAGTCTGTATCATATTTCAAAAACACAATGCGCGATTGTTTCTGTTTAACTCCATAAAAACATTTTTTAAAAACGCTACAATTTCTATATTTACAACTCTCTTCTAACTTTTCAAATAAGCGACGCAAGAAGTGGTCTATTTATAATCAATAAACCTGTACCTACATGTGAACGAAAACTGAATGAAAATTGGATTATTCGTTCTCGAATTATGAGTTTTATGTACACGTAAATAGAGAAGATATAAAATAAATCAAAACCTTTTGATTTCGATCTCTCTTTATCGTGCGCTATCTCGAAATAATGTAAACTTGGGATAATCCAATCAATTATATTGGTTTTTTGAAGTCTTTAAAGCTGTATTTGCATGGTAATAATGACTAATGACTACAACATTAATGACCTTTTCTTAGCCAAATCATATTTTATTAAAAATATTTCTACTGTACATATTACCATCATCCTGTATAGAAAAATTCTGCGACAAAGGTGTAATACAGCACCTGTGCTCTCTCAGGATCACAGCTTTAATATCAGGACAAGAGCGTTATATTTCCAGTTCAGCACCTCACAACAATGTTTTCACAGTTCGCAAACTACGTAACAAGGATCGGTCTTGTTACCGACTCATACCGACTGAAAATCCCCCATTATTTGTATTTTATTCACAGTAGCTTTAACTCTATTCCACCCCAAAGTAATATGGGGAGTATGATAAAAGTAATAAAAATGTTTATATCAAATATTAAATTAATATATCAAACAATGACACAGTTAATACAGGGAATAGAAAAAAACTGTATGATTTCTATTATTTTTATGAGAAATTATAGTTCTTGCAATTAGCCCGTGTTAAGTTGGACTGATTCAATTTCTGATGTTCCACCTACGATTGCACAAGACATCTTCAGGATTATATTCTTTGAAAACCCAAACCTCCAAGGTAATGAAAACATCGATATACTTCAATACTTATTTTACAAGGCCAGAATTAAATCGATACTAACTGAAACCCGATCAAGAGTAAAACGTATACTGGAGACAGCAGAAGTGAAAATAGTAAGCAAAATAGCGGAAAAAATGTTTTTGGGAAGACAGAGAAGTCATAGCATTGGACATACGTGCCAAATGGAATAGAGATATAGCTATAATACTAGAAGAAGGAATAATTAGAATCACAAAACAAACATTAAAGCGACCACCGCTCTAAAAATCAGACGAGAACAGTAATAAACAATCCTGCAAATACAAAAGAGAGAGAAGGAGAAGAAATTAGAAAACTGAACGATCGCCAAAACAAGTTACACGTGAAGATGTCTCGTGCAATCATAGATGAAACTTCGGAGGGTCAATTCAATTTTGCACGGTCTAATCCTAGGAACCACGGTTTGTATTCTAAATAATGCAATAAAAGCGTCCTTTTTGTACGAGGGCCATTCAATAAGTAAATAGATAATTGGTCTCAGCTTAAACTCACTCAGCGAAATCGCTCCATACTTCTAGGAGTACAAGTTGGCAACCTTGTGATGAGTTTTAATCAGCTGTTCGATCATGTAATGAAAACATAAGCTCAAGATATCCATATCGAATCCATTAGAAGACTGCACTTTAGAGAGCAGCGTTCTGTCATCAGATTTTTAGCAGCAAAAGATGTCAAGCCTAGTAAAATACATTCTAGAATGTTATCACAGTATGAACCGTGCTAACGTTTACAAGTAGATGGATCGGTTCAAAAGTATTAGAACAAGAGTGTGTGACGAGCAGCGAAGTGGACGTTCAGTCGAGGTTTCCGGTCCCTCGTTGGAATCGAGGATTAATGAACTTATTCGTGATAACAGAAGAATTAGTGTTGAAATGATAGCTCAGGAGGTTGGGGTAAGCGTTGGAACTGCTCACAACATTATTCAGAACCATTTACAATGCTCGCCGTCATACCCAAGAAAAGCTTCAAGAACTGAGTTGGGAGATCTTGCCTCATCCCGCATACAGCCCAGACCTGGCTCCGTGTGATTTTGACCTATTGGGACCTTTCAAAGATGCCCTACGCAATGAAGAAGTGAAGGAAAAAGTACAAGAGTGGCTTCGACCACCGAAAGATGGGACAAGTGTACTAACGTTGGGAGGGGGGGGACTCTCTCGAAAAGTAGCAATTGAATAAACCGTTCTTGAGCTAGAGCTTTTTGTCTCTTTACTTATTGAATGACCCTCGTATTTAATCCTTTTAATAGAAAAAAAAATAAAAAGTTAAATTAAGATGCATAGAATATGATGATTTTTTACCTTTAGATGATATTATATAAAGTGTTTTAAAATTCAGAATGATTACTTCCTTTGCGAAAGGGGAGTATTGTACTCGTGAAAAAAATAGCCTCCTATATTGCATTTCTTCAGGTTTTAGTGCCCCTAGATCGCGAACAATTTTGTCTCACATTTCCGTCGGTGTTTGTCTCTCTGTTGATATGATAACTTTCGAACAAAACGCGATATACATTTAAAATTTGGTGTATATATAACATCTGAAGTAAGAACAAAACCTATAGTTTTTGAGCAGTACTGTTGTAGGAATCATGGCAAAAGGAGTAGAGGTTGAGAAATTTGATGTATTTTCTGTATCATTACGTCGATTATTCCTGGTATTTGAATGAGATGATGAACTAATTTTAAATATTATTATCGTCGAACACATAAGGCGTTTTAGTTTTAATAAAAACCTGTCAAGTGCAAGGCGGACTTGCGCAATTATTGTTCCGTACCGTGATTGCTTTTAAAATAAAATCCTTACTTAGGCTAAGTTAATTAGACCCTGACATCTTAAGATCCAATAGGTCCAATATGCAATTTTTTTAAAATAATACAAAGAAAAGTATGCGCAAATATTACATTATATATATTTTTGAACTCGTGTTTTTACAAACTTTCATTTGACACTCCACTCGATGACCTGGTAAATTTTTTTTTTCACTTCCGATTTCTTCCCTCAAAACTAACCTCTTAGCTCAAAATTTAACTTTCAAAACTAGACGGCTCTGATGAGGCCATCAATTCCTATATTAGTGCCAAATTTCAAGTTTCTATGTAAAATAGTTTCGGAGAAAATTAAGTGTGACAGATGGACAGACAGGCGGACAGATGGACAGGCAGACAGACAGAAGGACAGACACCGAAGTGATCTTATAAGTGTTCCGCACGGAACACTAAAGTCGTCTGCTTTGCTGTGTTAATTCAATAGAGCGTACATAAACAATTAAGTCAAAAGATAGAGGTGATTTTACCATGATTATGACGATTTCATTGCAATAAATATGTTAGTGTCGTGTTATTAAAATGTTAGAAATTACGTCCTACTAGCAGCGTATTCAGTGAGGGGGAGAAGGAGGTATGGATCGAAAAAAAAAGCTTCCCCGCTTTGCCTTATTATATATTTTTATCTCTGAAAAAGGCTCTTCGGATCCACCTGCCCGCATCCTTTAGAGCCTAGCTACGCCGCTGCTTCGTACATTAGCAGAAAATACAAATCCTTCTAGATAACTTTCTAAATTTGAGTTTGTAGGAGTTTTTCTGGCCTTATTTATGACAAAGCTCCGGCATTTTAGGTAACGCGACAGTATTATTTATACTTTTTTAAAATAAAACATTGGCCAAGTTTCTGACGTACCCAGCACTTAACATCGCAAACACGAGCTATATGATAAATATTTTGATTTAAATCATGTATAATAATGAAAAAAACTTGTTTTCGAATTTCTTAACCCAAAGGACCTTAAAAATGTCTATGGCATGACATATTACATGCCATCCTCTAGTCACTATATTTCCTCAACTAACTGCAACAAAAACATTAGATGATTCTATTAAAATCCTACAAAAATTTTTACCTCTACTACTTTAACTTCCCTTTCGTACAGTAATATTATCCAGAATTGAAATCTTTTTCCAATTTCGTGAGTTATCACGGCAACAAATGCTTCTCAAAAATTGGGAATATTATTTAGAACCAGAAAGCTTTACACCCCACAGCAACTGTTAATTCTTTACAAAGCCCAAATTCGACCAACTATGGAATACTGCTCCCACGTTTGGGGCTCCGCTCCCAAACATACACTGCATTTGTTGGATTCTGTTCAGAGAAGAGCGGTCCGTCTGATTGGGGACCCGGAATTGACCGGCGGCCTTGATTCGCTGGAACATCGAAGAACGGTTGGCGACTTGAGTCTGTTCTACCAGTATTTTCATGGAAAGTGTTCGAAGGATGTAGCCCGCTTAATTCCTCCCAAAGCGGTGCATGTTAGAAATACACGTCGCGCTGGTGCTTCGCATCCGTATGAGGTTCAGCTTGTTACTCCGCGTACGACGCTTTTCAAGCAATCTTTTATATGGAGAACGTCATCCCTTTGGAATAATTTGCCCAGCGCTGTGTTTCCCACCGAGTACAATTTACAGCGATTCAAGAACAACGTGAATCGCTTTTTCCGCACTCGTGCCGCTCCTGGAGCGCTTTAGGGACTCCCCTGCAGCACGTGTGCTAGACCAATAAAAAAAAAAAAAAAAAAAAAAAAAAAAAACAGATCCATGTTCCCAGGACATAAAGAAATGAGCAACTCTCGGACGGTGATTTTTTCACGCTTTCATATTTTGAAATGATTTGAAAAGGCGAAAACCCCTATTTAAAAATGCATCGGACAGGTAATCTGTATTTGGAATACGAATTTCATCCAAAAAGTTATCAATTTACTTGCAACATACTGGTTCACTGATAAATATTTGATGTTACTAATTGTTGACAACGTCGACGCTGACAAACGACTGTCAATATTCTCTGATTACAAAGGTTGACAGCAGCTATCAAACTATTAATGATATATAATAATTATTTGTATAGAACTCTTCACATCAAAATATTTTTTTGGTATATGTACACATACTTAAGACAGGGGTTTCTTTCTTTACTGACTGTTAGTATCTTAAACAAGATCTTCAGTAGAAAGTCTTGTTTAATTATGTTTGAGATAAGAGAATATATTATTTATCAAGAGATATTCAAACGAATATTTATTCTAAAATATATGGAGACCTAACAACAATAAGATATATTTTATAAAGTTATAGGCACGTAGATATAGTGGCGAATATACCCGATCTATAGAGCCTGCATTTAAGGAGGGGGGGGGGGCTCGAAAATAAAGTTCATTTTTAATCATGTTTCATTTTATTACTAGAGAAAAAAATACCACATCTATTTCTTACGATACCAGATAGTTTTACCTTGAGAGGAATTTCATTTTCAAAACTATAACCAAAAAAAAGATTTTTCACTGAACATAAAATGGGCTACCTCAACACAACAAAAAAAACTTAATTATGAAGGCTGCATTTCCAATTAACCAATTTTCAGGTTTTTCCGACTGTGTTAAATTTAATTTTTTTTGTGTAACGATCTCTTTCGAGCAGCAAAAGGCCGAACAGGGCAGGTGACCTAGGTCCCTAAATGGCCCCCTAAAAGTCAGCGCGCCTCTGTACATCTGCCATCCCTTGGGACGCCACGGGATCCTCCCAGACGCTCCGCCTTCACAATCTAAAATCCCGAACGGTGTATCGTGATTGGCGCATGTTCAACGCGGAGCTTTCGATTGGTGTTTGAGAGGTCGACCTAAGGATGAGGATGCTCTATACCAAATTTATGCAAATGGCCCTTCTTTACACCAGTGTCTTGTTCGTGCTGCGCTTTTGCAATGCGAGAGGGGGCAAAGGTTATGGTACTGTCAACAACTGCTTGCTTTACGTGATTGCCCTTTTGGACAGCTATCATTACTCACCTCTTTCCGCTGCATATTATTTTGCAAAATAACATTTAGTTCAAAAAACACTTTCTACAATATGTTAGAATAGTTAACATTGGTAATGTGTAAATAACAAAAACTACTAGTGACACATATTTATTAGTATCTAATATCAACTATTCCACTAGAAAAGAAACCATATTACCGTGTCGTTTATTATAAACAGTGTCGTTTAGTATAAAACAACTTTTTGAACTGTGCAACAGTGTTTAGTTTTTCCGACGGGTTCTAGGACGTTAAAAAATTAACAGAAGACCAAACGGACAAAGAATTTATTATCTGTAACTTTTGGTAAGTCTATTTTAACTTTAAATTAGTATATATGCACGAAAGATATTTTTAGGGATGGAAACTATAGAGCTTGTGAAATTTTTAGGATTGCTTAGGACACAAGCTACATTAGTCTTCATTTTTTTTTGATAATAAGAGGTATATAGAATAGGGATCGTAGATTTTTTTAATAAGCTTTAAGGAGGGGTAAAAATGTTTCAATAACAACTTAAAATTCATAAAAGTGTCACTTCAACAGAAATGTTAATCTTCTAAATCATCAAATTATATATATTATATGTTAAAACAGATTCGGTAAATTTCTGCCTAGGCTAAGTTAATTAGGTTACTGACATGTACATACATATCTTAAGACCTAAGTTTTGTAACCATGTTATTATTAATAGTTAGATGATCTGCCCCTCCTAGTAAGTATCTTTTAAAAAAAAAATCAGCTTAAATAACCATTTAGTGCTGTTGTTTTTTTTTTGTTATATCTTGATTACTAAGCATATTTTTCTAGATATTTTCATCTAAAACTGACATTTTCACTTGGTTTGCAAATAAAAGAATTATATTCGCACACTCTCAGATTTTATACTTCTTTAGGTTTCAAAATCCCTAAATCAGAAAAAAAGTAGTTTTCAATTTCCATTTCTGTTAACCTGTAGCCACGACAGCTCTCAAGTGAAACGAGATATGAATTTTTAATATAATAGCTATATCGTACTTGATATACGTAAGGAACTTATAGTTTTTGAACGTTAGCGCTTAAGGAGAAGACAAGGGCACAGCTCATTCCTTTTTTGAGAGATTCAATGCTTGTAACTTGTAATTTTTTTTTTGGTTTCGAGAATGAACGAATCTTATGCATAATTATTTATATTAAAACATATATAGATCCGGCAAGTAGTTAAAGGGGCTCACAGTGTCTCGACTAGTACAAGCTAGCGGGACAATATTATTTCTTCACTTATTTCAATTGTTTATGTATATTCCAGGTATCTTAAGCTATTCTAAGAAAAAAAAAGTTGAAAAATGTGTACTATATGTGTATTAATCGAAATAAGTAGCTGCAAGACGGAAGTGGTTTACTAATGTGTCTCATTTGTTCACTATTGTCGCTAATTGTTCTTTAATTAGCTACATACGTCTACCTACTCATTATGTGTGAAAAGCACAATCATGTTTGTTTACAAAGAAATTTCTAGGAAAAAAATAAAAATCACAATGATAGTACCCACATTTATTAATTTACAAAATATTATTTCTTTTAAAATAAATTAGTACAATAACAGTATCTAACATATATATCAATTATTTACAATAACAAGGTGTATAAGTAAAAGAAATATATATATTAAATAACTTATATACTAAGGCATGAATTCTAAGCAACTACAACACACAATAAAATAAGAATAATAATTACAAAAAAAAAAACTTAAACCTACTAATCACCATCAGATGAGTCGTCATCACCGCTCTCCCATTCAGTAGAATATTCAGAGAGTAAATAATCCTCCTCATTTAATTCGTGATGATGACTTACTGATGGTGTTTCGGATGGCAATGAAGGTGGGATAATCAACTGTAGAACCTCCGATGGCAAAGAAGTAAATTTTCTTCGCGGTAATTCTCTATACGAGTTGATAACAGGATCAGACGTAATTAAAAGCATTCTCAAAAGATCTGTATTTGTGGCAATACGTGACCGCTTCCTGGTGTGTCGTTCACCGCTTCCTGGTGTGCCGTTCACGGAATCTACGACAGTCTTTATTTCTTGCCTCCTGGGCTTCTTCGGAAAGTTGTCCAATGGGATGGAATACCACGAATACAGATCAAGGTATAATTTTCTAGTATCAACACAAAACTTTTCGAATTCTATATAATTTATGTCATATCCAGATGACAAAGTTCTTAAAATTACATGAAATCTACGAATAAGGTTTACGTCTAATCCTGTAATTTCGCTGCTCAATTCAGCTTTGGAAAAAAATCTACGTGCTGTGTTTCCATCGTTTGTGTTACCATACCCAGGTTTTGGTTTATCTACAATGAGACCCATACGATCTTTAAACACTTTTTGTATCTCTTGTGAGCGTTGCTTCACAATAGCTTTGTCGTTATCTCCCCTGATTTGCCACTTTTTTATTTCTAAACGATAGCTGATGTGAAGCAAACATTCAAACGTGCGGATCCATGCATGTAAAGTAGATAAACCAAATGCAAGGCGTTCTTCGTTGCTGGGATATTTCTTTGACTCCTCGTTCATAGTAGACGGGGTGGCACCGCAAATATAACACTTTTGTGTTGAACTTGTGTCTGTTAAGGCATTGCACATTTTGCCATCAGTCATTGTCAACAACAAATCGTGTTTAACAGAGATTACAACGTTACATAATGTTGGAAAAAGCTGACTTACTTCATCTAAAATTTTAGAAGTTTCTTCTTTCGTAAACTCTTTTGTCTCCTTGGCAAAAATAAACTTAACAGGACGGCAATATAAAGTTTCGCCATCAAGCAGTCTCAAAGGGACAAATGAGTATACGAACAAAAATTCGTCTGTAGCGTTAGTGTTCTCAAATTTCTGCTTATACGTGCTATGCCCCGAACTCCCATCACAGCCCCATTTGCTTACCAACGTATAATATGAACGAGGTAATACACTTCTAATGACTTCCGTCTGAGCTTTAACTAATCGTTCAGCCGTTTTATCCAAAATCGCGTGAAGTTTAATTTCAGCTCGAGATTCAGTCACAGAAATATATTCGTCAGAAGGACAACAAGAAGCTTTGGACTTACCTAAACTATAAAACGATGGATACACTTGATGTCCCGTTTTCATTGACCATTTTCTTGTTTGTTTATACGAGTGAGAAGTCGATTTCGAGTCCACATAATAAGCTAAAGCTTCGTCTGGTGTTAACTGCCGACTTTGTTCAGAACACTTCTTTTCTCTAGTTTCACTGACCGCGACGTTATGGATCTGTTTAGCAACACTTCGATGCCCTTCTTTTCGAGTAGCTAACTCAGCTGCTGTAATAAGCTCACTTGCACTTCGCGATTCCAAAAGATCTTCTACTCTCCGTCTCTTCGTTTTCGTTGATGAGTCTTCAAATGATTTTTTGGGTCGCCCTACGGAAAGAGCCGCTGATGATGTTGAAGTGCACGGCTGGTTAACACACATCTTTATTTCGATTCCGGATCCCTCTAACCAATCTTTATGTTTGATTAGAAACATTTCTTTGTTACACTTTAAAGAAGTCCACTTTTGATTGAATTTTGCTGAAAGGCTTGATATTTTCATTTTGAATCGTTTTAGAGAATCGTCAGAAACATCAGACATATTGAATTTTTCACTTATATAATAAAAAATCCCACTGTTTCGTTCAGTTTTGTCATGTTTTAGCCATTCTTCAAAAAACTCCATTTTCGTCATAGTCACGACTCGTTCTGAAAAAAATAAAATAATTTTACTTTCGGGCCTTTTCGGGGTCTATAATATATACGAGGCTGGTTTGAAAAGTCCGTGCAAAAATAAAAACTACTTATGTGTTTAGGGTAAACCTTTTTTATTTTTCGACAAATTGGGGAACAAATAGTAGTCCGAGGGAGCCAAGTCTGGAGAATAGGAGGGATGTGAAACGAGTTGGAATCCTATTTCCATTAATTTTGCGACCACAACTGCTGAGGTGTGTGCTGGTGCGTTGTCGTGATGGAAAAGGACTTTCTTGTGGACCAATCGCGGGCGTTTTTCTTGCAGCTCGGTTTTCAAACGGTCCAATAACGATGAATATTATTCACCTGTAATAGTTTTACCCTTTTCCAGATAGTCGATGAGGATTATCCCTTGCGAATCCCAAAAGACAGTCGCCATAACCTTTCCGGCCGAAGGAACGGTCTTCGCCTTTTTTGGTGCAGATTCCCCCTTGGTAACCCATTGTTTAGATTGTTGTTTGGTCTCAGGAGTATAGTAATGTATCCAAGTTTCATCCACAGTGACGAAACGACGCTTAAAGTTCTCCGGATTCTTCTGGAACAGCTGCAAACCATCCTTGCAACACTTCACACTATTCCGTTTTTGGTCAAGCGTGAGCAATCGCGGCACCTATCTTGCGGATAGCTTTCTCATGTCCAAATGTTTATGCAAAATATTATGTACCCGTTCAGTCGAGATGCCCACAGCACTAGCAATCTCACGCACCTTAACTCTTCTGTCATCCATCACCATATCATGGATTTGATCAATGATTTCTGGAGTCGTAACCTCCACAGGCCGTCCAGAACGTTCAGCGTCACTTGTGCCCATATGGCCAGTCCGAAAATTTTGAAACCACTTATAAACTGTTCTAATCGAAGGTGCGGAGTCACCATAATGTTTATCAAGCTTCTCTTTAGTCTCCTGAGGCGTTTTGCCTTTCATAAAGTAACGTTTAATCACCACACGAAATTCTTTTTCGTCCATTTCTTGAAAATCACTCGACTTCCTTGATTTACACGAATGCCAAACACAAAGAAATAGACCAATATGGCTGAAACTTGGTGTGCGTTCATTCCAGAGATGCTACTAACTAAACATGACCTCGATACGCGCCGGTGGTGCCATCTCTCGGACTTTGCACGGATTTTTCAAACCAGCCTCGTATGAATCTGTGCGTGAATGTTGTAGGTATTACGTATAGAAAAATCTAGGTGGATAAAAAAAGTTGCTACTTTTAAAGTTTACAATTAATGTAAAATTTGCTGGATTTATCTATACATTTACAAATTGACATTACACCAAAAGTATACATATTTTTTATAAAAAATATAAGTCATAATAGAGTACATACCTTCAACAGAATATTCCATCACAAAAAACTCGTTTCACTTTGCTACCAATTTTAAAATATGTTATCACAAGTGTGCATAAAATGCAACTGATTTGCAAATGAAAATGACCTCTCTTATAAGGGTTACTTTGACCCCCTGGTAAGATACCTTTATGAGGTGATAAACAAATTAATTCTTGGAATTCGTTAAATGGGGGGGGGGGGGTTGTTTACAAGTCGTTATCAGTGGTTCCTGGAAATTACGTCATGAATATTGTCCCGCTAGCATGTTCTTGCCGAATCACTGTGGGGCTAGCTTGGAATACATCATGTAATATAACTAGCTTTATTCGACCTTTTTATTTGTTTTTGACTAAGCTCAGCTCATCATAAAGTACTGATCATTTAATGTATGATGTTAATTTTGTATAATGAAAGTGTCTAATTAATTGCTTATATTTGGAAGAGACAAAAACTAAGCCAACTTTTGAAAATTTGAAAACCTATAGTTTTTAACCAGTACCTTTTCAAGTAAAATGGCTTTCTTGTTTCTACCTTGATCTTTTATTTTCTACTCAAAATTGTCTCTATTACAATTTTTCAATTGTCGATTACATTTGACAGTTAAGTATACATTATACAGTAATACATTTTTAATTTGAAAAAAATGTCTTCGTATGTGTTTATTCAACATTTTTATATTTTTATAAATGTCACGATTTTGGAGAAATATAATATAAAGAGTCGATCCAGACAATAAATTTTTTTGAAAATACAACCAATGAAACAAATAATTTATTATATTTCTTAACAATGTACGAGAGAACTCGCATGAGTACAAAAAGCAGTCTATGAAGTGTAAACAACATATTTTTTGAGTATTGAATATGTCGAATTACGTGCCAACAAAACACCATTTGCGGAACCGTTACTTTTCTTGTTTAATTCGAAGAAAAGTGCTGCTACACGTCATCAATTGTTGTCGGAAACCTGTGGTGATTATATTCCATCGATAAAAACATGTGAGTACTGGTTTCGACGCTTTAAAAGTGGTGATTTCGACATTAAAGACAGAGAACGTCCAGGCCAGCCGAAAAAGTTTAAATATGAAGAATTGGAGGCATTACTCGATGAAGACCCGTGCCAAATGGAAAAAGAACTTACAGAATCATTAGGCGTTGATCGTACAACCATTTCCAAGCGCTTACATGCACTGGGAATCATTCAAAAGTAAGGAAATTGGGTGCCGTGCGAGCTGAAACCGAAAGACATTAAAAGGCAATATTTCACCTGAGAACAACTGCTTCAACGGCACGGATTTTGCAAAAAAAAAATGTGTTTTAAGTAGCCAGACCAAAAACTTTACATCCTACGTTATTTGCAAAAACTGTACTCTTTACAATAACTCAAGAACTAGACGACCAGTTTGCTCAAAAAGTTTTCTGGTTTTATTTTAGAGCAATTAGAAACTGATCCTCAAATCTATAGAAAAATTATATGCAAACACGCAGCTCAATTACAATATGGTGCGGAATACAAGCTGGTGGTATCATCCTACAGCATTTCTTTCACAATCAGGTAGGAACGTGACAACCAATGGAACCCGCAACTCAGCAGAACGTTAATGTATCAACACCTTTATAATTAAGAATTTTGACTAGATTGTTGGAAATTGATTGTGCAACTTTTATTGAAATTACGGATATGGTGAAGTGACAGAAGGCTAGTTTGTGGTAGCAGTATGGGCGTTGTACAAACGGGAGGAGCTGCAGACACATACTGGTCATATTCTAAAATACAAATAATTTGCACGTTATTTTAATTTTGGAAAGTAATTTTCGTAAATTAAATTCAACATGAACGAATTTAAAATTATATAGTAAACTAGCTGTGCCCGCGGCTCCACTCGCGTGGACAACAGAATTATTATTTAGGTTTTTTTGCAAGAGTAGCGGCAAACTTTTTTTCCGACTTGATTCTCTATTATTGTCACTGCTTATTCCTTATGATACCTAACGTAAAAAAGTATATACTCGAACCTGACCAGAGAACATATGTACGAATTAAAAAAAAAAAAAAACACATAAATCGGATAAATGGTTCTCGAGGGGTAAGCGTACTAACGGACAGACCGACAGACAGAGAGACGTTGCGTTTTAAAATGTATGGTAAAAGTAAATGTATTTACTGGTTGTAAATGTATCTAATGATGTAAAAAAAATTATAATAGTACGTTACATTTAGTACGGTAATAAATTGCGTAATTACTGCTACATTAACTACGCGCCGAATCATACTCGTAGTTATAATACATAGTAAAGTTTATGAGCCACTTTAAAACGAAAATCTCGTAATATTTTTCATGTAATATTTTCCTGTCCAAATTTATATTGCACGCGGCGATGTAGTGATGACAGGCGGTGTAAATTATGAAGTAAAATGATTAATTTTCATGAAAACCTAACAGGTTAGATAAAATTAATTAAAGTCATATTGTTGTCCATTATTCTATTAAACGAGAATTTGTGTATGATTTAAAAGCTCGCCACACGCAAAAAGGACGTTTTGATTAATTTCGAGCGTTAAAATTTTGAAATTTATTAGTATTTTTTTCGGGTATATGTATGTCTTTGTGAATTATATTTATTACATCATTTAACTAGAAATTTCAATAATAATGGGTCGAACTGGTGATTTAAAATCAAAGTTCTAAATTTAATAATCGGCCAAGTGCAAGTCGGACTTGCGCAATTAGTGTTCCGTACGTCGATTGCTTCTAAATTAAAAAATTTTGTTACGAAGGTATAAATTAATCAAGTACTTCACAAAACATATCCCAAATGAGTTTTCAACAAAGTTTTTTTCCGATTGAAAACTGATAACCTTGAAATTTTTGTTTTTTTTATATACCACATAAATTATTAAAGGTAATGCACATGTGATAATTTTCGTTTAAATCGTTCTATGGAGAATATTCCAGAATTGTTTTAAAATTTCAGCGATTTTTCGCAATTTTTTAAAAATAATACAAAGAAAAGTGTGCACAAGTATTATATTGTATTTATTTTTGAACTCGTATTTTTACAAGCTTTCACTTTCAAAACCACACAGCTCTGATGAGGCCATCAATTCCTATATTTGTGCCAAATTTCAACTTTCTATGGCAAATAGTTTCGGAGAAAATCGGGTGAACACTAAAAATGGTGTATCTTATCTTATTAGAATTCTGAATTGATACAGGAATCTCACTTATTTCAATTCACAGCGTATTGTGTAGTACAGCATGTTTAAAGTTTGTTTTGTTTTCACCCTCTTCCCCTGAAATGATATCGCTCCAAAATTATAGCTACCTTTCCTACCTCAAGTATTATATATCAAATTTGAAATGATATTCAAGAGTTACATTAAAAGATAGACAGACAGAACACAATAGACCGATGGAAATAGAAGCTATGTTTTTCCTAATCTAGACGTGAAGAACCGAAGACATTTTGAAGTGTGGTTACTTCAGGAACACAAAAAATCCTTAAGCAAGGCAAAAAAATAGCAAAATAGGTTGTTTTTGTACTTATCACTAGCGTGTCTACCCCCGAAATAAATTGAATTGAGATGCTGCATCCGATAATATAATATACAAACCGTATATAACGTAGATTTTCAGTAAACATAACATCAGATCAGCCCTAATGAACAGGGGCGTGCTGGCCCACCGGGACACCGGGACTTTTCCCGGGGCATCAAGCCTTAAAGGCGCCATCCTTAAACTTACAAAGTGTATGCCAAGTTTATGTTCGCAAGAACCACGTTTATTTTTCATATGTCTAGGTAGTATCCGAATTTCGACATTCATAATCCTGCGTCAATCTATTATTCGTATACAAATATAATTTATTATATGTGAGCTGGCACGAGAGACTGGAAGAGGACAGCGCTCTAGAAACGCCGATCCTCCTTTGAATGTACATCTTGAAAAGTTAGCGGAAAAATCTGCAATTATGAAAAAAAGAGCTTTCGGAGAATCTCGTGCTTCTTACGGACGCGGAGGTTTTTTGTCATTTCTAAGCAAGAAAACTTTAAACAAAATCATTATGCTAATAAAACAAGAAACAGTTTGTACGATAGCACGTTCGGTGAGGATCACTGGAATTTTTTCCATAGTGATGGATTCGAGTATTGATGTTTAATCTTGGGAACAGTGTGTTTTTATTGTCAGATTCATAAATGTACATAATGAAGTAGTTGAACATCTTATCGCTGTGAAAAGAGTCATTTCTAGCAAAGGGCAAGAATTATGCCATTTATTGCAAACGTCTTTAAATAATTCTGGTCTTGATATGAAAAATTGCATGCATGGTCAATATAACGGAGTTTCGGCACATTTGAAACAAATCAATTCTAAACATATACACACTTGGTATTATGCACACCTATTAAATTTAGTTATATCTGATACTGCTCAATGTACCGTCTCCGCCATATCATTATTTTGAACTCCAAGAAATAGCTGTTTTCTTTAAAGAATCCTATAAAAGATTGTTTGAATATGAAAAAACAAATCCTCATGTCAAATTAAGCCTTATTGGGTCTTCCAAACATGATGCTTTGCACTGACATCCAATCTAAAGCTGTTTTCGTGAATGTAGTCTTAGTCTGAATATCATTTCAAAGGAGAAAACTTAATCGTAATCACGCTATCAGTTTAAAAAATAAGCTATTAAAATTTGGCTTTTCTGATCAGTTTTTGGGGTGTCACATCCAGTTTCAAGGTATTTACAAACAGTGAATTTAGATTATATTGAGGCTTGGCCTCGAGTACGACGAAAACTTAGAACCATATATGCTCATGGCGTGCGAAACCGATATTCTGCAGGCTGTTGATGAAAAAAATGTTATTGAAAAGCTGTGTTAGAATAGTTCCGTGTTTGCGAGGTCCCTACTTACGTGATTTCTCCGTGCAGGTGCCAACATAAGTTTTGTACTTTTTTGTATTGTAAAATATATTGAATATTCTTCATTGGTTCAATCATATACCCTGAATATAAAGTAATATAATAAATATATAATAATAATAAATACAATAATCATAAATATATAATAATAAATACATATCACATTCAAAAAAATTATAGGGGGAGGGGGCAGCATTTAGGACGAATCTCTGTTACAATTTTTATCCCAGCACGCCCCTGCTAATGGATCGAAATGTTGCATTGGAAACAAAGGCATAGTGAGGGCAATAGATATTTGCGTAAATATAAAATATAATATAACTGGAAGATTTTAGTAATAGTACCAGCTTGTTTTCATAAATTATGAACAGATAAAACTAAGATATCTATACAAAATACAAATTGAGATTGTTTGCTGTGCTAGTGCTTTTTATAAATGTTTTACTAGTTTAGAAGCAGATTTTAACTAAGTTTCTAGAGCACCGTATTAACCGAAGCTGAATGGAAAAGTTAATAGCCTCTCTGAGAAACAAATCTATAATTTATTTGTAACCTCATACCCTACATATTTCTTATTCACTTTTATTTTCCTACTTGCAGTAACTAATACCTTTTAGCAAGTTAGGTTTTGATTGAATTGCAAAATGAAGAAAAATCAAAATACATACATGAGAAAGGCTTAACAAAGAACTAATCCATGAAGATATGAAAGCAGCACTAGAAGATCTTGCCATAGTCTGCAACTATAGAAAAATGAGTAGCTCAAGTTAAGCGTGGTAAAGAAAACATAGAAAATAACCCTTATAGTGGCCTGCCTTGAAGTTGAACTGATTTAGAATTAGAAATTAGAAAAATAGTTAATAAACATCTTGTGAAAGAACTACTATCTTGCTGAACTGTTTAGAGCTATATAGTATGAAGCCGGCCCAAAAAATATTCATGAAAGGTTTGTGACCACCTATGAAACGTGAATAAACCACTATAATTCTGGAGGTAGTTCTTCCTAGTTATCTTTTAAATTCAAAGTACCACTAAACTTGTAGTCGAGACTCGGTTGAAAGGATCCGAACCAGCATGTCACGTCATCCCTCAACCGGTGTTTAAAAGAGCAATGATATCTGAACCCAAGGTGAGGTCTTTTGATCGGAATGGCATCCAAAAGAGAAAGCCAGCACTCTTGAATGAGAACGACATTTTGACCTTCAGAGAGAGCTGAAGGAAGTATTGTGGGAGCTCTGGTGGTTAGGATAATTGGAGGAATTATTCAGGGGAGAACAAGAAGGATCTCTTTGGTTTCTTTGCTTACCGCTGAGTAGCCTTATAGCTGCTACTAGCACTACTACTAGTACAGCATCTACTAATAAATGTAGCTATGGAAAGAACCTAATTACATATAAATTGTAGTACTCTTTCTGAGGAACTTTTTAAACTATTCTCGTACACCTATTAAGATGTTGATATTTTACGAGTACGCTGTAAAGTTGTTCACTAAACTTCATGACTAAACTAGTTAAAATTTACATAGTAAAATTAGCGTACAAATTAACTCAATGTATAACTTAAGCAACGCTCAATGTCAATAAAGCTAAAATCACGCAATTCCAGGGGATATAGGGGGCAAGGGGGTGAATAATACACCGTGGTACGAACTTTGTAACAAACACGTGAGTTGGAGGCAATAAAATTAAGTGGATGGGCGGGAAATACATAAAACTGTGTAACGACATTAACCCATCAATTGTGAGATACTTGTTTGTTACGTAGTGTTGCTTTTTACGCCCTTTTTTACGTTTTATTTACATGCCAGGGGTATTTTTTCAAGCGTGTCATTTAATTGCCACGTCTATATTTAGTTCTGCTAATAAAACGCTTTTAAATAATTGAGTTTTTAGGGCAATTTAACACTTCATGGTTATGATTAGTACAATGTTGCGTCGCATCGCATTAACAATTAAAAATTAAGTCCATCGAAAGTGCCAGTTGTTTGTACGTTATTAAAAACTAAATATCTTATAAACTTAATGTATTTACGCATACTACAGGCAATGATCCATATGACTGTGGGACCAAATAGCATGATGAGGCACCTGAATACAAAAAATTCCGGAGGTAAAATAGCCCCCCGTTCGGATCTCCGGGTGGGGGCTGGTTCAGGGGCGTCGACATGCAAAGAACAGAATTTCAAAATGGATTTTTGCAACATACGAGGTTTAAATTCGAACATAAATTCAGTGCACCAACACCTGCAATCAAATAAACCTCATGTACTCGCTCTCTGTGAAACTAAGGTCAGTTCATCGACCAGCACAGTAAACTATCTTTATCCTGGGTACGATTTCTATTCCCGATTTAGGCGTAACTTTGGAATCTGTCTTTATGTCAGAAGCGACCTCTCTTGCCAACGAGAAGAGGCTCTGGAGCCCCCAAACTTTGATGTTATGTGGTTAAAAATAACGACTCAACCAACCACAAGGTTCGTTTGTATCCTCTATCGACCACCAAGTGATACAAACTTTAGAACACTTTTCGCTTCTCTTGCAGACACCATAGATCATTTACAAATTAACTATCCAAATGCCGAAATTGCCATCCTGGGCGACTTTAATGTCCACAACATCAACTGGCTTAAATATTCAAATACTACCGACGAACAAGGTCGTGAAGCCGAATCATTTTCAATCAGTTGTGGCTTGACTCAGCTTATTGATGAACCAACACGGATCCCTGATCGAGACGGAGAGTTCGCCAGTCTTCTTGATCTGTTTTTAACCACTAATCCGGAGATTTACACGGTCAGCGTAAATCCACCGTTAGGTTCTTCCGACCATAAACTACTTTCGACATCGAGTATTCTACCAATCAGTGACAGAGAGGCGCCCAAACCGCGCAAGATTTGGCACTACAAATCTGCTAAATGGGAAGATCTCATGGAATATTTTCGAACTTTCTCTTGGTTGGACGTTTGTTTTCGATCCGACGACCCATCCCCAGGGAGGTTTCCGATGTTATTTTGGCCGGTATGGATGCTTACATCCCTTTTTCGAAGAAATGCCCTTCCAACGGCAAGCCTTGGTTTGACCTAAAATGCAAAGAAGCTGTTGCTTCTAAACATCTTGCATACCGACAGTGGCGTGAAGATCCTAACACCATAAATCGTAACATCTTTGTTCGTGCCAGGAACAGATGCAAAGAAATTATCGACGAAACCAAGGAGGTACACAATCAACGGATTAGAAACAAACTTCTCGCTTGTCCCGGCAATTCCAGGTCCTTTTGGTCAGTCGCTAAGGCAGTTAGTCAAAATTTCACCAAATCCACCATACCACCACTCACACGGCCAGATAATTCTATTGCAACGACACCTGTTGAGAAAGCGAACTTGTTGGCTGAACTCTTTGCTTCACATTCTACTGTCGATTTCCAAGGAAAAACACCACCTACTATTCCCATAGTGCAGTCAAGGATGCCCGATATTGTCTTCAGACAGCGTATCATAAAACGTATTTTGATGAAGCTAGACACCAAAAAGGCTTCGGGCGTTGACGGAATACCTGCCATTGTTCTCAAGAACTGTGCGAGGGAACTAACACCAGTTTTCTGTAGACTTTTCAACCTATCCTACAGAAAGGGAATATTTCCTTCCTGCTGAAAATGTGCCACAGTTCAGCCGATACCTAAAAAAGGCAAGAAGACCTTGCCAAATAACTACCGACCAATCGCACTACTCTCAATAATATCGAAAGTCATGGAAAAGGCTATCAATCAGCATCTTCTAAAATATCTTGAAGGATTCAACATTATTAGTGATCACCAATATGGCTTTCGTAAAAATAGATCAACAGGAGATCTTCTGACTTATGTAACACATGTTTGGAACAACGCAATTGAACACTTTGGAGAATCTCGAGCGGTTGCTCTTGACATATCCAAGGCATTTGACCGTGTTTGGCACGATGGCCTGTTGGCTAAGCTACGTTCTTATGGTATGTCTGAAAAGTTCTGTTTGTGGCTCTCATGTTTCCTCAGAGAGCGTTCTTTACGAGTGGCAGTTGACGGATTTCTTTCTAACACCTTCACTATCAACGCCGGTGTACCCCAAGGTTCCATACTGTCTCCTACTCTCTTCCTCATTTATATTAACGATCTGCTGGAAAAGACCGAGAATCCAATCTACAGCTTTGCAGATGATAGTACACTTATCTCTTCATTCACTTTGAACGCTCGGACATCGACTACTCAGACGAATATCCGCAGACAGCAGGAAGTCATTCGACTCAACAAAGACCTGGAAGAAATTCTATCTTGGGGTGACAGTAACCAAGTGGAATTTAACGCTACAAAAACCCAGGCGGCAGTTTTTTCTAAAAAAGTTAACGTTGCAGAACCCGACATAGTTATGTCGGGGCACTCCATCCCTCTAACATCGTCACTCAATCTGTTAGGCGTTAATTTGGGAGCAAATATGTCCTGGCATGAACATGTTGCAGGCATAGCAAGAAGAGCTTCTCAAAAGTTGGGAATATTGTTTCGAACCAGAAAGCTTTACACTCCACAACAACTGTTAATTCTTTACAAAACTCAAATTCGACCAACTATGGAATACTGCTCCCATGTTTGGAGCTCCGCTCCCAAACATACACTGCATTTGTTGGATTCTATCCAGAGAAGAGCTGTTCGTCTGATTGGACACCCGGAATTGACCGACGGCCTTGATTCGCTGGAACATCGAAGAACGGTTGGCGACTTGAACCTATTCTACAAGTACTTTCATGGAAAGTGTTCGAAAGATGTGGCCCGTTTGATTCCTCCCAGAGCGGTGCATATTAGAAGTACACGTCGCGCTGATGCTTCACATCCGTATGAGGTTCAGCTTGTTACTCCTCGTACAACGCTTTTCAAGCAGTCTTTTATATGGAGAACATCATACCTTTGGAATGGTTTACCCAGGACTGTGTTTCCCATCGAGTACAATCTACAGCGATTCAAGAACAACGTGAATCGTTTTCTCCGCACACGTGTCGCTCCTGTAGCGCTTTAGGGACTTCCCTGTAGCACGTGTGCTAGACCCATAAAAAAAAAAAAAAAAAAAAAAAAAAAAAAAATGACTAAAAGTGTAGTAATTGCTACATAGTAATAAAAGAGAGAGAGAAGGAGAAATGTAGTTATAGCTACATAGTAATAGGAGGAAAATAAACTTCACCAAAACCAAATATATGAACAACGAAAGTGAACATTCATATATTTAGGACAAAAATCGAAATATCAAAAAATGATTTAAAGTCTGACTTGGATAGAACAGTCTCGTTAGCTTGATCTGCGTTAGGAAGGTTACAATCTACATTAAAATTAGACATCTCAAATACAATAAAAGCCAGAGTATTCTATCAATATGTATTTCTGATATTAACATATGGATCTGAAACGTGAGCTTTAAATAAAAGTATAATAAATAAACTCCACGTAACCCAAAGCGCAATGGAGAGGAAAATGCTAAATATTAGACTCCAAGATTGTATTTCTATCATCGAGATTCGAAGAAGATCAAAAGTGACAGATGTAATACAACGAATATGTATATTAGGGTCGAATTGGGCGGAGCATATTGCAAGGATAAATGATAACAGATGGACACGTCGTATACTTGAATGGAGGCCAAGAGAACACAAAAGATGCAGAGGTAGACCACAGGCAAGATGGACGAACGGCATAAGATTAGCAGGACACGATTGGATGTAAAAAACAAACAATAAAGCTCATTGGAAACAACTTGGGGAGGCTTACATCCGACTATGGATGGAATAAGCTGATGATGATGATGAATAGAAGGAATTCTTAGTGTTTAATAGAACAAACAACTGCATAAATATTTCTAGAATTTATTTACGAATCCTTAAACAATTAATTCATCGACTGAAATAAACAAACCTTAAATGGAGCTGTACCTACATTAAGCTATAAAATTAGCTTAATCATTGGGTACGGAAACGATTAAATTACATTTACAGCTAATATAGTTTTTGCAAAAATTCCCGACTCTAATAATGTATGATACTCGCCAGCATAATTAGTGTTCCATACACACACTTCGGTGTCTGTCTATCTGTCCGCCGGTCTATCACACCTGATTTTCTCCGAAACTATTTGACATAGAGAGTTGAAATTGGCCTCAAATATAGAAACTGATGGCCTAATCAGAGCCGTGCAGTTTTGAAAGTTAAGTTTTAACTTAAAAGGTTAGTTTTGGGAGGTGTAAACGGAAGTGAACAAATCGTTTTTTTACTTTTTTCGTTGCCATTTTAAGTTATATTTCCAAACAAGGGAGTGTTTCGGATCCAATCCAAGGCCAATTTCGTCGCCTTTAAGGACCAGTGTCAGAAATTAATAATATATTTACTTCCCTTGGTCAGGGATGTATGTCTACGAGAAAAAAATACCCTCCAATGGTTTCGCATTTCTCGTGTTTCAGAGTACCTAGATCACGAAAAATATAATTGCCAATTCTCGTCAGTGTGTCTGCCTCTTTGTTAACACGAAAACGCCCGAACGAAATAATCATTTCAAATTTGCTACGTATATAATGTTTAATATAAGATAAGAACTTAAATGTTTACGTAAATAACTATGTTACTTTATTAGTGTTCCGTAGGGAACACTTATAAGATCATTTTGGTGTCTGTCTGTCCGTCTGTCACACCCAATTTTCTCCGAAACTATTTGACATAGAAAGCTGAAATTTTGCACTAATATAGAAATTGATGGCCTCACCCAGAGCCGTGTAGTTTTAAAATTTAAATTTTGACTTAAGGGATTAGTTTTAGGAGGTGAAATCAGAAGTAAAAAAAAAACACACAAAACCAGGTCAAGTAAATGAAATAAAAGCTTATATATATAGTGTAATACTTGCGCACAATTTTCTTTGTATTATTTTTAAAAAATTGCGAAAAATCCCTATCCTTATCTCGAAAAGTACTAATCAAAAAATTTTGAAAAAATTCTGGAATATTCTCCACACGGTGTAGATTGACCGAAAATTGTTACGAGTGCATTAAGTTTAAAAATTTATTTGGTACATAAAAAAAAACATAAAAATTTCAAGGTCATCAGTTTTCAGTAGAGATAAGAAAAAACTTTGTTGAAAACTCATTTGGGATGTGTTTTGTGAAGTCATTAATCATTTTATACTTTTTATTTTAAAAGCAGTCAACCTACGGAACACTAATTGCGCAAGTCCGACTTACATTTTTTTTTTAATAATCTTAAAAGAAGATATTGATTTATAGTTTTAAAATTATCAAAATTGAAGTTAGTCGACTCATGTTTGGTAACAATCTTAGGTGTGACTATAAACAATACCTGAAAAGTTAAAGGCAATTGGCATCCCATTTTGAACCAAATTTTATATAGTAAAAATGTCACGGAAATAACTCTGTTGAGTTTGAAACAAGAAATCTTGATAGTACCACTTAGAGATAACACGGTAAGAAAGTAAAATTCCTCGTCGTGATTTTTTGCTTCTAGCTAAGTTACCTCTTAATATTAACTCTGTATGATACATAAGGATAAATTTTTTAGACAAACCTCGTAAGTCTACTTGTCAGCAAATACACTTTAAAAATGTCGGAAGCACATTTACTAGTGAAAAAAAGAACAGAGAGGGTATAAAGGACTCTCAAATAAAAAACAAAAGCTTAGTTGGGGCCACATGTTCTTTGATATACCCAACCCTATTAGAATAAAGCATATTTCAAGCGGTATGCTTTTCGCATTTCAATCAATATTTACATTTTTCATGCTCTTAAATGCCCTTAAGATTTGTTTTGTTTTAGTAACGGAGTGGTTATTACATATATACCATACAGTTATTTAAGAGGATTGCAGTATTATTAAAGAGCTTTAAAATTACTAACAAATTGGCAATAAATTCTTTGAATTTTATTAACCGGCTTTAAGGAGTTACATACACCTGGGCGCTGCAAAAAGTATGTATATTTAAAAAAAAAATTAAAGGTTATTATTAAGTGAATAATACAAAAGAATGGCGATTACATAATTTTATTGTACTTCAAATTATATATTTTTAGTGTTCCGTATGGAACACTTATAAGATCACTTCGGTGTCTGTCTGTCCGCCTGTCACACCCGATTTTCTCCGAAACTATTTGACGTAGGAAGAAATTTGGTACTAATATAGAAATTGATGGCCTGATCAGAGCCACGTAGTTTTGAAAGTTAAATTTTGACTTAAGGGGCTAGTTTTGAAGGGTGAAATCACCGGAAGTTAAAAAAAATTTGAAAGCTTGTAAAAACATGAGTTCAAAAATATATATAATATCTTACATGCGCACACTTTTCTCTGTATTATTTTGAAAAAATCGCGAAAAATCGCTGTTCCCCCATCTATCTCGAAAAGAACTGATCCAAAAATTTTGAAAAAAATTCTGGAATATTCTCCACGAGGTATAGATTGAACGAAAATTATCACGAGTGCATTACCTTTAATAATTTATCTGGTATATAAAAAAAATAAATTCAAGGTCATCAGTTTTCAGTAAAGATCGAAAACAAAGCTTGTAAAAACACAAGTTTAAAAATGTATATAAAGTCGTACATGCGCACACTTTTCTTTGTATTATTTTAAAAACATCGCTATCGCCCCCTCTATGTCGAAAAGTACTAATCCAAAAATTTTGAAAAAACTCTGGAATATTCTCCACGGGGTGTAAATTGAATGAAAATTTTCACGAGTGCATTACCTTTAATAATTTATCTGGTATATAAAAAGTCAGTTTTCATTAAAGACCGGAAACAAATTTTAATGAAAACTCATTTGTGGTGTGTTTTGTGAAGTCACTGATCATTTTATACTTCCGTAACAAACATTTTTATTTCAAAAGCAATCAACCTACGGAACACTAATTGCGCAAGTTTAAGTTGCACTTGACCTGTTTTTTTTAGTGTTCCGTACGGAACACTTATAAGATCACTTCGGTGTCTGTCTGTCTGTCTGTCTGTCTGTCTGTCTGTCTGTCTGTCTGTCTGTCTGTCTGTCTGTCTGTCACACCCGATTTTCTCCGAAACTATTTGACATAGAAAGGTGAAATTTGGTAATAATATAGGAATTGATGGCCTCATCAGAGCCATGTAGTTTTGAGAATTAAATTTTGTCTTAAGGGGTTAGTTTTGGGGGTGAAGTCGGAAGCGAAAAAAAATTTTTTTTACTAGGTCATCGAGTGTGGTGTCAAATGAAAGCTTGTGAAAACACGAGTAAATATATATATATAATATTATACTTGCGCGAACTTTTCGTTGTGTTATTTTTAAAAATTCGCGAAATATCGCTGTCCCGGGCCTTATCTCGAAAAGTACTTATCAAAAAATTTCGAAAAAATTTTGGAATATTCTTCACGGGGTGTAGATTGAACGAAAATTATCACGAGTGCATTACCTTTAATAATTTATATGGTATATAAAAAAAAACAAAAATTTCAAGGTCATCAGATTTCAGTAAAGATTGGAAACAAACTTTGTTGAAAACTCATTTAGGGTGTGTTTTGTGAAGTCACTGATCATTTTATACCACCGTAACATAAATTTTGACTTAAGGGGTTCGTTTTGAGGGGTGAAATCGGAAGTGAAAAAATTTTTTTTTTACTAGGTCATCGAGTGTGGTGTCAAATGAAAGCTTGTGAAAACACGAGTAAAAATATGTATATATATATATATATATATATATATATATATATATATATATATATATATATATATATATATATATATATATATATATATATATATATATATATATATATATATATATATATATATATATATATATATATATATATATATATATATATATATATATATACTCGTATATAATGTAATACTTGCGCACACTTTTCTTCGTATTACTTTTAAAAAATCGCTGTCCCCTACCTTATCTCGAAAAGTACTAATCAAAAAATTTTGAAAAAATTCTGGAATATTCTCCACGGGGTATAGATTGAACGAAAATTATCACGAGTGCATTACCTTTAATAATTTATTTGGTATATAAAAAAAAACAGAATTTCAAGGTCACCAGTTTTCAGTAAAGATTGGAAACAAACTTTATTGAAAACTCATTTGGGGGTGTGTTTTGTGAAGTCACTGATCATTTTATACCACCCTAACAAAAATTTTTATTTTGAAAACAATCAACGTACGGAACACTAATTGTGCAAGTTCAACTTGCACTTGACCGGTTTTTTTTTTTAAATATGTTTTAAATGTTAACACTATTTTTTATCGGGTTAAATGGACCACCGATGAAAACTATGGCGCTTCCTTGTCTGCAGGACAAGTTCATAAAAAATAATCCAATCTCCAAAAATAAAAATTAATCTTGTAAAATAGTGTAGTAGTTAAAAATTGTCAAAAAGTGTTTTTTCAAAAATAAAAATTTACGGTGTTTCAAACTTTAATATGCAATTTTCGGCCAAAAAATTTAAGTTTAATTATTTATAAAAAATTGTCTGTTAGAAAAATTAAAAAAAACCTTTTGACATTTTGTAGAAAAAGTAATTATTAAGATTTAAAAAAAATATATTAAAAATTGACTGAGTAATATTGCAGACAATGTCTGATAACAGGTAGCAGCAGCCCCAATCCGATGCCAAGTCATATTTAATGCTATAACTTTGTAATGGAATGGAATTTTCTTAAACAATTTTTTTTAATAATTCTTAGAAGTATAAAGATTAGAAACTCGTAAAAATTGAAGGTGTATGTAACCCCTTAAAAAGAACGTTCTAAATTCAATACGTACGTAATATTGTTTAAATATAGTAATATTTATGTATGTATGTCTGTCTGTATGTACGTTTGTCTTCAAATACTGACACTGGACTATACTAAACTGATTTTAATAAAACTTACTATTAATCTTACCTAATTCTATGACCATTTTTCTTAGTAATAAGGAACTAATTTATGTTACATAATCCTGTAAATGTGGCTCAAGCATTATAGAAATTTACTCTAATTAAATTCATTCTATTAAATGTGTATGTATCTTTTTTATTTATTAATTAACGAGTGTGCACAATATACTCACCAAACTCAATTAAAATAGTTTTCCGAAAGGGTAGGTCAACAGCCCTATATCGAACGCTATTATAACTCAGGTATATTACGACATATTGGCCGATATCCTCAGGATATGAAAAAGGGAAAATCCCTACTCAGGCAGCAGAACAATAAAAAAAATAAAGACATTTGGTGATTTTAAAAATTAGAATTTTAAGGTTATTGTAACGTCAAAAATGGTGACATAGTGGCTGTACAGGGATGAAAATACTTCAAAGAGTCGTATCAACGTACCTGTTAGATGCAATATTAGCAAGGTTTGCCAAATATACCTTAGTTGCATGCACACAAATTCGTTTCGTATTAGGTTTGTGGAAGTCTCTCTGTGCCAATTTTCTGTCCCTTCCCCCAAAATCTATGGGACTCGTCATCAGTGAAAGAATCTGGACAATTTGTCCTACTTGCTTGCGGTAAATCTGTTTTGAAACTTGACATTTCATTGGAGGGATTTTGGCTAATAAAATGCCGCGCTTGCTATTGCGTGTTGGCGAGTGGATCGGTGGGATATGGAAGGATAAGAATAGGTTGTGGATAGGATAAAAGTTTTGGACATGATTTCCACCTAAATAGGAGAGGGTGTGAAACCATGGCTCGCGTAGGCAGGTGCGCATCCCTGAAGTAGACCTATCCTCTACCGGGGTCGTAGTGAAGTGTCTACCCGCTACCTATTCCTGTAGTATCGTCACTCAATTTGCAGGGCCCTGCTTGGCGTAAACATGTTACATGCATAGCAAAGAGGGCTTCTCAAAAGCTGAGAATATTATATTGAACTACAAAGCTTTACACTCCACAACAACTGTTAATTCTGTACAAAGCTCAAATTCAACAACCGATGGATTCCCAAACATACACGGCATTTTTTGGATTCTATTCAGAAGGGAGCTGTTCGCCTGATAAGAGCCCTAGAACAGACCTTAATTCCTTGGAACATCGAAGGACGGTTGGCGATTTGAGTCTATTCTACAAGTATTTTCATGGAAAGTGTTCGATGGATGTAAGCCGCTTTAATCCGTCCCAAAGCGGTGCATGCTACGAATACACATTGCGCTAATACTTCACATCCGTATGAAGTTCAGCTTGTCACGCCTCGTACAATTCTTCTCCAGCAGTCTTTTATATGGAGAACCTCATCCCTTTGGAACGATTTTCCCAGCAGTGTATTTTTTTCGAGTACAATTTACAACGATTTAAGACCAACGTGAAGCGCTTTTTCCCTACACGCGTCGCTCCTGTACCGCTTTAGAGATTTCCCTACACGTGTGCTCTGCCCTAAAAACACAGTGTGAGAATGTCAAATTCCGTATTTATTTCAGCTACGTGTTTGCAAGGGAACTACAGGACATTTTAACGATTTTTAATTTGATGTTATTTTATTTTCAAAGATAAATTACAATTTTATGAACCACTATATAAAAAAAATCCTCTTTTCCTCAAACATTTTGAATATTTTAAAGTTTACCTAAATGATTTTTAGAAATTATTCTTTCTAACTTGACATCTTTCCGTTATAAAATACTAACAATAATGACAGGGCTGTTACTGGGAGTTGTGGAGTTGACACGACGACAGCAATCGCGCTAGTTGACAAAAGTTTTTCAAGAGTTGATGCCGAAACTCCTCTTTTGACAGTGACGTACGAAATTTTATCGAATATTAAACTAATATACATTTATTTTCGTATGAAGCACTGGATAACATTCAGCGATAAAAAAAAAATAGCCTAATTGGATGTTTTTTTTTTGAAGACATGTATTATGTCTTTTTTTATATCTGAAGAATAAAAATGTCAGCTAGTACTTTTATAACAACAAACTTGTCCATATTACATGAACCTGCTTATTAATGCCACTCTAGAAATTTGAAAAAAAATCAACATTTTTTTTTGAATTAAATGCTGCTTTAGAGACTTAGAAATAAGGTACACACGATTTTATAAGGGTGAGAAGGTTATAAGTGGGTATTTTATCAAGTGCCCGTAATTATCTCGCCGCGCTCCCCAAACTCTCCGAAAGTACGAGGCTGGTTTGAAAAGTCCGTGCAAAAATAAAAACTACTTATGTGTTTGGGGTAAACCTTTTTTATTTTTCGACATAGTCTCCTTTTAGGCTTATACACTTCGTCCAACGATGTTCTAGTTTGTTGATCCCTTCCGAATAATAGGATTTGTCCAAGTCTGCAAAATATCCATTAGTGTCTGCAATCACCTCCTCGTTTGAATAAAATCTTTGTCCCGCCAGCCATTTCTTTAAATTGGGGAACAAATAGTAGTCCGAAGGAGCCAAGTCTGGAGAATAGGGGGGATGTGAAACGAGTTGGAATCCTATTTCCATTAATTTTGCGACCACAACTGCTGAGGTGTGTGCTGGTACGTTGTCGTGATGGAAAAGGACTTTCTTGTGGGTCAATCGCGGGCAGCTCGGTTTTCAAACGGTCCAATAACGATGAATAATATTCACCTGTAATAGTTTTACCCTTTTCCAGATGGTCGATGAGGATTATTCCTTGCGAATCCCAAAAGACAGTCGCCATAACCTTTCCGGCCGAAGGAACGGTCTTCGCCTTTTTTGGTGCAGATTCCCCCTTGGTAACCCATTGTTTAGATTGTTGTTTGGTCTCAGGAGTATAGTAATGTATCCATGTTTCATCCACAGTGACGAAACGACGCCTAAAGTCCTCCGGATTCGTCTCGAACAGCTGCAAACCATCCTTGCGACACTTCACACGATTCCGTTTTTGGTCAAGCGTGAGCAATCGCGGCACCCATCTTGCGGATAACTTTCTCATGTCCAAATGTTTATGCAAAATATTATGTACCCCTTCAGTCGAGATGCCCACAGCACTAGCAATCTCACGCACCTTAACTCTTCTGTCATCCATCACCATATCATGGATTTGTTCAATGATTTCTGGAGTCGTAACCTCCACAGGCCGTCCAGAACGTTCAGCGTCACTTGTGCCCATATGGCCAGTCCGAAAATTTTGAAACCACTTATAAATTGTTCTAATCGAAGGTGCAGAGTCACCATAATGTTTATCAAGCTTCTCTTTAGTCTCCTGAGGCGTTTTGCCTTTCATAAAGTAATGTTTAATCACCACACGAAATTCTTTTTCGTCCATTTCTTGAAAATCACTCGACTTCCTTGATTCACACGAATGCCAAACACAAAGAAATAGACCAATATGGCTGAAACTTGGTGTGCGTTCATTCAAGAGATGCTACTAACTAAACATGACCTCGATACGCGCCGGTGGTGCCATCTCTCGGACTTTGCACGGACTTTTCAAACCAGCCTCGTATTTATGCTACGCACTTCTTAAATGACTGTACCTTTCTGAATATTGAAGAAATCTATTTATCTACAGAATTTAAGTTCATCTAGAATCGGTTAATAAAACATCAATTTAGAAGGCCAATTGTATGCCGCAGGCATCGCAGATTAGAGCTATCTAGAAAATTTATATAACTTTAAAACACGTTTTTCTGAAAACTATATTTTTTCAAACTGGCCGGAAATATAACTTCTTCAAATTATCACAGATTTATTTGAAATTTTAACTGTATCTTCAAAATTACATTATCTAGCGAAGTACGTACGGATTTTACAATTTGTTTTGAACTTTTTTTTTATAAACAATTTTTTACGTGATTTTTTACCGAAAAATGAAACACTTTCTTCACACATATACCATCATAAAAAAAATCAATATTTTTTCATTTTTCTATGTACTTCCCGAGAAAATCTTATGTCGAACTCAAAAGCCTTAGCACTTTGTTCCAGGTAAAAAATTGGAGGAGAAATCTTTCCGACCGCAAAGTGCTACTTATAAGATGCATCTTCCTTTACTGAGTACTGGTGCCGCCATTTTGTAAAAAAAAATGTTAAAAATTTGTGAAAGTACTTTAAAGTATGTATAATAAAAGCGTTTGAGTAAATTTTGAATTGCGTTCACTACATTTCCAAAAAAAAATTGTCAAAATCAGACTTTTTTTCTTAGCTCTAGAGTGGCATTACCCCCTAAGGCATTGGTAAATTATGGTATAGGTAGGTCGTACGTAATAATAAGAACACGAAAAATCATACCCATGAATCGAAGTCTCCATCTTCGCCCGATTATAGGCTTTTGAGTATAGAGTCTCTCCAATTCTCTTCTGGCCACGAATCAGATTTATTTTCTGTCAAGTAATAATAATACAAGTCACTAGGTTTTATGATTTTTTTTAATACCTTCATTATCAGTTCGTCGCATAGGTATTCAAGAATAACAAAAGAACTGTAACTGACAAATTTTCAGAGACTGATCTAACTCGATGACGTGCCGTAAGCAGCATCGAAAAATCAGGATCCGACCACTGTAATTTTAACCACTGAACTAGACTAAAACTTAATTTTTTCAAAACTTTGTTGTATCGTAACATACTTTTGACTCACATTTAACTCTCTTTAAATTTTGCAAAATAAGAAGAAAATAAGCTGTGCGAAATGACACCAATCTCTGCTCTCTAGCCAAATATTTAATTTGTACCACAATAATGTCTACACTAAATAGTTTTTTGCTTCCCTAGCTAGGGGACGTGTTGTATTCGTGGACAAATTTCACTCAGAGATTTTTGAATTTATTCACGTTTCAGGACCCGTAAACCATAAAAAAGATAGTTACCAATTTCCGTCTGTCTGTCTGTCTGTCGACCTGTTGCCGCGATAACTCCTAAACGAAACGGTATATCAATTTCGCATTTGGTGCACTTATAACACTAGATGTGGAAAAGAAACCTACAATTGCTGCTGAGCAAGATGTGAAAGAGATAAAGCTCAATAAATCTTTCAGAAGTTTTAATAGTATTAAAATAATTCTTCCCGATTTTTGATGATAGAAATGAGCAAGTTTTAAGCAAAATTATTTATAGTAAAACATATAAGAGTGTAGTATTCTACAACTGATATCTGCAAGCGAAATACTGAGTAACTGACTTAGCTTTATACGCCTTATTTCAATCGTTAAAAACAAAAATATTTCTGTGGTATTTGTTTAGTCTTACAAAGCTAAC
Source organism: Pachyrhynchus sulphureomaculatus (assembly GCA_019049505.1). Lineage (NCBI taxonomy): Eukaryota > Metazoa > Arthropoda > Insecta > Coleoptera > Curculionidae > Pachyrhynchus > Pachyrhynchus sulphureomaculatus. The sequence goes on from CM032450.1 coordinate 9,090,364, forward strand.
TCCAGTGCCTTTTAGCTGTACAACACAAGGGTTCTAAAGTTCTACGGGCACGCCTGTGGTGTTTAAAAATCCCCGCAGTTTGCAAGTCCCAGTGATTTCAGTCGGCACCGTCTAATTCCGTCTGTATAATTATTCATTGTGACCGTGGATTTGTATGAAAGCAGCCGCAGGACCACTCCCCTGTGGTTTTCTTGAATTTTCTAACATATGTTGTAATTACGATTGCTCGAAATCCACCCCAGCTGCTTTTTTATTGTCAAACGACTTGCGCGATTTGACGATTATTTGACGCCATTTTCGTTTCATCACATCGTTGCGTTTTGACGTTGTGCTTTTGACACCACGATATCCGTGTATTTATTTTTCAACTAAATCCATTTAGTAATAATAATATAATATCCATGAACTTCCCATTCTTTCAATCAATCAAGGTTAAAACTTGAGTACCTCAGAGAACCGTACTCCATAGAATTTAGTACGTATATTGTAGGCTTACCGTTCCCAATTACGTCCAATTTATTTCCGTTTCCAGACGACATAAAATTGTTCTCCAACCCCATTACTAAGGCTAATATCTTGAGCAGTAATATTGAGGAGGTAGAGAACTACTACAGCAGATGAATTTTACGGCCATTTATCAAATGTAAAATATATATCCTACAATTTTTTAAATCGTATGTACATAATATTTTGATTATTATCGGCTTACCATCATTCAAGTTACCTAACAATAGTAAGGTTAAAAATATTATGCACCCTATTATTCACAAATTGCATCTCAAAAGACGTTTTCGCAGATGCAGGAAATTGTAAGACGATCTCTGGCCCGCGACTCTTTCTTAGCCTCGTGAAAAAGTCTAAGGGGTATAAATCGCGCGTGTTCGCTGTCTCAACGACAAAAGATTTACCGGAAGAAATACCGGGCCGGAAGGAGGCCCATATGCTTGTTCTTTCAATTCAATATACAAGATGCCCTTTTATTTAGTGAAATCAAGCACTCCTACAAATCCAAGTGGCACCGGGTGGAATTGCTTAGATGTACGGAGATAATTATATGATTTTAATAATTCACGTGGCATACTTATGCCAAATGTTCTATTTTTTTTTTGTTAGAAGAATAAAATCACACCTGTCCAAGTCTTTCAAATTTCATAGATGAAAACCGTTTTATTAGGCACCCTAATTTCTAAAATATGTTATCGCAGATCAATTTTTTTTTTTTAAGGGTCTAGCACAGGTGCTGCAGGGAAGAAGTCCCTAAAGCGCTACAGGAGCGACACGTGTGCGGGAAAAGCGATTCACGTTGTTCTTGAATCGCTGTAAATTGTACTCGGTGGGAAATTATTCCAAAGGGATGTTCTCCATATAAAAGACTGCTTGAAAAGCGTTGTACGAGGAGTAAGAAGCTGAACCTCATACGGATGTGAAGTATTAGCGCGACGTGTACTTCTAACATGCACCGTTCTGGGAGGAATTAAGCGGGCCACATCCTTCGAACACTTTCCATGAAAATACTTGTAGAACAGGCTTAAGTCGCCAACCGTTCTTCGATGTTCCAGCGAATGAAGGCCGCCAGTCAGTTCCGGGTCTCCAATCAAACGAACAGCTCTTCTCTGAATAGAATCCAACAAATGCAGTGTATGTTTGGGAGCGGAGCCCCAAACATGGGAGCAGTATTCCATAGTTGGTCGAATTTGAGCTTTGTAAAGAATTAACAGTTGTTGTGGAGTGTAAAGCTTTCTGGTTCGAAATAATATTCCCAACTTTTGAGAAGCTCTCCTTGCTATGCATGCAACTTGCTCATGCCAGGACATATTTGCTCCCAAATTAACGCCCAACAAATTGAGTGACGATGTTAGAGGAATGGAGTGCCCCGACATAACTATGTCGGGCTCAGCAACGTTAACTTTTTTAGAAAAAACTGCCGCCTGGGTTTTTGTAGCGTTAAATTCCACTTGGTTACTGTCACCCCAAGATAAAATTTCTTCCAGGTCTTTGTTAAGTTGAATGACTTCCTGCTGTCTGCGGATATTCGTCTGATCGTAGCCGATGTCCGAGCGTTCAAAGTGAAAATGAAGAGATAAGCGTATTGTCAAATCAGCAAAGCTGTAGATTGGATTCTCGGACTTTTCCAGCAGATCATTAATGTAAATGAGAAACGAGTAGGAGACAGTATGGAGCTTTGAGGTACTACCGGCGTTGATAATGAAGGTGTTAGAAAGATAATATGCCATCATTTGATCCTGTCTATCTAAATCCGTTTTTCGATCCGACATGCACTCCATTGCACACGTTTTCGATTAAAGAATTTTTCCTCCAATAGATGTAAAACAATCTTTTCAGTATGTCCGCTTCCACCATAAACATCTGTCGCACCTTCGTAGACACGAAATTTCAAAAATAAGTCCATTAGGCTCTGTCAGCATGTATAACTTCATACCATACTTATGACGCTTATTCTTGATATACTGTTTAAACTGGAGACGCTCTCTGAGATCCATATCTGGAGATGTAAAATGCAAACACCTCAAGATAAGCAAAAATCTATTCCTTGACATATATTTTCTAAAAACAGGTAGATTAAATAGCGGATCAGTTTGAAACGGCTCAAGGATATTGATGTGCCATGAGAGCCACAAACAGAACTTTTCAGACATACCATAAGAGCATAGCTTAGCCAATAGTCCATCGTGCCAAATTAACAAGCAACGATGGGTTTCTTTAACTGACTTTTGCTTCTATTACACCATATTTACCGTCGTCACGGACGGCTTTCTGTATAATATAAAAGAATTGGTATACAGTAACCAACAAGATTTTTGCTGTTTCGTACGTAAGATCACTTATACCAGAAGGCCCTGCCTGTCCGTCTGTCACAGCACCGATTGTCAAATTTCAACTTTCTATGTCTAAAACAATTTAATAGGAAATTGTTAGCCCAATCAGAGTCGCCGTGTAGTTTTGAAAGTTAAGTTAGTATTTTGGTATACAGGGGGTACGTGAAGTCGGAAGTGAAAAAAAAAAAATTACCAAGTCATCGACTGGGATGTCAAATGAAAGCTTGTGCGAGTTCAAAATATATATAATATAATACTTGCGCATGCTTTTCTTTGTATTATTTTTAATAGAAATCTCTGTCCCTCTCCTTATCTCAAAAATTACTGATCAAAAAATTTTAAAAAAATTGTGGATTATTCTTCACAGGGTGTAGATTAAACGAAAATTATCACCGGTGCATTACCTTTAATAATTTATCTGGTATATAAAAAACAAAAATTTCAAGGTATCAGTTTTCAACAAAAATCGGAAATAAACTTATGTAAAATAGCTGAAAACAGACGAAGTCCATATCTCAACAGTTTACCCACCGTTCTCTTATTCGTCCAATCCATCCTGAGACGTGTTTCGCCGCATCACGGCTCATCAGTCAGGCTAGGATTGACAAATAACAGCTGCTATGTCAGTTTTCGATGGAGTAATAGGTATGCGTACTTTCGTTGTATCCTACCATCGTGTTCCGTAACTTATGGAAATAAACTTTATTGAAAACTCATTTGGGTTGTGTTTTGTGAAGTCATTGAAAATTTTATACCTCTGTAACAATTTTTTTTATTTTAAAAGCAATCAACGTACGGAACCACTAATTGCGCAATTCCGACCTGAACTTGACCGATTATTTACTTCAAAAAATTTGAAAGGTTTATTTAGTTTCACTAACTAGACGTTAAGTATATTGTGGTAAAGTAAATTTGTTAAAAGAAAGTAAGACTCCGGCATCAAGATTTTGTGAACTGGTTTTACAATAATAACTTTCATAGCATTAAGTCTGAGGGAGAAAATCCTTCTTTACAATGAAACTTTACCAGCTTAACACCACACATTAAAACAAATCGACGAACGGAAAGACACTAAGAAAAGAAATCTATTTCTTATCACTTCTAACACTTTGGAAACTTCCTCAAACTCTTCCTTAAATAAAAAGAAATGTTGGTAAGGTTAAAATTGTGACGTCAAATTTTTTTTTGAAATTCCTCTATTATCACATCCCCTGACATAGTATTTTTTACAAATATTGGGAATAGTAAAAAAAAATATAATTTTTAAATTCTAGAGGGACGTATAATATGGATAGTAAGTAATTCCCTTAACCCTTTTTTGATGACTATAATAATATTACTGATACTTCGTTCATTATCATTGTGGCAAGTTGGAACCGTTCTGGCCGCATTGTATCGGATTGAGAAGGGTAGAGCTGAAACTGTTTACGATAAAAGGCACAAATAGGAGTTTGGATGTGTTTTAAAAATTAATCTAAGATTGTGAAAATCTAGTTGCGCATCTCTATCTTTTGCTTTATATTCCTTTTTTAAGATTAAAGAAAGAAAAACTTAAAATATAAGTAGATCATTTTTCAAAACACATAGTATACGTAAATTGTACCTTGCCAGTACTCAAGGTACGAGTTTTCTGTTTGGAATTTTTCTAAATGGACAGTGCTGCCTAATTTTGGACAAGAGATTATTAAAAATGATGCAAAGTTTGCCCCTTAATAAATAAAATATTTATTTTGATTCCAGATAATATATAACTGGTCAAGTGCAAGTTGAACTGGCAAAATTAGTGTTCCTTACGTTGATTTTTTTGTTACTTATATGTTTGTGTTTTTATACACCAGATAAATTATTAAAGGTAATGCAGTCGTGATAATTTTCGTTCAATCTACACCCTGTGGAGAATATTCCAGAATTTTTTCCCAATTTTTTGATCAGTGCTTTTCGAAATAAGGGGAGGGACAGCGATTTTTTAGCAATTTTTTAAAAATAACACAAAGAAAAGTGTGCGTAAGTATTACATTATACATATTTTTGAGCTCGTGTTTTTACAAGCTTTCATGTGACACAAGTCAAAATGCAACATTCAAAACTACACGGCTCTGATGAGGCCATCAATTCCTATATTAGTACCAAATTTCAACTTTCTATGTCAAATAGTTTCGGAGAAAATCGAGTGTGATAAACGGACGGACGGACAGACGGACAGACACCGAAGTAATCTTATAAGTGTTCCATATGAAACACTAAAAAATAAGTTTATAGTCGTAAAAAGCAGGCATAGTTTGCCGCAATCCTAGCATTAAGTGCAATGTAAGATTGTACCTATTTTAGGAACAACTTTAATTTCAAATGCGACTTGAGAAAATATCATATCATTGTATCATTTTCACTAATAGGAGTGAGTGGTTATGTACGTCCTTTTCTTGCTCTAGACTTACAGAGACAGCAGCATGAAACAGCTGCTTCTCTCATCTATTGACTCTTCCTGTAACATTCAAATCTCTTTGGCTCGCCATGAATTGAAAATTCACACATCTTTTTCGATATCGGTATTCCAAGTTAGTAGTTACCTGATAAATCTCACAAAAAAAGAATTTTCAAAACTATCGTGATATGTGCCTTCTCTTGTTAACTAAGATCATTACTGGTCTTCTCAACAAACACAGAAATTATGTTTACCCCAAATAAACACAATAAAAATTGCGCTAAATTATTGCAGGCATACTGCACCCTTAACAATAGATAAGCACAGAGTACGTGTGGGGGTCCAGGCCCCGTCACATCCGGCACGTGTTCTCAAATACTTATTATACAGTTTAACCGCCTTTTGACATTGTACCGGAAAGAGAAAGCCACCAACGAAATTACCCCTAAATTATGCGTAAATTGCCAACACTGGTTTGTCCTTAATCGCTCAATGTTTTAAATTAACTCACTCTGCTATTTTTTTCTAAACAGGGAAACTATTTCCTATTATTGTTTTTGTTTTAGAAAGTCGTTAATAACTAATAATTCTAAAATTTTTATTTTTTTATTCTTATTAGTGTGTTTTAACGAAAGACAGGAAAAATTTTTCAAATAAAGAGCTATAATGGACGTTAAAGTTGTACTTATTATAAGTCTCCACAATTTTCTCCCCCTTCCCCCCAAGTAATACCGCTGAAAAACTATACGTTCCTTTCCTATTTCAAGTAATATGTTATATGTGAATTTTGAAACTGATATCTCATTTTGTTGGAAAGTTATCATTCCCATAGGCAGGCACATAAAAATGGAAAATTATAGTTTTCGTTGTCTTGGAATCCTGAAAGGTGAAAAAAGCAAAAATCTTGTAGAGTTTGAAAAGTAAAAAACGAAAAATTCTTATCCATGTTTATTGTTTCACCTATTTTAGGGTATTCTATTATGACCAATTTACCAAAACTCATTTAAAATAATATAATTCACCCTCAATATGCAAAATAAGCTTGAAATGGGCGCTAGTAAAACGCAAGAAGTTCATAATTATTGTCCATCAGCGAAGATTCTTATCTGTGATAGGTCCTGCGCATTTTATTATCTATTTCGAAAAGGTTGGTCATGTGACAGTGATAAATTTCCATCTTTATCGCGTGATTAAAACCTGGCAAATCGGCGTTCAGGTGAACACCGGATTTTGCCTGCTGGGTTGGTATTATTGGCTCGGTTTACAACGGAATTGTTTCGACATACAGCCGAAGAACTTGACCTGGAGAAAGCGTAATTTTTTTGTATTTGTCGTTTGCCACGCTCTTTGAATGTTTGACGTTACACATCAAATTTCATTATCATATCAAAACAAACTTTTTCGAAATGAAATTTAATTTGTAAATCTAATTTATTATTAATTACTATTCAGTATATATCATTACTACACCAAACACTTTATTTTTGCACTCGACGCGTGTTTTGCTAACCATGCTAGCTTCATCAGGAGCGATGATAGACTAAAGCTAAACTACAATCTACCCCAGGCCTAACACCTGAATTTCCGGCAAGCATTTCCCAAGGGTATGGTATAGGTATGTGTTTTCGCGATTTTTTGATACGAAGAAAACAAATATAGATGATTTTGTTCTACATATTTTAATTATTAAAAATAATAATAGGTTAGAATTTGATATCTATAGAAAAGACATAGAAACACATAGAAATATTTCTAATGATTTATTTCATAGCAAACGGTCACTTTTCTTCTGAATAGAGTAAACTTTAATAATGAAAGGAATCGTATTAGGAATACAACTAGAGTTAATGGTTATGACGATGACTTAATAAACAAGTTAATAAATAGACATAAGTTCAGGTTAAATACTCAGAATTCCACCTTTTTTACACGCGAAGAAAATAACACCAAGTATAATAATAATAATAATAATCTTTATTGTCTAACAGATATACCATTTACAAGACAATTAAGCATAAATAACATAATACAAAGGAGATAGAGATAAAAAGAAAAACAAAGTACCAGTATAGAACAAAAGACACAGATAATATAAAAATCACTTAGAAATTACATAAAACTGAAAAATTAAAATTAAAATGATACACTTGGAATAAATATCTATACATGCAACAATTTCTTTTTTAAGCATTTGGCAAATTGCGCAAATGACAGGTTGTTCACGTCAATGTCGTTACAAGTACTGTTGAAAACTCTCATAGCTTGAAACAATGGTGTCTTGATGAGAAAATTAGTTGATGCACTAGGTAAACAGAAAACAGGAGAGGTTCTGACCAATCTATTAGGAACGTGAAAGTTTACTTGAAATAGTAAGTCAGGAGAGTCAATAAGAGATTTACATAGTTTTATAAGAAAACAGACCAGATGGTAATTTCTTCGATTCGTCAATAAAGGTAGCTGAAAACGTTCAGTTATAATGACCTCATTGACACCCCTATCAGGATACACACCATCATATTTTAATATAAGAAATTTGGCAAACTTTCTTTGAATAATCTCTACCTGTTTAATATACCTAGCGTGTATTGGATTCCAAACAACTGCACCATATTCAAGCCGTGAAAGCACATAGCTGGAATATAAAGTTTTTAATGTTTTACTGTTATGAAAACCACTTGAATTACGTATTATGAAACCCAACGTCCTCATCGCAGTAATGCATATCCAATTAATATGATGGGCAAATGAAAGTTTATGATCAAAAATAATTCCAAGGTCCTTGAAAGTATTACAACGTGTAATATCTTCATTATCCAATTTATACTGAAAGTCGATGGTGCTAAATTTATTCGAGTAAGTCAAAAAGAAGCACTTACCGGCATTCAATGGCAGCCTATTCAACTCACACCATTGCTGTAACGACTCCATATCATGTTGTAATGAAAGGCAATCACTAGAGTCTCTTATGGTGCGGAAAAGCTTTAGGTCGTCAGCAAACAAAAGAAAATTACTAGTTATGCCATCACCAATGTCGTTAATGAAGAGTGAAAAAATTAAAGGTGCAAGGTTGCTACCCTGTGGTGCACCACTTTTGGCACTAAACGTTGAGGATTTATGTCCACGAATTTCGACGTACTGCAAGCGGTTACACAAATAGGACTCGAAAAAAGTAATTAGGTTATTGCTGAAACCGAGTCTATCCAGCTTATGTAGAAATATGGAATGGTCAACTCTATCAAAGGCCTTCGAGAAATCATTGTACACAGCATCAACCTGCATTCGTTTGTCCAAAGCATTGCCTGTAAATTGAGCAAAACAAGCCAAATTACTTATTGTACTACGTTTGCTAAAAAAACCATGTTGATTTACAGAAATCAGGCTTTTAACCTGTGCAAAAATACACTGATATACTGACATCTCAAAGACTTTGGCGAATATCGGTAATAAAGATACCGGTCTATAATTAGATATATCATTTGCGTCACCCTTTTTAAATACGGGAATGATTTTGGCCTTCTTCCATACGTCAGGAAATCTGTTCGTTTTTAGAGACAAATTGAATATATAAGATAAGATAAAGGTAACAACAAAGCATGAGCACAATCCTTCACAATAAAGCTGTTTCCATACCATATAATCCGAAATATAGCAGGGGACTTAATAAGTTAGGCAGGCCTCACCTTAGTCTATAAGTCATCAGAAAATCTGAGAAATATCTTAGGAAATCCTAAAGATAAGATTCCTAATTGTGAGATATGTGGAATTTATGAAATTAGTTGTAATGATTGCGACAAAAAGTATGTTGGGCAAACTATAAGGTCAATTAAAACACGATTTAAAGAACATTTAGCACATTTAAAATACAGTAAAACAGAAAAGTCTAGCATTGCCGAACATGCGCTTGAAGATGATCATACTGTAATATTAGATAATTTAAGATTAATTAAAAATGTATCTGATAGGAGATTGTTGAACGCACACGAAAGTATGGAAATTATAAAATGTAAAAGTAGTTTAAATAAAGATAGAGGGTCTATTCCTTATAGTCCTTTCTACTGGTTACTTGACCGGAACTTCGCATATGCCATTAGTTCCGCCTGAGTAATTCAGGTGTTAGGCTAAGCATAAATATCGTAGATTTGTAGTTTAGCTTTAGTCAATCATCGTTCCTGATAAAGCTAACATGCGCATCGAGTGCAAAAATAAAGTGTTGTAATGGTGATATATTCTGAGTAGTGTCACTGTGCTAAAGATTCCACATTCCAATCATACTATTAATTAATTTGTAAAAACTCACAATCTCTACCTAGCTCCATGAAAAATTGCTAAGTTGTCAAATTGCTGTCACTATTGTAAGTACTTTAACCAAAATTTTGTAGAAGCTCGTTACATTTGCAGCTTTTAAGATTTTCTTCTAAAAAATGAGCCGCAGTAACTTGAAATAACCAGCAATGACAAAGTTTCTCACTAAAATGGGAAATTGACAAAAAGCTTCGGCCGTGAGCTTATAACATCTACCATTATAAGATAGCTCTATATCATAAAAGCTTTAACTGTATGATAAATTTGACATTTGACAATAAAAATATGATAATTATCTTTTAACTTACTTATAGCAAAGTCAGGTGTTCTCTAGAAACTCTTCTTACTCTTTTACCAAGGTCTGTCTTATTGGGTACATACTAAAAAAGTAAGAATAGTTACATATGTGCAAATGAAATGAACGAAAATAAACGAAATAAACGTTTTCTTGGCCTTTTCAGCCAGCCAGATAGATGGTCAATGAGGCCCCGACAATGTCGGACGTTGAATATTTTATCTTGAAGCGTCGGGTTTTCCTTTTTGCGTGCCGCTCACTGTAGCTATACCGGTCGCTATCTGCTGCCTGGATTATTTATTTCCAGGCGGTCAACGCTACTAGCTGACCACCTCCGTGCTTAATCGCCTTTTCTTCGCTATATTTTTGAAGTAAGTGGATTTTTATGGGTATTTGTCAGCGTATATCACGTACAAAAGATGCTTTTGGCTATTTAGATAGATATATTAAAAAAGGCTACTGTGAGCTTTAAAGAAAATCGCGGTAAAAACGAATTTCTAAAAAGATATTAATATTTCTCTAATAATTTTCTCCAAAATATAATAAATTATTTAAATGTCAATTAAAAACTCAACGGCATTTACCATTTTTTTCAAAACAACTTACCAAAGACCAAATATCAGCTTATTCACAGAACGCTAATAAACATGTACATGGCAAGAGAATCAAAAATAAAGGATAATTGAGTAGAAAAATTTCAAAAAATCTTTTTTTTTTTTTATTGGTCTAGCACACGTGCTGCAGGGAAGTCCCTAAAGCGCTCCAGGAGCGGCACGAGTGCGGAAAAAAAAAAAAGCGATTCACGTTGTTCTTGAATCGCTGTAAATTGTACTCGGTGGGAAACACAGCGCTGGGCAAATTATTCCAAAGGGATGCCGTTCTCCATATAAAAGATTGCTTGAAAAGCGTTGTACGCGGAGTAACAAGCTGAACCTCATACGGATACGAAGCACCAGCGCGACGCGTATTTCTAACATGCACCGCTTTGGGAGGAATTAAGCGGGCCACATCCTTCGAACACTTTCCATGAAAATACTTGTAGAACAGACTCAAGTCGCCAACCGTTCTTCGATGTTCCAGCGAATCAAGGCCGCCGGTCAATTCCGGGTCCCCAATCAGACGGACCGCTCTTCTCTGAACAGAATCCAACAAATGCAGTGTATGTTTGGGAGCGGAGCCCCAAACGTGGGAGCAGTATTCCATAGTTGGTCGAATTTGGGCTTCGTAAAGAATTAACAGTTGTTGTGGGGTGTAAAGCTTTCTGGTTCTAAATAATATTCCCAACTTTTGAGAAGCTCTCCTTGCTATGCCTGCAACATGTTCATGCCAAGACATATTTGCTCCCAAACTAATGCCCAACAAATTGAGCGACGATGCTAGGGGAATGGAGTGCCCCGACATAACTATGTCGGGTTCAGCAACGTTAACTTTTTTAGAAAAAACTGCCGCTTGGGTTTTTGTAGCGTTCCACTTGGTTACTGTCACCCCAAGATAGAATTTCTTCCAGGTCTTTGTTAAGTTGAACGACCTCCTGCTGTCTGCGGATATTCGCCTGAGCAGCGGATGTCCGAGCATTCAAGGTGAATGAAGAAACAAGCGTACTGTCATCTGCAAAGCTATAGATTGGATTCCCGGTCTTTTCCAGCAGATCGTTAATGTAAATGAGAAAGAGAGTAGGAGACAGTATGGAGCCCTGGGGCTCACCAGCGTTGATAGTGAGGGTGTTAGAAAGAAATCCGTCGACCGCCACTCGTAAAGAACGCTCTCTGAGGAAACATGAGAGCCACAAACAGAACCTTTCAGACATACCATAAGAGCGCAACTTAGCCAACAGTCCATCGTGCCAAACACGATCGAATGCCTTGGATATGTCAAGAACAACCGCTCGAGATTCTCCAAAATGTTCAATTGCGCTGTTCCAAACATGTGTTACATAAGTCAGAAGATCTCCTGTTGATCTATGTTTACGAAAACCATATTGGTGATCGCTAATAATATTGAATCGTTCAAGATATTTTAGAAGATGCTCATTGATAACCTTTTCCATGACTTTCGATATTATTGAAAGCAATGCAACTGGTCGGTAGTTATTTGGCAAGGTCTTCTTACCTTTTTTAGGTATCGGCTGAACCGTGGCACATTTCCAGCAGGACGGAAATATTCCCTTTCTGTAGGATAGGTTAAAAAGTCTACAGAAAACTGGTGTTAGTTCCCTTGCACAGTTTTTGAGAACTATGGCAGGTATTCCGTCGTCTTACGTAATTTATAATTCCATATCTCGAAAATAGAAATATTGATTGCCAAAAATTTTATAAACCTATACTTTCTTTAAGACTGATGAAGATTGGTTTAATCAATGGGTCTATTAGTAAATTACTTTATCGAAATATGGCTAAATTACTTAACCGAAATATTGGCTGATTTATTTGAATTTTCTTCTTGTTTTCAACTTCATTTTAGCTGAAGTTTTTCTGTTAAGTAACATCGATACACACATAATCTAGTTTTTAAACAATATAAGTAAATAATTACAATACAAAATAGAACATACGAGGGCTACTTTTTAAGTCTTTACAAAAACAACGAAAAAAAAAAGTATTTGATACAAATCCTTTATTGTTTCTCAAAATATTCGCCTTTAAGATTTATACACTTTTGCATGCGTTTGAACCAATCCTCGAAACATTTTTTCCACTTTGAAGTTGGTAACTCAAAAATATGATTTTAGATGGATTTAGCAGCTTTTGAGGTGACGAAAATCGTTGTCCACACAAAAAGAAGTAGTTAGGAGGCAAATCAGGGGCAACAAGACATTAATTCTATCTTTTTCTTTGTCAAATAATCAATTTTTTGACGTGATATGTGAGAACTGGCATTGTCATTTTCGGTTGTTTTTCCTGATTTCATCGTTGACTTCTGGCAAACAAATTGTTGTATACCATTAAGCATTAACTGGTCTTCGATCCTCTAAAGCAATGATTGCAAGATGGCCAGTATAACCAAAGAAACAAGCGATCATTTTCTTGGAAGTGCTTCGCGAACGAATCACTTTTGTTGGATTTTTGGAATATCCAAACAGTTGATTAGTGCGTAATTTCCGGCCCGTACGAATATTTCGTGTCCCGTTACAATGTTGTATACGGCCTTTGCATGTCCTCGGTTGAATTTTTTGAGCATTTCCTTATTTTAAGTGGAATCCATCGGGAATAGATCTTTTTCACAGCTAAATGTACTGCAGTCTTCGATATACCTAAGGATGTCTCTGTCTCACGGTAAGTCACAAGCTGATCCTCTTCAATCATGTTGCGCACAGCATCGATGTTTTTTGGAACAACAATCGATTTTCGTTGACCTTCACCGAACTTCATCGCTGACGGAAGCACGACCACGACAAAATTCTGCAAACCGATTGTAAACAGTCTTTTCTGATGGTGATTCATTACCAAAAGTTAAACGAAGCTATTCGAGGTATTGTTGAGGGGTTAGGCTTTTGCCAAACTCGTAAAAAATCGTCCAAAGAAAACCTTCACATGAAATTTCCATTTGTTCACAAAACTTTTTTTTAAACGCTCACTATAAACAAACTACTCGGTCAGTTTCTGAGCTGCCACTGTTTTAACAATAACAAATGTCAAATTTTACAGCAATGGTAATGTCACATCTCAATAATGCCATCCAGTGGTCGTTTGTAAAAATTTAAAAGGCGGCCCTCGTATAAAAGACCAACATATAGACCAATAATCCAAACAAGAGAATTTAGAACTTCAGGGCAAAAATTATATTCGAAACCATCAGAAAGCGGTGCAAAATAAAATTATTTATGAAGGTTAAAAAAATCATTGTTCATAAAAAATTACACCTCCGATTCCAATAACATAGATTTACTGATACTACAATATGCCTTTAGAATGAGAATATTTTTAATTTTTGCTTAAAATTTGGTTTCATATTTTCAGGTAGTTCCTTAAAAATATTTTCAAATAATAATTCAGGCAATTTCTACTTATCTCGGAAACCAATGTTAATCACTGCTCCTCTTCCTTCCTATTCTAGTCGTGTATGTTAGTCTGTGTGTTAAAGTAGCGTTTGCTGTCGTGAACGTAGAGCAGACAAGTTAAATTATATAAACGACTGAATTAAATACAAGTATTCTTAACATCGTACCTGTTTTCTATCCTTATCATAACACGAAATATTTTACGTTTTAAACCAAAGACGCGAGATAAACCACTGGCATGTGTCCCAATAATAAGACCATAGGTAATATGCGTTAATATTTAATTTTGACATGTTACGATTCACAAATATATTTTGATGGAAGTTCCAAATGTGAATTTTAGCTTAATTTTGCTCATATTTGCCTAAACTCACTTGTCAAGATGTTTTTATTCCTTAAGGCAGTGTCGTCTGTAAATAGTACAATATTAGCATACTGGATACTGGCTCCCAAGTAATTTAGGTAAATTAAAAATAAAACTGATCCTAATACAGAAATATACTAGCTTCTATTGTTTACATGTGATGCTAAATTATCACATTTATAACTCTCTAACTTGCTTTTTATGAATCTTGGCCTACAGAGTCGAAAGTTTTTTGTATGTCGCAGAATGTAACTCCTACAAATTCACCACTTCTTCGTACTTTCACCACCACGTAGGCTGGAAAGTTTCTAGTCTAGCTACTTAAACTGTTTTTTTGCAATTTCTACCTTCAAACGCACCCATAACCTTAAATAATATTCGCTATTCATGGTTTTTCCCCTCTCAGCACAGTCGATGAAAATTATTCCATGCGCATCCCAATATACAGAGGCTAAAACCTTCCCAGCCGACTGTTGTCTCTTTGGTCGCTTCGGGCGGCTTTCACCGGCTGCTGTCCACTCAGCTGACTGCCGATTTGATTCCGGTGTGTAGTGGTGGATCCATGTTTCTTCCGTTGTCACATATCGCTTGAAAAAATCCTTTTTATTGAGCTTAAACAGGCCTAACCACCGCTCAAAATCATCACGTTGTTGTTTCTGGTCCATTGTGAACAAACGCTGTATCCATTTTCAACAGAGCTTTCTCAGGCCCAAATGTTCATGCAAAATATGACCAACACTTTTTTTGATATCTTTAGGGTGTTAGCTATCTCACTCAATTTCACTTTATGGTAATCTAAAACAATTTTGTGGATTTTTTAATGTTTTCCGGTGTAACCATCTCATTTGGGTGTCCAAAGCGTTCAGCATCATTTGTATCTGTAGGACCGCGATTACCTGTAAATGATGAGTGATTTTCCAGGAGTAGAGTCCCAGTAACACTTATCAAGCCTTTACTTTGCTTAAACGATATTTTTTCCAATCAAAAAACAGTGTTTATCAACCCACGAAATTCGATTTTTTTCATTCATGAAATTTTGACACGTATCGTTTGAAGATTGGTACTTCCTAAAAACCATACGGATTTTTTGAAAAGGGCGACATCTATGTGTCAGACCAAAAACTTTTTAGCCTAAAATATGCCAGTACTGTCGTACTGGCATATTTTTATTAGAGTGTTTTTCCCCTAGATTAATAGCTTAAACATGTAATGTATATGTATGTATGTATGTATGTATGTATATATATATATATATATATATATATATATATATATATATATATATATATATATATATATATATATATATATATATATATATATATATTATATATATATTATATATATATATATATATATATATATATATATATATATATATATATATATATATATATATATATATATATATATATATATATATATATATATATACATCATTTGATCATTCGTTTGAAAGTACCCTGTTGGCGATTATTATTGTCAATGTTAAGCACAGATTGGTTTAAGGTCTTCCTCCGCAAGTGACAAATGACAATCGTTTCCATGTTTGTCGGCAATCGCCCTAACAACAGGCTTCCGAGCAACCCCAGCCGTCTTGATCCTTGTGTTCTGTTCCCCGTAATCGGCAATTGAGATGCCAGCAACTGCTGACACTTATAATTGGTTATCATCACTTTCGCACCGAGTGGAAATTATTATCCTTTATTAGGTACATATACGAGGAAAATCGAAATTATAACGGGAAAATTGTAGTAATTTTGGATTGATTGGGTCTATTTCTGCTTTTGATTGGAATTTTACGACTAGTAACAATGTTATGATAATAGAGTAAGTTTCTGAAAGAAGTCAACCTCAAGTTACACTCATTCTAAAAAGATTTCAAATACTAATTTGTTATTTAACAAAAAAAACTGGCCAAGTGCAAGTCGGACTTGTACCATTAGGGTTCCGTACCGTGACTGCTGAAGTATTCTATGAAAGTCAGCCACACATTCATCTTCAATATAAAAACTATCAAGAATATATAAAAAGCGAGACACCTTTATAGTAAAAGTTTAAAACAAATATTGACTACCTAAATATGTGTTTAATTATAAACAAATAAAATAAAATTATTTTCTCTGTACCTATCCGTACCAAATACGTATTTTTCGTAGCTTTTAGTCCCGCTTAAATTCACAACTTTACATGAAATAAATCTGCACCATATTGTCAAGTCAAGCAGTTATTTCTTTATATCAGATAAAATATCAAACTTAATGCACTCGTGATAATTTTCGCTCAATTTACACTTTATGAAAAATATTCCAGAATTTTTTCGAAATATTTTATCAGTACTCTTAGAGATAGGGTGGGGGGACAGCGATTTTTGACCAATTCTTAAAAATAATACAAAGAAAAGTGTGCGCGAATGTTACGTCATATATATGTTTGAACTCGTGTTTTCGCAAGCTTTCATTTGACACGTCACTCGATGACCTGGTAAAAATTTTTATTTTTCACTTCCAATTTCGCCCTCTAAAACTAACCCCTTAAGACAAAATTTAACTTACAACACTATACGGTCATCAATTCTTATAAAGGGTGATTCATTTAGAGGTACTTTTTTTGATGGGGATTTAATTGCAGATTGCGCATGCGTCGTGTCAACTGAAGTGGCATTCCTGTTCAGTAGTGTTTGACAATTCATAATGGAAAGACTTAGCCCGGCACAGCGTCTACAAATTGTTCAACTTTATTACGAAAATGGGCGTTCTACGCGGAATGTGTATCGGGCGCTTAGAGCAACTTATGGTCCACATAATCGGCCTACCGAACGCACAATTCGCTCTACCATCAATAAGTTTGAGACCCAATTTTCATTATTGGATAATGCTCGATCGAATAGATCACATCCAGCACGTAGTGAAGAAAATATAGGGGCGGTAGCGGAGAGTGTACGCGAAGACCGTGAAGTGTCGATTTGTCGCCGTTCTCAACAGCTTGGCCTGTCATATTCAACAACTTGGCGTATTTTACGTAAGGATCTTTCTTTAAAAGCATACAAAATTCAACTAGTGCAACAACTGAAGCCGACCGACCCTCCGAATCGTTTCCGTTTTAGTCGTTGGGCTCTTGACAAGCTTGCAGAAGATCCACTGTTTTCGAGAAAAATTGACTTGACTTTTTCCTTTGGGGCTATGTAAAGTCCAAAGTCTACATGGATAAGCCAGCTACAATTGAGGCATTGGAGGCCAATATTACTCGAGTCATTGGCCAAATACCACTCGAAATACTCACACGCGTCATTGAAAATTGGAACTTCAGAATGGACGTTGTTAACCGTAGTCGCGGACAACATTTGTAAGAAATTATCTTTAAGAAATAATTGTAAAGAATGGTTCTTTTATATGATAATAAAGATTATAAAATAAAATTGATTTTATTCATTTTTTTTTATTTAAAAAAAAGTACCTCTAAATGAATCACCCTTTATTTGTGCCAAATTTCAACCAAATAGTTTCGAAGAAAATCGGGTGTGACAGACAGACACCGCAGTGATCCCATAAGTGTTCCGTACGGAAGACTAAAAAGATAAAGAATCAATTAACGATTATAAAAATTATCGTAATAAGTGTTATGTTTTTGAAATAATTTCTTTTGAAGATCTAACTTGTTTTAAAGGTATAGTCTACTATTTACTTTTTCATTGAGTTCTTACTCCAATACTCAGTATATATCACCACTATACCAAACTCTATTTTTGCACACCATATTTTTCGTGATCTAGGGACCCTGAAACTTAAAGAAAATCTCGGAATTTGTTTTCTTTTGGTACTGTGCAGAAGAAATAAAAAATGAAATTCATACAGTCGATAGTTATGAAATTCATAACATAACTCCTTATAATTCTCCTTTTCCAAAATAAAGTTGTTTACTACTCAGTAAATATCACCACTACGCCAAACACTTTATTTTTGCACTCGACGCGTGTTTCGCTAACCATGTTAGCTTCATCATGAGCGATGATTGATTAAATCAATCGTCGAGTGCAAAGTTATGTTTGTTTTAGTTGTCAGTCTGTTATTCGATCACATCCAAATTTAGTGCCTTAGAAAATATCCTTTAAAAAATTAAGCGTTAAACAACATCTTCACCATTAGTCATAAAAATTCACAAAATGAACTTTATTAACATTATTCCTGTTTAAAATTAATCCCAAATTATATGTTATAATTCATGTTTATTTGTTATATCTCACATTACTCACAGTTAACCTGCAATTTTGAGCAGTAGACACAATATATAATGTATAACAATGCTACTTATTAGGAAATTATTATTCTTGAAATTAAACCTTATCAAAGCGATATTATTTCACGCGTCATATCTACAATTGCACAAGGTACCTTTTCTTTCAGCTAAAACTCCTTCCCTTTTAAACGTACTGCAAATTGTAAGGCCAATATTTTGAAAAATAAACGTACGTCCATGAGATTTTCCATTTTTCAGGCGCTAGAGAAGGTTCGCTTATACCTGAGTTTGTTTCCACATTTTAATAGCGTAGCTTGTTCACCAGCTCTGAAACCAACTGAATGTGATGGAGAGGTGATGAAACTCAAGGCAGCAAGCTCAAATCCAGGATCTAATTTAGTTCCTCATTCAGTGTGTAGCCAGTGCATACCAAGATAACTGGCTACATTTAGAGTACAACTAAGTCGTCATATTGAGGGCCCACAATAAACTACTGTAATTTAAATGAGATATGAAATAACTTAGTACTATTACACGTCAATTACTCTAATACATGGCCCATGTGCCACTGTCTCGGATGCTAGAAAGATTCAGAAACTCTTGTTTACAAGAAAAATATGGTATACAAATTTAGCATATTACTTACAAACTAAAGAAGATCAATTGAGGCTATTATTGCACTTCGCTTCCCAGTTTAACTCCTTTATATTATTGTAACAATATCAAATTTCGATGTGATGTTTTTAGTGTTCCGTACGGAACACTTATAAGATCACTTCGATGTCCCTCCGTCTCTCTGTCTGTCACACCCAATTTTCTCCGAAACTATTTGACCTAGAAAGTTGAAATTTGGCACTAATATAGGGATTGATGGCCTCATCAAAGCCGTGTAGTTTTGAAAATTAAATTTTGACTTAAGGGGTTACTTTTGGGGGATGAAATCGGAAGTAAAAAAAAAAATTTTTTACCAGGTCATCGAGTGGGGTGTCAAATGAAAGTTTGTAAAAACACGAGTTCAAAAATATATATAAAATTCTTGCGCACACTTTTCTTTGTATTATGTTTAAAAAATTGCGAAAAATCGCTATTCCCTTATCTCGAAAAGCAGTGATCGAAAAATTTGGAAAAAATTCTTGAATATTCTTCACAGGGTGTAGATTGAATAATAATTTATCTGGTATACAAAAAAAAACGAAAATTTCAAGGTCATCAGTTTTCAGTAAAAATCGAAAAAAAAACTATGTTGAAAATTCATTTGGGATGTGTTTTGTGAAATTTTTGATCATTTTATACCTCCGTAACAAGTTTGTGACTGCAAAGCATTTCTAGGAGAGAATCGAAGCACTTTTTGTTAATATTTCAAGAAAAACGATTTGTTTTACAAACAAACTAATGCGTATTAGGTTAAATCTCGTTTTTCTTGTTTTTCCAATTCCCTTTTTTAACGTACGTCAATGATGTTTTCCATCTCTTAGGCGCTGGTGTAATTATCTACGACAAATATTTGCTCGGCATTTACCTTTTAACTATCTGGGTTCGGCTGGAGAAGTAATGCGTTCGGATCGTATGGATACGCATCCACACCCCCCTAATCCACGCAGTTTTTAATGTCTCCCTTTAAATCCCACTTAGAAAATCATTCGGTATATTACGAATGTAATGTGTTTGTTTCGTTCTGTTGCACATTTAAGTGGAAAAAATGTTGAATATTAAATTTTATATTAAAATTTAAAGCATCTTGTATCCCTTGTGTTCTAACTCTTGATATAGTTTTAAAGATTATAGTTTATTTATATATTATATACAACTAGCCGGGCCCGCGGCTCCGCTCGCGTGGACTTGATTCACTACTATCGTCACTGCTTATTCCTTATGTTACCCAACGTAAGAAAATATCTCCCATTTCTCCTTATCTCCCAACATTTCTCCTTATTTCCCATTATCTCTACATAATTTTCATTATCTAGGCTTATCTCTGCTTATCTTCCATTATCTCTCCTTATCTCCCATTATTTATACTTATCTCCCATTATCTCACCTTATCTCCCATTATCGAGGCTTATCTCGACTCATCTTCCATTATTTCTCCTTATCTCCCATTATCTCACCTTATCTCCCATTATCTAGGCTTATATCGAATTACATAGAACATATGTATAAATTTATAAAAACACGTAAATCGGATAAGTGGTTCTCGAGTGATAAGCGCACTAACGGACAGACAGACAGAGAGACGTTGCATTTTATATATATTGTATTCTTTGCTACATGATATTGTTTCATATTTAATGCTTTAGGGAGTGTATTGCAAGAGAACGCGCTAGCGGCAAACTTTTCTCCGACTTGATTCACTATTATCGTCACTGCTTATTCCTTATGTCACCTAATAAATTATATATCCTATAACCTGGCCAGAAAACATACGTATGTTTAAAAAAAAAAGCACGTAAATCGGATAAATGGTTCTCCAGTGATAAGCACACTAACGGACGGACAGACAGACAGACAGACGGACAGAGAGACATTGCATTTTATATATTATAGATATTCTCTGCTACATAATATTGTTCCATATTTAATGGTTTGGACTGTGTATTGCAAGAGAACGCGCTAGCGGCAAACTTTGTCCGACTTCATTTACTATTATTGTCACTGCTCATTCCTTATGCTACCTATCGTAATAAAATATAGCCTATAACCTGGCCGGAGAACATATGTATGTTTTTTAAAAAAAAGTACGGATAAGTGGTTCTCCAGTGATAAGCGCACTAACGGACAGACAGACAGACAGAGATACGTTGCATTTTATATATATTATAGATGTAATAAAATATATACCTATAACCTGGTCAGAGAACATATGTATGAATTTAAAAAATCACGTAAATCGGATAAGTGGTTCTCGAGGGATAAGCGCATTAACGGACAAACAGACAGACAGACAAACATTGCATTTTATATATATTATAGATATAGATTATTATGATTATTATATAACCTGGCCAAAGAATATATGTATGAATTTA
The DNA here is from genome assembly GCA_019049505.1 of Pachyrhynchus sulphureomaculatus. Classification (NCBI taxonomy): domain Eukaryota; kingdom Metazoa; phylum Arthropoda; class Insecta; order Coleoptera; family Curculionidae; genus Pachyrhynchus; species Pachyrhynchus sulphureomaculatus. Next base: position 9,111,843 of record CM032450.1, read on the forward strand.
AAAAAAGACAGGTAAATCGGATAAGTTGTTCCCGCGTGATAAACGTACTAATGGACAGACAGACAGACAGAGAGACATTGCATTTTATATATATTATAGATTATACATTACAGATATTCTTTGCTACATAATATTGTTCCATATTTAATGGTTTAGGCTGTGTATTGCAAAGGCACGCGCTAGCGGCAAACTTATTTCCGACATCATTCACTATTTTACGTCACTGCTCATTCCTTATGCTACCTATCGTAATAAAATATAGCCTATAACCTGGCCAGAGAACATATGTATGTTTTTTTAAAAAAAGTACGTAAATCGGATAAGTGGTTCTTCAGTGATAGGCGCACTAACGGACAGACAGACAGACAGACAGAGAGACGTTGCATTTTATATATATTATAGAAGTGACGCGTGCCGAAGATTTTGAGATGTAATAGGGCAAACAAATATAAGAAAAAAACTGAGTATACATATGGAAAAAATGTTATACTTTCAAAATATAGCCTGCATCGGTGGAAAATTTATCTACACTCGCGAGTTACTTCACAGATTTTTATGGAATATATCCTAAACGATTGCTCGCTAATTACACTTAAAAAAATTCTTATCATAACTTACAAGCATGCTACTGTCAATTAGTTTTCACAAAAACGTGTTATTCTCAAAATTATTCCTTAATCATTAAAACATTTTACGTCTTAAAAATAACAGCTGTTTCTAAATGAAAATTTAAAGCTGCTCAAGGTCATATCTTGAAAATGGAACATTTTTTAGGATACGTTTATTAGGATTTTTATATATTGTGATGTTCTAGTACATCCGAAAGTCTTCGAATTGCGCAATAGGACACCTTTTCGGAATTCGGACACATTTTCGGAATTCGGACACATTAGGTTTTCAATAAAATATACCTTATACCTGAAAAGATTTTCAATTTGAGCTTAATATCTAAAAATGATATTGGTCAAAGCTTTTATGAAAATTATCTGTAAAATGAAGTATAATTTTTTTTCTACCATTTTCTTTTAGCTAAGATATAGCCGATAGAAGATTCACTAGTCATCGATTTTTTAAATTGGAATGACCCAACGTCTGAAGGAGATTTTTTTTATTCGAAATCCCCTTCGCTCGCCCCCAATCGTCGATTTTAAGCTCACTATGTTAGGAGGAGTCTAAGCTTTTAGAATATTACTGTTTTTTTCTTCAAGGCGCTTCGCCCCTGATTATCGATTGGTGCTCCCCCCTCTAAAAGCAGTATCGCCTTTAGTATTCTGTTTTTTTCTTTAAAGAAATGCCCTTTGTATCTGCATACACTACAGCCCCTTAAACTTAGCTATGCCGCTGCACCGAACATATTTTTCGACGTAATTATTTTTATAAAAAAGTATAAATAAATGAAGACTTTAGTAACAAAGTAACCAACTATAGTATACATATATGCTTTCCGCGTCATTGTACAGTAATAACGTGTTGAAACATTCTAAAAATAAAGTAATATATTCCGTTATAATTTTGCAAATAGGATAAAAATCGACATTTGGCAAACACACAACTGGGGGAGGAAGTAATAGGCTCACCTAAATATACGATAATAAATCTATTTATGAGTTTCTAACTTATTCTTAATCGGAAAGGGTGATTTTTAGTGTACGGAACAGTTATGGGATCACTTCGTCTGTCTATCACACTCGATTTTCTCCAAAACTGTTTAACATATAAAGTTGAAATTTGGCACAAACATAGGAATTGATGGCCCAATCAGAGCTGCATAGTTTTAAAAGTTAGATTCTGACTTAAAGGGTTGGTTTTGGGGTTTAAAATCGGAAATGAAAAAAAAATTCAGTGAAGTGTCAAATGAAAGCTTGTGAAAATACAAGTTCAAAAATATATATGACGTAATGCTTGCACACACTTTTCATTGTATTATTTTAAAAAATGGCCAAATATCGCTGTCTCTCTCCACCCTATCTCGAAAAGTACTGATTAAAAAATTTTGATAAAATCATGGAATAGTCTTGATAAAGTGTAGATTGAACGAAAATTATCACCCGTGCATTACGATTGATAATTTATCTGGTATAAAAAATATTAGGTGCCTTGACAATATGGTGAAGGTTTTTTTAATATACTTTTCAGTACATTAATGCTACCGAGTTGCGCGTCGTTCCTATACCAAGACAAAATACTTTTATTTTATTTGTTTATAATTAAAACAAATATTTAATTAGTAAATATTTGTTTGACACTCTAAGTTCTAGATTGAGCTAGAATGATTTGTTGGCTATTAGGTAGCTCCAGACGTCAAGTTAAAAAACACATCGAAAAGTTCTCAGTTACTGAAAGTCACTACTATAGGAAAACTACCAAGGGAAAATACCTGGATGCTAATTGTCTATTTCTAAAATGTACACTTTATACAAAGAGGGACCAATAGAGAGTTTAAAAGTTTTAGAGAAGACGTACCTCAAAATATTTTGCGAGGAATATAATTACTCATTTTATAATCCTAAAAAGGACCAGTGTTTGCAGTGTAACAATTTCAAGGATGCGGTTCAAGAAACAAGGACAACTGCTGATGCATACCATGAGCATATTAATCGAAAAGAATCTGCTCGCAAATGCAATGTACAGGACAAGCAGTTAGCTAACACAGAAGTTATATTGTTTTGAGCTTTGATCTGCAGAGCGTACTGTAGTTACCTAGCAGTGGCGTATTACCTCTTTACTACAGTAAAAAATTGTGTGAGTATAGTTTAATGCACATAACATATGAGGCTGCTAGTCCAAATAATGTATACTGTTACACATGGAGTGAGCAGAATGGGAAAAGAAGGAGCTCGGAAATTGGATCGTGAGTATTGGAGTGGATAAAGAATCTGCACACACAGAACATGCACGGGCCAAAATAGGAACCAGCAGATGGCAACACTTTTTCTGCACACGGCCCAAAACATTGAAATAGTCGATCAAAAATATTTCGAAAAAGGGCATTCACATATGGAATGTGACTCGATGCACAGCGCAATTGAATCAGCAAAGAAATATGTGTCAGTATACACTATGAATGACTGGCTTAACAAAATGAAACTAGCAAGACCAAATCGACTAAAAAAAATCAGTATCAAATGCAAGAACTAAAATTCGACAACTTTGTTGATTTAAACAAAATGTCAGGAAAAATAGTAAGAAATAAGAGGGTTGACACGGAAAAAAACACCATTCATTGGTTTAAGATCAAAAGGCTTAAAAATAGAAAAAATAATCCTGGTACTATTTATTACAGCTATGACTACAAATCACCTTACAATGAGTTCTTCTCATTTAGCAGATTTGTAGTGCCAAGTCTTGCTCCCCCCTCTGTCGCTGATTGGTAGGATACTCGATGTCGAAAGGCGTTTATGGTCGGAAGAACCTATCGGCGGATTTACGGCGACAGTGTAAATCTCTGTATTGGTGATTAAAAACAGATCAAGAAGACTGGCGAACTCGTCTCGACCAGGGATCCCTGTTGGTTCGTCAATAAGCTGAGTTAAGCCACAACTGATTGAGAATGATTCAATTTCACGACCAGTTGATGTTGTGGACGCCCAGGATGGCAATGTCGGCGCAAGAGAAGCGAAGTGTTCTAAAGTTAGTATCACTTGGTGGTCTATAGAGGATGCAGATGCACATAACATCAAAGTTTCGGGGCTCCAGAGCCTCCTCTCGTTGGCAAGAGACTGACAAAAACCCAGATTCCAAAGTTACACCTAAATCGGGAATAGAAGTGATACCCAAAATAGAGATAGTTGACTGTGCTGGTCGATTAACTGACCTTATTTGATTGCAGGTGTTGGTACACTGAATTTATGTTCGAGTTTAAACCTCGTATGTTGCAAAAATCTATTTTAACCCGAAGATCCGAAGAGGGGGCTATTTTACCTGCGGAATTTTTTGTATTCAGGTGCCTCATCATATAATTTGGTTCCACAGTCCGGGGACATCGGCAGAGCCACGAAACGTTAACCAATTTCACGCAGCCTAAGCCGACGCGATGGTATCACACCAGGTGATGCCTGGTGGGATCTGGGCATTTACCACCTAAGTTGTACTGAAAGTCGCCTTCTACGACAGGCAGAACGTACCGGGGGAGATATTCTATCCCGCTCCCCCACGGGGTATTTATTGATCTATAATTTTATTTTCCAATTATTTTAAAAGTGATCAAATCCAATTATGGTTTTAATATTCGGCAGGAAGAAGTGCTCATGTTTGGTATTTCATACTTAGTTAATTGATATCAGGTTAATAGATATTGATGTTGTGGAATTTGGTTTTTATGGATCGTTAGGGCCTATTTTTCAACTTCTAAATTCTTGAAAAGTCTAAAACTTTTATTTTTTGAAACAAAGTAAAAGATGTAGAAAGGTACGAAATGACCATGTCCACTGTGTTGTAATTTTTTAGTAGCTAGAACTGACTAATCACCAATTTTGCTATATATATATATATATATATATATATATATATATATATATATATATATATATATATATATATATATATAATAATTTTTCTGTTGAACCTTTTGTTTATATAAACTTAATTGGTTTTTCTTGGGTACTTAGGTTCTTTTGGTAAATACAACAAACACACAAATAGTTGACTTTCAAGGTATATACTCAATGAATATTAAAAAATAAAGAATTTTTGAAAATGCCTAAAAAAAATAAGGCGAAACGTCAAATAAACTAGTTTGTATTTTCCAAAAAAAAACCTAAGCACCCAAGAAAGACCAATCAAGTTATATATATATATATATATATATATATATATATATATCTTAGAAAAAAATCTGAAAAATTGTAACATATATAAAAATACAAAGTATCGTAAACTTCCTATTAACAGGATTTTGTGCCATACATTTTATGATGTGTGACATGATGTACAAGCTCCACACAGCGTACGTAAATTATACTAGCAGTAGCTAAAAGAGCTTGTTATATTTTTAAACAGAAAACTACTGTTGCTAAAAACGTCATTCCAGTAATTTTCATTGTACAAAAACTGTCCGCGGCAAAGGTAAATATGGTATAATAGAGAGACAAAAGTCAATTAGAGAAAATCAGAGAAAGCGCGTCGTTCGTGCGGTCGGATGCTCGTTAATCCGGTCGCCCGGAAACATCCTCTTGCAGTGCGACCCCTGGGGGCGGCAGAAGCAAACAGGACGCGAGCAGTTTGTTTGCGCCGCGAATTGCGCCGCGGGCCTGCCGCCGAACCATGAACGATCAACTGCGCCTGAATTGATGTGAAACGGCACCCTTAACCCCCTGAGACTAACCCGCCACCAAATGTGAACGCCCTTATAGACAGCAAGTATTCTCAGTGACGTATCAGTTTCTGTAAAAGAAAAACTGTGTTAAAATAGAGAAATTCTATGTAAACTTAAAATAAGTATGAATGTATCTTTATATTTTTAGAGATATTGCAGTTTTATTTTATTTTCTGTCCTTAGAAAGAAAAAGACAAACTATTTGTTAAATTAACATTCAATAAGGCATAGAAGGATATTTAAAGAGCATTTTATTTTTAGTGTTCCGTACGGAACACTTATAAGATCACTTCGGTGTCTGTATGTCTGTCTGTCTGTCACACCCGATTTTCTCCGAAACTATTTGACATAGAAAGGTGAAATTTGGTAATAATATAGGAACTGATGGCCTCATCAGAGCTATGTAGTTTTGAGAATTAAATTTTGACTTAAGGGGTTAGTTTTGGGGGGTGAAGTCGGAAGAGAAAAAAAATGTTTTTACTAGGTCATCGAGTGTGGTATCAAATGAAAGCTTGTGAAAACACGAGTAAAAAATATATATATAATATTATACTTGCGCGCTTTTCTTTGTATTATTTTTAAAAATTCGCGGAAAATCGCTGTCCTGGGCCTTATCTCGAAAAGTACTTGTCAAAAAATTTCGAAAAAATTCTGGAATATTCTCCACTGGGTGTAGATTGAACGAAAATTATCACGAGTGAATTACCTTTAATAATTTATATGGTATATAAAAAAAACAAAAATTTCAAGGTCATCAGATTTCAGTAAAGATTGGAAACAAACTTTATTGAAAACTCATTTGGGGTGTATTTTGTGAAGCCACTGATCATTTTATACCTCTGTAACAAATTTTTTTTATTTTAAAAGCAATCAACGTACGGAACACTAATTGCGCAAGTTCAACTTGCACTTGACCGGTTTTATTTAGGAAGGAATAAACATTTTTACAATATTCATAAATCATCGTGTGACTAAAAGCATGTATAAAAGCAATGTAGGGGATAGCAGGGAAATACTGCCATTTCATCTTACGGATCTTAACCTTTCCAATTGCAAATGTAACAAAACTTTTCACCACAACGGATTGGCATATCAACAGACACGATTTTTTTTATAAAATAGTAGATATTTTTTAAAATATTTTGCTAACAAAAACCGTTATAAATGATGATTTTAATCAACTTAAAAACTAGATAGAATGTAGTTATACAATACAGGTAAATAGTTTGTCAAAGAGTTCCAAATACAGTCAAAAGAAATATATATTTAAATCAAATTATTTTTGTGCCAATATTTTATTAAATAATTAATGAAACCGCAGAATATTTCATACAAAAATCAACATCGAAATAAACTGTTTTTAAAGTTTAAAGAAAAAATTTAACTTTTTGCCAAAAATCGCTGAAGGTACTACTGGTAGTACTGTCTTAAATATAAAAACCGTATTACCCCAAAAGTAATCACGGACGTAATTCAAGAACTAACATAATGTAGTCATCATACACATAGCAAACAGCACATAGTTAAAAAGCAATAAAAATATTGTACTCTAAGTTGTGATAACCAATCTATAGTCTACAATGATAACACTCAACACGGAAGATCTCACTAATAATTATTGAGTTCACAAAAACCCCCAAGGTTTATGTTTAGCGTTCAGAAAATACAATGCAGAACTGAGAAGTATTGGGAATATTTCCCAACTAGAGTTGATTTCTACAGCTTAGCTCAGAGTGTGAGGTTGACAATTCCAGCCTTTACTGACCATCCTAGTATTAACCCCTCCATAATTAAAGCTAATTTAGCCAATTACTACAGTTTTACACACATATACACAGATGCATCAAAAACGGAGCCAGGTTTTAGAAGAGCTTTCTATATCCACCCAAAACTAACTCCGCTTTGGGGGATGAAATCGGAAGTAAAAAAAAAAATTTTACCAGGTCATCGCGTGAAGTGTCAAATGAAAGCCTGAAAATACGAGTTCAAAAATATATATGATATAATACTTTCGCGTAATTTCCTTTGTGTTATTTAAAAAAAATTGCTAAAGATCGATGCCGGTGTCTGTCTATTTTCATCTGATTTTTTCTGAAACTATTTGACATAGAAATTTGAAATTTGGCACAAATATAGGAATTGATTGCCCAATCAGGGCCGTGTATTTTTAAAGTTAAGGTTTCAGAAGCGTAATCAGAAGCGAAAAAAAAATTACCAGGTCATCGAGTGGGGTGTCAAATGAAAGCTTGTGTTCAAAAATATATATGATATAATACTTGCGAACACTTTTCTTTGTATTATTTTTAAAAGAATGGCCAAAAGCCCCTGTTCACTGACGCTATCTCGAAAAGTATTGATCAAAAAATTTTGAAAAAATTCAGAAATATTATCCATAAACGAAAATTATCACTAGTGCATTATGTTTGATAATTTACCTGGTATAAAAAAAAAACTATGAAAAATACATTTCTTGACGTATATATGATGGAGGTAACTGTAACCGAATGGAGAGTCGCTCTTGTACGTGATATTATTTTCTTCTATTTTAAAAGCAGTCACGGTACGGAACCCTAATTGTGCAAGTCCTGTACTGCACTAGGCCAGTTTTTTAAAATGCTCTGATTGGGCAAAAGCGAGTAGTGTGTAAACTTTTGTATATTCCTGTTAGGGAAGGTCGTTTTTCTTTTTTTATCATTTTGTAATAAGTTCAGTGCAGAGTATCCCAATTTGCGATTAGCTGTATGGCAGAACCACCCCAAACCAAAATAAAATTAAAAATTTAATTTATTTAATTAATTATAACTAATTTTTTAAAAAGATGTGGATGTTACGGACGACTTAATGTTTCTGTTTTCTCAGTTTTGTTAAGTCATTCGGCACAAAACTAACAATATTTATTTCATATTTAGTTAAAAAGGAAAATTATCTTGACCTTTCGACATATAATCTTGAGTCGCTGTCAAAAGCACTAATGAGAATTAAAAAAGAAAAAAAATAATTATTTTAATTAATTGTTAATTTTTCTTAACTTCGAGACTGTAAGTAACATCACCAGAGGAGATGTCTGATGGTGCCTGACGTTGCATAAGACAGACATTTTAATTCTAAATAATTCCAAAAGCCCAATTATTCATCTTTTATGTTATGAAACAAAGTGATTTGTTTTAGTGAGTACTGGAACAAGTTCAAAATACGCCAGCATAGAAAACTTTTTGTATTTTTCATCATCAACGGATATTACAGTCTTTTTGAGTTGGATACAGCGGTACCACCACATATTCCAGCACTGTTTTATACTTTTATGAATAAATTTACATTAAAAATGGCGCATTTCTTTCAACAGTCAATGCCTCAATTTAGAAAATACTTTGTATCTGTGCTTTACCGTCAATGTATATTATTACAAATATAAGTTTTTTTTTATTTAGATACAGGGATAATCATAACTCGCCATTGTCAATAATTCCATATACGAGTATGAATAAATTTACATCTCGACTCAGAAAAATGGACGAAATTGTCTGAATAATCTGTGCCGATTGAATGCAAGTCTGTAAGAGACAGCTAGAAGTCAGCTTGGGAAAATTCGAATACGCCCAATCGAGTATAAAACGCGCCTTTTACGTGATTGCGATTTTAAATCATGAGAAGTAAAAGACGCGGCTTTTACGCTTTATTTTGCTTGTAATCACGGAACCGCGAGAATAAGTGCATACGCAATATATTTCGAATAATAAAAACCCGCGTAAGGGTAAATGATGGGCGGAGTTCAATTTTAAAAACATCCGTGGGTTGATTTGAAAATATGGACAAACTGTTTTAATGAAAAGAAGTATAATTAAATCCATCATACATATGAGATACACAGTTTTCAAAAATACAAATATAGTTTTTTATACTAATCGTAGAAAAAGTAGACATATTGTTCTTTAAGTTCCCTGGAATTTTGCTTCAATGCTAGTAGATCTGCACTCAAATAATTGCAGAGCAATTACTGAATTATATCCATATTAATCCGTGGCCCAGAGCTCCATAAGGATCTTCCTTGACAGTTTTTGGCATTAAAAAAGAATTTAAATCTGCTCTACAACTACGTTTAATGCAATCACGTAGCTTGAATGATTTCTCTCAGAGCGGTGCATGCTAAAAACACGCGTCGAGCTAATACGGCTCACCTACACATGTTGTGAAAAGTCCTAATACTTTCCGAGACATGGCAGCACAACATATATATATATATATATATATATATATATATATATATATATATATATATATATATATATATATATATATATATATATATGTATATATATATATACATATACACATATATATATATATATATATATATATATATATATATATATATATATATATATATGTTGTGCTGCCATGTCTATATATATGTATATATGTATATATATATATATATATATATATATATATATATATATATATATATATATATATGTATATATATGTTACCAGCAAAGTGTATAATTCAGGTATTCTATAGAATGCCGGGCTCGTTTGGGCCATTTATGAAATATTTTCTTTTTCTCTAACTATTATATACTTTGCCTAGATAATCTATAGAATGTCTAGTATAAAACGAAAGACAAATTACAATAATACCAAATGTACAGCTTGCAATGTGTATAATA
>CM032450.1:9126823-9147206 GCA_019049505.1 Pachyrhynchus sulphureomaculatus
GAGTGCCCCAACGTGTCACGAACTGGTTTTGCCGTATGTGATGGAGCATTGTCATGAAGCAAAATGACTTTGTGTTGCCTCTTTCGGTATTCTGGCCTTTTTTCAAGCAGCGAACGGTTCAAATCGGTCAATTGTTGTTGGTAACGTTTAGTATTAGCCGTTTCCTCAGGTTTTAACAGCTCATAATAGACCACGCCCCTCTGGTCCCACCAAACACAGAGCATCGTCTTTCTGCCAAAGCGATTCGGTCTTGCGGTCGATGTGGATGGTGCGCCTGGGTCTACCCATGATTATTTGCGCTTAGGATTCTCAAAAAAAATCCATTTTTCATCCCTTGTAACTATACGAAGCAAAAACGACTTCCTTTTGTACCGAGCGAGCAAAATGTCACACGTGTTTTTGCGCTTTTCTATTTGCCTGTCGTTCAACTTATGTGGTACCCATCTACCGCTCTTCTGAATCTTTCCCATCTCTCGTAGCCGATTGGAAACAGCTTGTTGACTAACGTCCAATTGCTCGACGAGTTGTTTTTGTGTTTGCGAATCATCTTCGTCCAACAATGCTTGCAATTCCACAAGTTCGTATTTTTTTGGCGGTTTTCCGCGTTTCTTGTCTGCAACATTAAAGTCACCACTTTTGAAACGCCGAAACCATCGTTCACACGTATCTTGCGATGGAGTATGTTCACCATAAGCTTCTCGAAGTAATCGGTATGATTCAACAGCAGTATTCTTCAAATGAAAAAAAAATTAATGCTGTCCGCGAATGCTCTTTGTTCGGTATAAATTTCGACATATTGAACACAACACTATGCACACACTTTTCCAATTTATCACTCGTGCGCGTCTGATACTTGTTGATGACACAACAAAATGGCACAGTGTCAAATCTTTATAGCACAAACTGCATTGGTGCACCATCTGTTGTCTGAAATCCGCATTTCATACTTGTACACCTGGTATACCCTATATACCTATGTGTGTGTTATCTATTTTCGGTGGGTTACATTATAGTGTGGTGACCAATGGAAAAAATTAAGATTTTTATATTTTTTACTAACAATTCAACATCACCACTTTTCCACATTTCCACAGCTGATGTAGTATTGTTGTTATAGTCAACCATATACTTGTCTTCCTGTGCGTGCAACTGAGCAGCTAACTTAGCATCGGTTAGTATTAAGTTCAATTTTTCCAACAATATTATAGATTTAAAACCCTTGTAATTCTCTGGTCCTTCTTACACAAACTGGGCTGTTATTTCAAAACCTAGTTTTAGCAATTTAACGCTCAACTAATGAGCAATAGCGTCACGTCCTCTAAATATAGCCTTAAGGTAACGTGTCTCCTGAGTTACCAAACTAGATGTAAAGCAATGTCTAATAAAGTAAATAAATAAATAAAAACACTTGTATGATACTTAAATTTTGTAAATAATTTCTTTCTTGTCCTCGTCAATAATAGAAAATGAAATGTGCTATATTACCTTAAAAATTATGTAAACTACGAATTTTGATCTCTTAATTTAATGTGCAATATAAAATAGGATGAATAATGTCTCGTATGGGATTGCTTAACATATTGTAAAAATTATTTACTTTTAGTAATTATATTAGGCCTTAAGTAAATGTTATTTACTACTACCTAAGTGTTTTATTTTTGCTGATCCTGAATCGCGTTACTGTATATATATATATATATATATATATATATATATATATATATATATATATATATATATATATATATATATGTAGGACAACCCAGACGTTTCGCTCCGTAGGCATAGTATCAGTCGACTCCGAACTTTCGTCGAAATCACGTAAAATCCAAAATGAGTCGCTTGTTTGTGCGTCGGTTCAAGGCTGTCTTTCTTTATTCCCATCCAAAGGGGCCTAAAATGACACATTCCTCAGCTGCTAAATATAATAAAAAGTCGGTATCGTTTGTGAAGAAGTGGGTAAATCATTTCAAAGAGACGAAAAATGTGGACGACTTACCAAAACGTGGCTCGGTAGGCAAAGACACTCCGAAAGTCGAAAAACGAATCATGTCTTTGTTTTCACGGGACTCGAAATTGACGCTGCGCCAAGAAGCGACAAAATTAAGAAAATCGGATTTGAATGTGTCCTATGAGACCATCTTCGTGCACATGATGTCAAATTCTGAAGCACGTTAAAGAAACCTTTGCTGGACGAAAATCACGTCGCGAAGCAGCTCGATTGGGCCCACGATAAGATACTAGAGTGGCCCTCACAATCGTCGGACGCCAACCTTATTGAAAACGTGTGATCCCTTGTAAAAAGAAAGCTCAGAGAAAAGACTCCGAGAACTTTGACTCAGTTGTCTCGCGGGATTCAAAAAATTTGGAGATCATTTCAGAAAATCTCGTCGACAGCATACCTCGAAAATTACAGGCAATTATTAATGGAGAACTTACTAAGGCAATTGTGCCGTTATTAGCACACTAAAGAATACATTAACGGCAAAAAAGTGTTCTGGTTTCTCGAAACATATTTTTTCAAAAATACGAGCGGTCAGGTTCCTACTTGACAGACTGTATATATTGGCTGAGAGTATACTCCGTTGAAATACAACAAAGTAAAAGACATACATTAAATTAAACTGGTATATTTATCATAAAAATCAACATTCATTATAATATTCTTTTACTCTTATTACCTCTGCAATTTTTTTGGTAATAAATGCATTCTTATTGGAAAATAGCCTTCCACTTTACGGACAAGAGGGATTTAAGGGTGTCTTTTGATGTGATTGAGCGTTCCTTGATTCTCCGCTTGAGGATCAATCGCAGTTGTTCTATAAGGTAAAGATCTGGGGACTGTGGGTATTAATCCAGTAGCTCCACCTTATTCTCTGGGAACCAATTCATTGTCACTGCCGCTTTGTGTTACGATGCGTTATCTTGCTGGAAATGCTAACTTTCCAAGTTTGTCTCGCCATACAATTTTCAAAATTATGGTTCTCGTGCAATATTTAGAACTTCTATATACTTTCGTGAATTAGTGCGACCCTCGCAAAGTACTATTTCGCCGACGAGACTTATTGACATGTACCCCCACACAATTATACTACCGCCCCCTTTGCTTTACTGTGGGTTCTACGCAATCGTGGTTATACTCCTCTCCTACCCGGCTCATTATGTATCAAGATTACTAAGAATCTAAAACAAGGGAAAAGAACAAACAAAGAGAAATTAAAAAAAAACTTTCGGGTTACTCATTTACTAAAGTAAATGGTTTAAGGATTATCCAGACTTAACAAACAATACATACCGCTAAGTTAGACTCGTTCAACCCCACAGTTTGTAAGACCAATCCTTTTCGTTCAATAATTTATGACTCTGAGCCCATGACAAGAGCACCTATTAATTCTTCTCCAACAACCAGGGTTTTTTTCTAAGTTTACAGCTTTTGAGCTCAGCTCTTTAAAGCTCTTTTCTCACTGCTCGAGCAAAAATTTTCTTATCACTTGCAAGAGGAAATTGTATTTTCATACATTTTTCCCTTACCTTATGGTGAAAGCCACTAAAATTAACAGATTATTAACGATGTGTACACTGTGGGATCTCAAGATAAACTAAATAGTTACAAGAATAAAGCAGGTCAGCTAGTGCTGACTTCCAAGAATTTATCCTTTCATTTTTTCAATAGAATTCTTTTAGTTACTTTATTTTAAGTGTCAATTCAGAAAAATAAACGTAAGTGCGGTGAGACATAAAAGACGGCGGAATCTTTTGATCAAGGCTGTATATATATATATATATATATATATATATATATATATATATATATATATATATATATATATATATTTATATATATATATATATATATATATATATATATATATATATATATATATATATATATATATGACGATGTATGCTCAATTTTCTCTAATCTATTGCAGATCAGTTGGCAAAATGATAATTCACAAAATATATCAGACATATCTCTATAATAATAACCTAATGTCAATTTTTACAAACTTATGAAAAATTAAACAAAATGTCAACGTCTTTGTCTTCCCTAGAATAAATCAACCACTACTTTACCAGAAGACGCTGGCCTTAACAACACGAATGTAAAACAAATAAAAAAATTTTAAATAAAATCACCGTAGAAGCACACAGTTGTTCGTATCATACATAACAAAATGGAGTAAACTATTTTTATATTCATTAAAAGTATTTTTGTCGAAATTGTCTCATGTCTTAATAAATACTAACAATAATGTAGATTTTTTGTTCAAAGAAATTATCCTAAAAAGCACCATCTAGTAGTAAGTAGTTTTCATGTTAATAATTTGTGTTGCTTTCTGTTGTAAACCTTAGAATACTGATAGTCTACTATATTTGTAGCCATAAAGAAGAAAATAAAATATTTTCGAAAGGTTGACGTAGCTAAAAAAGTGGGACATTTCGCGTCAACGGAGCCATCCCAATACCAAAAAATAGAATTGACGAAAAAAAAAATTCGATGGTGTCAATTTCTTCATTGAAACGTTAGCTTTCAAATGCAACTTGGCTCTTTTGAAAAAAACAAGATAGCGGCTCAATATGACGGCTAGAAACAAAAAAATCATGATTTCTATGCGGAGTTAACTGAACTTCAAAACTGAGCCAAAATGCAATATTGATGTAATAGTTAGAGTAACCAACATAGCTTTATGTAATATCAACATGGCGGATCCAATATGGCGCCTAAAACCGAAAATTACTCCGGTCAGAAAAAGTCCTATCTCACTGCGAAATCTCCATAATTGTTCATTTTTCGTCTAATTTGCGGTTTTAGGCGCCATATTGGGTCCGCCATGTTGGTATTACATAAAATTATGTTTGTTACTCTAACTATTACGTCAATATTGATTGATTGATTGATTTGAAGGGTTTTGGCGGATCGACTACCAGGGTTATGTAGCGCCTCTAAATCATTTGGTGTTTAACTTTGATTAAAATCTCTAAGATAATTTATTATTTTAGGTATTTTTTTTGGAATTTGGTCAACAGATAATATTTGATAGAGATTGTTCGTTAAGATATTATGTCTAATTCTATCAGAAAGGTGTATTGGGTCTCCGAAGAGGTCTTTTACTGTGAGGGGACTCTTACAGTTTGGACATAAGGGAGAGGGTTCTTTTTTGAGTAAATGACTATGTGAGAATTGCGTATGACCTATAGATAATCTCCTCCAAATACAATTATTCTCCACTACAGTCTAACTGTAATGGAGGATAAACCAGAGGTTTGATATCCCATAGTTTATTTGGTTGCTCCAATAAATCCCATTGTATTTGAGTTCTTTGTGTTTTAATTTCAGGAGTCTGGGAAATTCGCTGGGGTGATTTTCACTAATTATGCTAGTTCCTTCTAATATAGCCGATTTTCCTAGGCGATCCGCTCTTTCATTTCCCAGAATTCCTACATGGCTCGGAATCCATAGGAATGATATCTTCTTGTTTTTTAATTTGGACATATAAAGGAGATCCATGATGTGTCTGATGTATGTTGAGTTTTATCCGAGTTTATGGCTTGGAGAGAACTGTATGAATCAGAGGCTATTAAGAATCTGCTTTCTATTTTGAACTATGTTTTAGGCATTCTTTGATTGCTAACAATTCTGCTGCATAAATTGAAGTGTGGGATGGAAGTTTGAACTTTCTGGAGAAGTTTAAGGAATTGAACGCTGAGCCCACTCCTTGATTCGTCTGTGAAATAAATGTGATTTTTATACTTTTGATCTATCAAGGAATGAAACTTTGTTTTGATGTATGTAGTGTTATAATTTGATTTGGAATATTCAAGTAATGAAAAATCAATGAGAGGGAGAGGAATTGTCCAAGGCAGAAAAGTTGTATTAAGTGGATAGTCGTATGATGGAGGTGAAAGGGAAAGAGATCTAAAAATCGTTCTAACTCTGGATTTGAATGAGTTAGGAGGAAAAAGGAGAGATGAGAGTGTATTTCTTAGGTGTAGAGATGAGGCCATGTAAGGACGATATAGTGATTTAGTGAAGTATTTTTTACCAAGGATAATTGTCTGTTGATAGTGAGAGAGGGAATAGAGGAGGATGTCTGTAAGCTAGGGATCGGAGAGGTTCTATAAGCACCTGTTATTGATCTCAGTGCTTGATTATGGATAATATCCAGTTTTTTCTTAGCTGTTTTAGGAGCCGTGTCGTATATTATATCACCATAATTCAATTTGGATAATATGAGGGCTTTGTAAATGATGGTGAGGGAAGTAAAATCAGTGCCCCAATCCTTGTTACTAAGTGTGCGTATCAAATTCAAATCCTGAGACGTCCTAGTTCGTAATGAGTTTATATGAGGTATCCAATTTAGCCGACTATCAAACATAAGTCCTAGTATATTGAGTTGAGTTTTGGCTTTTATGGGTATATTGTATAGTTGGAGTGGATTTATTTTGCCACAATTTCGATGATGACAGATATGGATTGAGGAAGATTTCTGGGGAGAAAATTTGAATCCATGATTTTTGGCCCATTTTTCTATTTGACCAAGACTGAATTGAAGAGAAGAGAAAAGAGTGGAGTTTTGTGGAGAGGAGAAGTGAAGAATGATGTCATCAGCGAAGAGAAGGTATTTAATGTTGTTGGGTAGGTATTCTGTGAGAGAGGACATTGCAAGATTGAATAGAATAGGGCTCAGCACAGAACCCTGAGGAACCCCCCTGGTTAGAATGTGTGGATTTGATAGCTGACCATTTACTCTGACTCTGAAGGATCTGTGATTGGGGAAATTTTGTATGTAGTTGGGAAGATTACCCTCAAATCCCAACTCTTTTAACTTGTGAAGTATTACGTTTTTGTCTGTGAGGTCAAAGGCATTTGTTAGGTCCAAAGCAACTATTATGTGATGATTTTTCCGGTGTATTGATTTAAGAATTTCTTCAGTAAGTATTAGAAGGTGATCAATCGTGGATCTATGCTTTCTAAAACCCATATGATAAGGGGAAAGCATGTTGTTTGTTTCCAGGAGCAATGAAATCCTATTTTTCACCTCTCCATAACTCTGCCCATATGACTGGTGAGTGAAACCGGTCGATAACTGTCTACTATGGTTTTTGGCTTTCCTGCCTTATGAATTGGAATGATGGTCGATTCTAGCCAAGATTTTGGAAAATAATTGTTTTCCATATGTGACTGTAGAATTCTAATAATTTGAATTTTGTGGAAGTGGGAAGATACGTTATCATTGGAATATGTATTTTGTCTGGACCCGGAGCGGAGTTCTTCGATTGTTTAAGGGCATTGTTAAATTCTGATATGGAAAATGGGTTGTTATATTTATGTTCAGCAGTAGGCCTATATTTGAAGGAGTGTGTTTCCAATTTGGAAGGCTGCGCTTGGTTAGATTTTTGTTGAAAAAAATCTGCGAACAGATTTGCAATATCAGAAGGGTCGTTCTTTGGGACCTTGTTGTCAAGAATCGTGTTTATGAAGTGTGATGAAAAACCTTTCAGTCTCTGGATTGAGTTCCAGAGATAAGTCGAATTGGTAGTACGATTTAAGGAGTTAACGAAATTCTGCCAGGATTTTTTCTTTGCCTCAGCCAATATTTTCTTAGCAGAAGCTCTAAGTTTTTTAAAATGGATTAAATTATCCGGAGAGGGATGTCTTTTAAGTTGTGATAATGCTCTCTTTCTTTCTCTGATCGCTGTCTCACAATCTTTCGTCCACCAAGGTACCTGCCTCTTGCGGTGAGGGGAAAAAGTTGGTATGGATGCATTCGCTGCCGAGAATATTATTTCTGTTAATTCCTCAAGGAAGACATCTATGTTTTGAATAGGTGCTTTAGGGGGAGATATCATATTGGCATACTCCATCCAATCAGCCTTTTTTAGATTTCAGACAGGATTTCGGGGAGTGAAAGGAGGGTTGTAGGAAGAAGTAAGGATAATTGGGAAGTGGTCACTCCCGAATGTGTCAGGGGCTATGTCCCATTTGAAATCAGAGGAAATCGAGTGACTCGGCAGAGATAGATCAAGGACTGAGAATGAACCTGATGAGTTGCTGATGAAAGTTGGAGGCGAGTGATTGAGAAGAGAAAGGTTGAATTCTTCAATTATTTGTTGTATGTCTTTGCCTCGAGGAGAGACTGAGGGAGAGCCCCATAAAGGATTATGGGCATTGTAATCACCTAATAACAACATAAGAGTGGGAAGTTCTTGGACTAGAGATTGTATGGAGAGAAAGGAAATTTGTTCGGATGGGGGTAAATAAATGCTACATATGGTAACAGGAAAAGGCATTAATCGGCGTATGGCGACGATTTCTAGATCAGAATTAATGTTTATGTTTTCATAGTCCAGAGAATCATGAATATATAGAGCTACGCCTCCCGAAGCTCTAACTGGATTTAATCTATTTTTAAATTCAATATTGTATTTTTTTAATTTTATACGAGAGTGTTGTTTAAAGTTTGTCTCTTGGATGGCGAGAATAGCCGGTCTACAGGTGTTTATTAGGAGATTAAGATCTTCATGTCTCGGATGAAGTCCATTGCAATTCCATTGTAAGATTGAATGGATTATGAGATTTATAAAGGATTTATTACTTGTAATTGGAATTGTTAATGCACAAATCCAAATCCATTGAATCGGGCGAAGTTAATTCTAAGATCGATTCTATTGACGAGTTTGGTTGGTTGGGGTGGATTTAGTTGAACTATTTTTTCCCTTAGGGGGTTCTTTCCTATGTGTTATTTTCTTCTCCGAAATTGGATTTTTGGTGGTCTGAGGTTTTTTGTTTGATTTAGAAAAATTTATCCTATCTGGAGTACCAGATAAAGAGTACGGTTGAGGTTTATGAACAAAGTTTCTCTTGGATTTCTCCGAAGAGGAATTATCTGAGGAATTTTGAGAAGAGGAGAAAGAGAGGTTAATCAAGGAAGAAGGAGGGAGAGATTTAGGAGGTTGAGAGAAAGGAAGTGGAGAAGAGATTTTTGGGGAGTCTGAAGGGATAGTGGGGTAAAAGGAAGTCAGAAGGAGGAGGAAAAGGGTCACACTGTGTTGATTGCGAAATCATTAGTGGCTTTTTAGCCGCTATAATATTGTATGGAATCTCCAACAAGGGATTCCTATCTTTGACTTTTCTTTTTGCTTCATGATATGGAAGTTTTTCCATAATTCTTATCTTCTGAATTTCAAATGCATGTTTGTAGACTCGACATCCCCTATATGCTGGGGAGTGATTTTCTGAACAATTTACGCAAATGGGAGACGAAGAACAAGGGGAATCAGGATGTTTGTCGTGTCCACAGGATGGACAAATAGCCTTTTTTGAGCATTTTGTTGAGGTATGGCCAAAACTCTGACAATTATAACATCTTGTACTGTTAGGAAAATACTGTCTGATTTTTAAGAATAAAATCCAGCTTTAATTGTTTTAGGAAGCTGATGAAGTCTGAAGGATAATATGAAAGTATTTGAAGGCTTGTCTGAACCTTTCTTGGGTGGAATTCTGTAAACTCCTTTACAGCTTGATCAGATAAGTTCATTAAAATTTCATTGTCACCGCAATTTGCAAGGTCAGAGCATACTATTACTACTTTCACTATATTAAGCGTTAGATGGGGAACTGTGGTTACATCTGATAAATGTAGTTTGTTGAATGAATTTGCCAAAGCAGATTGTTTCTCATTTGAAGTTTCAATTAATAAAGATCCATCAGCTTGCTTTCTAATATCTTTAAGAGTTCCAAAGTGAGCTTGAAGACATTTATTTATCAAAAAAGGCGAAGTAGACTTGAAAGATCCTTCATCTTGAAAAATCTATCATAATTTACGAATATTGAGCAGGGAGGAGACTGTATTCTCGGTCGTTTTTGACAGGTAAACTGAGGAAAATCTTGATTTGTGAACATATTGTTCCCACGAGTATCCTGAGAAATAAAACGTCCACTGGAGCAGAGCTCGGATACTCCAGTAAGGCTGCTTACTATCAGATTGCGCCCGGTGTCTGATAGGTACCGTTGAAGACTTAAATCCCGACTAAGCCATACATCTTCTCTGCACGGTTACTAACACATTAAGATTGCCGAAAGAAGATTTATGGACAGCACTGGACAACACAAACGAGACTCGGGACCCTCGGGGTCGTCACTCCCCGTACTATCAGAGTAAAATCTGATAGCCCCTGAGGGGATATAAAATATAAGTAACTATCAATTTTTTTTTTGTTGATATATATGTAAATTGTTTTATCACTTAATTTTAATCCTATTTTGGATTAAATTAAAAGAACGAATGAGAAAGAAAATTATTCCAAAAATTTTAAACTAAAATTAAATAACAAAAAATATTATAAATGAAATAGTACAAGATAGTAAAAACAAGCCTAATTTAGGTATGCTGAGATGAAAACTCTACCACTGTCTTATTTCATTAGATGGAATATTCTGGAGCATAAATAAAATTTATTTTATACTTGTCCCAATATTTTACAAATTCCCGATGTACGGGTTGCCCAGCTTGTTCGGAACAAGCGTAAGAAAATTTCGATGGGATCACCAACCAAAACGTTAGGTTTAACTAACCGAATGACAAAATTGTTGGCGAATTGGTTGAAACCCTACAGTATTACATAGACGGTCACTTAAAGTTCTGAATTTTATCCTTGATAAGATTTTAACGTGAATTCTATGGAGGGTTGCTCAAATTTCCTAACCTGTTCGGTTATATTGCATTTTGTCTCAGTTTTCAAGTTCAGTTAACTCTGCATAGACATCATGATTTTTTTGTTTCTAGCCGCCAAATTGCGCCGCTATCTTACTTTTTTCAAAAGAGCCAAGTTGCATTTGAAAGCTTAGGTTTCAACGAAAAAATTGACACCCTTGAATTTTTTTTTTGTCAATTCTATTTTTGGGTATTGGGGTGGCTCCGTTGACGCGAAACGTTCCATATATATATATATATATATATATATATATATATATATATATATATATATATATATATATATATAAATATATATATATATATATATATATATATATATATATATTTATTTTTTTTCCATATATATATATATATATATATATATATATATATATATATATATATATATATATATATATATGTCAATACGTCAACCATGCCACCCATGAGACCAAAATTTGACGCAAGGTAGGTAAATGAGCGGGGGCTTAAAAAACTCGTATTGATGTGTACTTTTGAAATCCGATATGGATATTGGAAAAAATAAGGACAACAAAACACTTATGATTGATTATGCCAAGGGTGCAATACTGATGGACAAGGAAAAAGGTGCTTTTTTAAATTTTACTAGAAATATTACTAAAAATTACTTAATTTTGCTCACTCAAGACGTCATATTGGATTTCGCGGGTATAATTTACCGACGTCATTTTGCATCCGCCATATTGAATTTCTCAAAAGGCCCATCGGATTTCAAAAGTACACATCAATACGAGCTTTTTAAGCCCCCGCTCATTTACCTACCTTGCGTCAAATTTTGGTCTCATGGGTGGCACGGTTGACGTGGAACGTCCCATATATATACAGTAATACCCCGCTTTACGCGAGGGATACGTTCCGAAAAAAAAATCGCGTTAACTGAAATTCGCGTATATCGAGGTTTATGATTAAACATAGTCAAAATTTAATACAAAAAAAATACAAATCATTTTAATCAATCACTTTAATTCTAAGAACACTTTATGCAATACATACTCTTATTTTTTACGGAAAAATACATCTATTGTCTTTTGGGTAACGTTTTGTTTACGTTCTTGTAAAATACGTTCATAACACCCAACACTGTTTTTAATTGTTTGACACACGGTCAAGACACGGTCATCATTATTGTCTATACTCTGCAATATGTCCAAACCTGAATAAATTTTTGAAAGTGCATTTTGTATTTCCCCTGAAGATAAAACTTTCTCTTCTACTTGTTCTTCCTCATCGTAGATAGGATTATTCTGTAACTCGATCAGATCTTCATTGCTAATAGGATCGTCGTGCGTTGCTACAAGTTCTACGAGATCTTCTACCGTGACATCTTCAAGTTCAGACCCCTCAATCATTGCAGCAATGTCTTCAAGCACTTGTCTCTGCATCTGGACAATTCTTCTAGGTGCTTCCACTACATCTGGCCAAAGATTACGCCACACCCCATTCATACAACTCATTTTAACTTCCTTCCAAGCCTCTTCTATGTTGTGAATAGACTTCATAATGTTGTATGACTTCCACCACTCTCGCATAGACTGTCTTCCTTCCCCGTCAGTTTCATGAATTAGTTGGCTAAAAGTGCGGCGATGGTAATAAGCTTTGAAGTTTGCTATTGCTCCCTGGTCCATAGGTTGTAATATTGACGTAGTGTTTGGTGGAAGGAACTTTACGTACACTTTTAAGTCTCTGGGCGTATCAAGTGAGGTTGGATGTCCTGGGGCATTGTCTAAGAGTAATATAACTTTAGGTTCAAGCCCATTTCTGTCACAGTATGATTTGACTGATGGGCAAAAACTATTAGAATACCATTCTTGAAAAATTTCCCGTGTAACCCACGCCTTTCTGTTTGATCGCCACACAACTGGTAGACTTGTCTTGTCTGTGCCTCGCATTGCACGGGGTGTTTCTGAATGGTACACTAGTAAAGGTTTCAGTTTGAAATCACCAGTGGCATTACCACCCAGCAGAAGTGTTAGTCGATCTTTCGCAGCTTTGAAACCACTGGCTTGACGTTCTTCCTTAGAAATGAATGTTCGAGATGGCATTTTTTTCCAGTAAAGTGCGGTCTCATCAACATTGAAGATGAGACAAGCAGGAATTTTCTCTCGTCTAACGAAGTCTTGAAACTTGTCTGGAAACTCAGCTGCAGCTTGAATGTCCGCGCTGGCCGCCTCGCCTGTTATGTGGATATTGTGAAGATTAGAACGCTGCTTGAACCGATGGAACCAGCCTCTGCTGGCAGCAAAAGTCGGAGTGGCACTCCCTTCTCCTTCTTTTGTTTTCAGCATCTCATACAAAGATTTTGCTTTTGTGCATATGAGATCTTGACTTAGTGGTGTGTTCTTCTTATTCAAATCTTCGATCCAGACTGACAGTAATTTCTCCATTCTTTCTAAGATAGATGATCTCGAACGAGAAAGTTTTGTTGCACTTATAGGTGTTGAACCTTCGCTGGAGATTTTAATTTTTTCCCGATTTTTATAAATCGTTCTCACAGTCGATTCTGAGAGTCCAAAATCTCTCCCAACAATTGTTGCTTTGCCTCCATTTTCCATTCTTCTTAACACTTTCATCTTCAATTCCAAAGTGACGCTTTTACGCTCTTTTTTCTTTACAGGCGGCATTTTTAACGTAGGGTTAAATTATGTATGTATGTATCTCCAATAAATATTAAAACAAAACTGCCAGCCGACCGAACTAACATTACGGAACAAATGAACACACGAAACGAACGAGGAAATCCCCATAGAACAAAGTCGAAGGACAGGGAATTCCCAATTCTTCAAAGAGAATATTCAGAGAAAGCGGGGATCCCCCCGCGACCATAGAGAAGTTAATGACTACATGAGCGCGAAATTTGAAATTCGCGTTATAGTGAAACCGCGCGTAACGGGGTCGCGCTAAGCGGGGTATTACTGTATTCAGAGAAAGCGGGGATCCCCCCGCGACCATAGAGAAGTTAATGACTACATGAGCGCGAAATTTGAAATTCGCGTTATAGTGAAACCGCGCGTAACGGGGTCGCGCTAAGCGGGGTATTACTGTATATATATATATATATATATATATATATATATATATATATATATATATATATATATATATATATATATATATATATAACTTCACCACCGCATTTACTTATTAAACAAGAGATCAAAATTTGAATTTTTATATGAACTGTGTGTTTCGCTTTTATTTTCGCAAGCCTTAAAAAAATTTAGATGCTAGATTGTATACAATTGAATTCAATTTAATCTTTAAATATCTAATAACTCAAAGTTGGGGGATCTTCCAATTTAAAGATTAAACCATCATCAGCAACGTGTATGTAAATCAACTAATTTAGGATATTAGATTATATGAAGAACCCTTTAGTTTAAAATTTCCCCTATGCTATATCCCCATAATAAGTTTATAGATTTAAAGTGTTAGTGCCTGTATTTAAAGATAAATTTAAAATTAGCAGCGCGCGTATTTAAAACTTTTCTCTCTCTCTCTTCTTAAAATTATTGCTTGAAGTGATTACGATCATTTAAAATATGCTGGAAATAAATGGGTATTTATTAGTAGAACATGTTTGCCACTTTTAACTTGTCCATTTTCATGACTGAAAATTAACTCAAAAGAGTACCTTGCAATTTTAAAATTTTATGTTATATTTTCGTTGTTGGTCACATTTGAATAAATGTAGGTTCCTTTCCGTCTGTATCAAATTAGAAATCGATATTTTAATTAGATCGAGTTATTGAAAATGCGAAGAAATGTAAAAATCTCGGAGGGTGATATTTTCACAAATGTAATACCTCCCTTAGCAAAGGAAATAAAATTCTAAATTGTAAATTTTACATTAATCTCTTTAACATCGATTTTAAGTAATTATTTGCCTTGGGTTTCAGAAAATACGGATTAATAAATGGATGTTAAACTGTCCATCTAAGAGAAAGCGTTTGGAGATATCCCTTCTTCTTGAATCTCGGCACCTTGTTATCACGTCCTACTCTCTTGAGAAGAATTCAAACAACCCAAATCACTTTACGATCTTATAGTATAATATGGCCTCTTTCTATTAGCTTCCTTCCTTTGAAGACATTTACACAAAAAAATCGGGTCATTACAATCGATCTGAATTGTGTCAATCGAATACCACATTGTTAAGAAATTTTATAGAGAAAAAGAATTGTTAACAGTATCGTCAATTTAAAAGTTCAATGGCCTATTATAGTAGCTAATAATGCTAAACATTTTTTTACAATATATTATTGGCTACTGGCAGTTTTGGGTGTATACTATTGAAATCTCTCCTGCTTTTATGGTAATCTTGCGGTCGCTTCTTCACCTATGGAGTGAAACGCCTGGGTTATTCAATATATATATATATATATATATATATATATATATATATATATATATATATATATATATATATATACAAATTGGACATCCCAAATACAATAAAGGCCAGAATGTTCGATCACTATGCTGGTATTAAGTAGACTGAACAACGAAACGTGGGCTAAAAGTATAATAAATAAACTCCAGGTACTCAAAGAGCAATGGAAGGAGAATGCTAAATATTAGACTCCATTCTTAACGAAGAAGATGAAAAGTGACAGATGTAATGCAACGAATATGTACATTAAGGTGGAATTGGACGGGTCATATCGAAGGAAGAATGATAAAGATGGACACGCCGTATAGTTGAGTGGAGACATAGAGAACATAAAAGATGCAGAGGTAGACCACAGACAAGATGGACGGACGACATGTAAAGATTAGCGACACACGATTGGATACAAAAACCAAACAACAGAGCTTATTAGAGACAACTTGGGAAGGCTTACATCCGACTATGGATGGAATAAGCTAATGATGATGATATAAATTCCTGTGAATATATATATATATATATATATATATATATATATATATATATATATATATATATATATATATATATATATATATATATATATATATAAGCCATGATGACTCTTGCAAAACGTAATAATTAGATTTTTTTATGGGTATAGCACACGTCCTACAGAGAAGTCTCTAAAGCGCTACAGAAGCGACGTGTGGACGGAAAAAGCGATTTAGGTTGGTCTTGAATCGCTGTAAATTGTACTCGGTGGGAAACACATTCCGCCAAAAAAACTTCTAGCTTCATTAAAATACGTTTTATGATACACTGTCTGAAGACAATATCGGACATCTCTGATTGGACTATGGGAATAGTTGGTTGTATTTTTCCTTAGAAATCGATAGTAGAAAGTTGAGCCAACAAGCTGGCTTTCACAACTGGTGTTGCTACAATAGTACTATCTGACCATGTGAGAGGTGGTATAATGGATTTAGTAAAATTTTGACACTGGCCTTAGCGACCGACCAAAAGAATCTGGAATTGTTGGGGTAAGCAAGAAGTTTATTTTTAGTTGATTGAGTGCCTCCTTAGTTTCGTCGATAATTTCTTTGCATCTGTTCCGGATACGAACAAAGATCTTTAGATTTATGACGTTAGGATCTTCACGCCGTTGTCGATAAGCAAGATGTTTAAAAGCAACAGCTTCCTTGCATTTCTGGTCGAACCAAGGTACTGCCATTGAAAGGGCATTTCTTCCAAAAAAAGGTGTAAGCTTCCATACCAGTCGAACATCGGAAATCTCCTTAGCCTAGTCAGATGGGTTGTCGGATCTAAAACAAACGTCTAACCAAAGGAAAGTTAGAAAATATTCCGTGAGTTCGCCTGTGTGTCACTGATGGGTAGGATACTAAATCAACAAAACCTTATGTTTGTTCTGTAAGTCTGATCTATCAATTTTGTCTTTACAACATTTTTTGGATACATATTCCTGTACATAAGAAATCTATTTTATCTTTTTAAGTCTATCTTAAAATACAAAAAACATCAAAGAAATCTAGTTTCCAGGCTAAAAAAAACCTTTATATTCCAGCACCTGATGCTATAAGCGTCCTCTAACAAATACTATTATATATACTGCAACAGGATACAAAATAGGAAGAAGACAGATCCAGCAGATCTGAAATCGATCAAGCCCTGTACATAAGGGTGGTTAAAAGGTAATATAACACACTACACAATCGTTACTGAATAAACCTTGCTGGGATTGTCAAATCTAAATTCTATTGATCCGACGTGTTTAATAGGATACGTTCAAGAATGCAAATAATAATAATAAAGGAATCTAATTTTCAAAACAAAAAATCTATAAATTCTAACATTCGATACTACAGGCTCCCTCTAGCAAACACTACTAGCAATATACAGCAACAGGAATAATTGAATCAGGAGAAAATATACAGGGGACCTTAAATCGATCAACACCTATACATAAGGGTGGTTAAAGAGCAATATGAGGGGATAGACAGAGAGATGTTGTACAATATGCCTACACTACACGGTAGTGACTGAATAAACCATCGCTGGAACTGTCACGAAAAGCTGTTCCAGCAATTCTATTGATATTACGGGTTTAAGAGAGCTTAAAATTTTTAGAAATAAAATGATCAGTGTGCAAACGTTAAATCAAAAGTAAATCCGGATAAAAAAAAAACTTATTCAATCACATCTAAGGATGTTTATAAAAACGTTTAGAAAAATTAAGAAGCACAATACCATAATTTACTGGTAAGTACAATTTGGAGCATGATTTGGAAATAATTATTACAATAAATGGGCCCTTTGGTATGACAAGCTACCGCAGCGAATTCCGTGCCAAATTTATCATGTGATCAATAGAATAGCTGGATACTGCAATTTAGTTCTAACCTTAACAGTGAATAATTCATATGTTTAATAGATATATTGCTGTTTCTTACAGTTTTTCTTTATGTCTGCTCTTTAAGACTAAATAATTTGTACGAAATTATGCAGTAAATTTCTGCTACAACAACAGATACTAAATTAATATATTCTGGTCAGTCTAATGGTTTATTGCAATTTTCTGCATCTTTTCTCGATCTGTTTTGCTTCTTTGTTTTTTAACTATATGCTTTGGATTTTAAAAAGATCTATAAAGTGATTTAATGAGTGCTTTCTTTTTAAAACGTATTTTAATTAAGCTAGAGACCAAAGAAGCTTCTCGCTCGCGCTGATGGAATACCTGCCATAGTATTCAAAAACTGCGCGAGGGAACTAACACCAGTTTTCTGTAGACTTTTCAGTCTATTCTCCTGATACTATAGATTCGATACTAAACAAGAAACTAAAAAATAAAGCTATTTATTTAGTATACCCAAAGGAAGAAGATATGGATAAAAAATATCAAGTCTTAACCTATTTTGGTAATACATCATAAAAAAATTAAGAACCAATTAAATAAATATAATATTACCATAGCTTGTAGAACAAATATCTCGTTGGGAAAATTTATTAAAAATGCAAAAGGAAAACAAAACAGAACAAAAAAATCTGGAGTGTATCAACATAAGTACACCATTCAGTATCTCTGGACCTGATACGGAGGACGTGGAGGAGTTCATATACTTGGACAGTATTATCAACAAAGAAGGAGGTGCTACAGCAGACATATATAAACGAATTAAAAAAGCTCAGCAAGCTTTTCGCCAACTAAGATCTATATGGATATAAAGATAAATCAACACAGACACCAAGCTGAGGATATTTAGCAGCAATGTTAAATGGGTGTGATTATATGGTTGTGAAACCTGCAAAGTGACAAAAACCTTAACAAACAAAATACAAACTTTCACTAACAAAGATTTGCGACGAACACACTTCGTAGTGAAGACTTCTGGCATCTCACACGACAATAGGAAATACACCGGGATTTATTATTACGGAGATGGATAGGTCACACGTTTCGAAAAATCCATGACGATATAACAAAAAGCTCCCTAAACTGGAATTCACAAGGACACAGATGATGCGGATACCCAAGACAAACGTGGAGAAGATCTATCATGGAAGAACTGAGAACTAGAAAATAGCAGTCAATAGAACACGTTGGAAAGACTACACAGAAGCCTATATATATATATATATATATATATATATATATATATATATATATATATATATATATATATATATATATATATATATAAATAAATTATATATATATATATATATATATATATATATATATATATATATATATATTGTAACATTCATTTTTTCCTAGATTTTAAGACCATGTAATGTTACTGATTTTTCACTTCAAATTGTACTTATTTTCATTTTTGTATCGAACGGTATATTAAACAGAGATTCCAAGACGTTCGGTATATACTGTGCAGTGCGGGTTCCTGACCGAATCTACCGCTACGCCGCGATTGGTGAAATGTGTGTATCCGCAGTTTTGGTTCCGGCGTCGCCATATTACCGGCAGAGTTTGCATGGTTTATTTAAGGGTCCGAGAAAGGACTAGCTTGGTTCATTTCCACCGAACCGCCAAGTGGCGAATTTCCATCCAGCCGCCGAGTAGGCGAGGCTAATTGCATCGGAGCCGCCAAGTAGGCTTCCTTCGACTGAGCTACAGAAAAAGCTCATAACAACCATCATGCGAGCTAAGTAAAGCACCAGTTTCTTAACGAAAAGCCGTAGTGGGCTCTCTAAGTGTTTGCTAGAAAAGTGTGAAATCGGTCGTATTCCATCAAAGCCGGAATAAGAACAGTAAGTTACCAAAGCATACTTCAATAGACCAGTCCCTGAGTAGTGCCTTAACAGTAATTTAAAACTGACTAAAAAGTGAAAAGCACTATTTTTCGTCTTCGGGGATAGTCATAGTTCAGAATTTAAATGTAATAACTACTAGTTAGGCTAGAATCTTTTTGTAGACCTGCAAAGGTTAGAACTTTTTATTTTTAAAAAACATGAATAAATTTTCTTTTTGTTGATTAAAGCTAGTGTCTCACTGAATACCTATTTTTCTTTTCAGGATAAGTTGTACTAGACTAATTCTTTTTAGTAATACCCATAAAACCCTTCAGTATTTTTTCATTTTTTTAACTGAAGTTAGATCCTTTCTATTTTAAAATGAATGGTGCCCAAAAAATTTGTACAACTGAAGCTTTTTAAAAATAGAAAAAAAATTCCAAAAAGACGTACAAAAATTATCTCTTACCCATATCTCTCTACCAAGGAAAACTGAGCTAGTGTGTGTTTAATTTCTTTAGTTCTTTTAAAATCAGGATTCACTCGATTCATTATCAGAAATTAAAGCGGGGCTGCAAGAAAATTGTGCTCAAGCTTGGGGCATCCAATATTCAAACGGTACAAAATTGCGCTCAAGCGTGGGACAAACAACTTCTCACAGGGTACAAAAAAAGATGCCTCAAACTGAGGACAGTTTATCGCAGGGTACAAAATGACACCACAACGTGCGGGCAAGTTCACACCTTACAAAATAGCGCTGTCAACGCGGGGCTTTTGGAATTTTATTTTTTAAAGGGTTCAGTGTACTAGCTTTCGAACAAAGTAAAAGCTCTAACTTTGCAGATATTTTTATTTCATAATATTTATTAAACGAAACTACACTATAGCAGTAAGACAAAAGCAGGAAATTTGTAGAATTTTTTTATTTCAATTTATCCGATGGTGGTTTAGATATTAGAATTTTGTTAATTGACTCTAAGATAAGAGATTCCTACTTTTTTCTTAA
>CM032450.1:9147306-9177306 GCA_019049505.1 Pachyrhynchus sulphureomaculatus
TCCAGCAGTACATATTGATAAAACACTCTGGCTTTTATGGTATTTGGGACGTCCAATTTAAATGTAGATTGTAACCTTCCGAACACAGATCGAGCTAACGAGACGCTTCTATCCAAAGTCATCCTCTAAATTATTTTTTGATATTTCAATTTATTCTCCTAAATATATAAATGTTTGTACCTTTCCTATTCTTTCACCTTCTATTTTATGGGTTAAAAAATGGGTTCTTGGCTGTTATCTTCACTTTTGTTGTTCAAATATTTGGTTTTGATGAAGTTTATTTTTAGACCTATTTCTCGAGACTTGTTTATTTAATTCCATTTCTTGTAATTCTTCTTTTGTGTTTGGCGATCAGAGTGACATCAGCTGCGAACCTTATGTGATTTAATCGTTCACCGTCCATTCCTTTATTTTTCCACTTTAACAATTTGAAAATGTCTTCTAGAGTCAACGTGAACATCTTTCGGGATATTGAGTCCCCCTGTCTAATTCCTCTTTTAATTTTGCTGCATTATTTGAGATGTGGAATGTTTATATATGTATTCAAGGAGACTTGTGTATCTTTCGTCGACTCTGCTGTTACCTAAGGTGTCAAGGACTGCCCATATCTCTACCGAATCAAAAGCTTTTTCGTAGTCAACCATTGCTATCCACAAGGTAGTAAATCATACTTCACGTTATTAAAAAAAAGTGGTACAAAAATACGTGCCTGATGGTAAAAAATACCATTACATACAATAAATAAAAATGGAAATAATAACAACACTAGAACGAAAAATTTTTTTTATCCTGTCAAATACTCAGAAATGGTGCAGCATTTGGAAATAGCTAAAAAATTCTAAACTGCTTTTTTATATTTTGGCTGGGTTCGCCAAATTTGTTTTACGAAGTCTTTCAGTATTGAAAACCTAAGCGAACTAGAACAAGGGCAATTTGAAAAACAAACGTTTTTTGTTGCACCGAATTTTTCCTTTCTATAATACATTTCACTTAACTTCTCTTTTATAGTATTTATAGCCACGTCTTTTATTAGAATATGGTTAAAAACAATACGTTCATAATAAGCATTCTTACTTTCAAATACCTCAAAAAATTCCTTAAAGGATAATTTATCACAATGAAAAGAGTCACATTAAAATTTATTAGATCGTTTTAACAATTACACAGACAAACAATAAGCAGTAAGTAATAAAAAAATGAGTAATTTGACTTATTCATTATTTGCCTTGTAAACATACAGTTCTGAAACAAATACTGAATTTGAGTTTCTCAAGCTAAAGAAAAACTTAGTCCTAGCATTAAAACTCGATATTTTTAGTGGTAGGTACTGTATGGTGAGATAGATAGTAACCACAAGAAAAAAGTTGAGGAAGAAGAGCATTTCAAAGATACAGTCTGTCAAATAAGAACGTGTCCGCGATAATTTATTTTTGGTAGATGTGATTCTAGCGATTCAACAAAAAATCGACAGAGGGCACCTTTGTCTACAACGCATTTTAGTAAAAGTATCAGTCGATTCCGAACTTTCGTCGAAATCACGTAAAATCTAAAATGAGTCTCTTCTTTGTTCCCATCCAAAGGGTCCTGAAATAACACATTCCACGGCCGCCAAATAAATTAAAAAGTAGGTATCATTTGTGAAGAAGTGGGTAAGTCATTTTAATGAGATGAAAATGTCGATGATTTGCCAAAACGTGGCTCGGTAGGCAAAGTCACTCTAAAAGTCGAAAAACGAATTGTGTCTTCGTTTTCACGGGACCCGAAATTGATGCTGCGTCAAAGAGCGGCAAAATTAATAAAATCTAGTTTGAATGTGTCCCATAAGACCATTCCACAACATCTTCATGTTTATGAAGCCAAATTCCGAAGAAACCTTTGCAGGGCGAAAATCAAGTCGCGAAGCGGCTCGCTTGGGCCCGCGATAAGATACTAGAGTGGCCCTCACAATCGCCGGACGCCAATTCTTAAAGAAAACGTTTGGCCCCTTGTAAAGAGAAAGCTCAGAGTAAAGACTCTGATGACTTTGACTCAGTTGTTTTGCAAGATTCGAAAAATTTAGAGATCATTGCCCGAGTATGCAGAAAATCTCGTGGATAGCATGCCTCGAAGATGCCAAGCGAATATTGATGCAGGAGGCGATTGGACAATTTACTAAGGTAATTGTGCTGTTGTTAGCACACCATTGCTGGCAAAAATGTTCTCGAAACACATTTTTGTAAGAATACAAGCGGTCATGCTCTTACTTGACAGACTGTACTTACAACTGAAACCTGACTAATCTTTAAACATGAAGAATAAATAACACAATATTTAGATTCCTCGGCTCCAAAAATCTTGAAAAGGACGTATAACTGATATATAAGAAGTAAACCTTTTTCCTCTTCCTTATGTGTTTGACTGTAAATAATTTTGCTCAAAACTTATCTAAGTAAAAATCACAGAAAATTTTAGAGAAGTCTATTGAAACTCTATAATACATATTTAACTGACAGTCAATTAATATTGGGATCACACGATGACTGAGAATCCGATATAAACTGTCAGTCATGATTGAACAAATCCAATTAAAAAATATAGCGCAGTTTTCTAGTAAAAAATGATGTTATAAATATGAGAGGGAACTAATAGGTTTCAAAGTAATAACTGGATTGAATTATGACAGACTTTATTAGGTTAGAAAAATATTTTAATAGGAAAGCGTGCATTTATTTTAAGCATATTTTATATTTATTTATTATATTTTTCATGCTAAAATGTGCTAAATTGTGTCAGGTTTCAAAAATTCTTTTTCCTTCAGAAGAAAAGTGTGTATCTATATGTGTAAATCGCATAAGCATTAATTTAGCCTCTTAATAATCCACGCCTTATTTATATCATAAAACAAAATGGCTTCCTAAAAGAAGTCTCTTATCGCCACCTCACACACACATACTTATCTGGCTTTGCAACATGAAAACAAAACCTTGTTTCAGGCCCTTTCAATATTTTTATGGCTTTGACCAGCCTTAGATCTCGTTATATTATTTTTTAAGTCATTGGGTAACACGATGCCCGAGCAACATTTTCACAAAAATGAGACATATATATATATATATATATATTATATATATATATATATATATATATTATATATATATAGTACAATCCCGATTATACCGAATCGCGATTATGTGAAACAAAACTGTTAAAAAGCAAATTGTATTCCCATTAAACGAAAAAAATCCCCATTATTCAAAACAGACGATGAGTGGTTTCCTTAACGCGTCGGGGACTCCCCGACGTCTAGAATTTCACCGCTGTCTATGTATTGATTAATCGACGAGTGTTATAGGTTACTCATTACGTCTATTATTATCGCAGCGGTAATAGTTTCGTTTTTTTTTACAAAATGGAGCGTCATAATAATAAGCGTAAACGTGTTGTTATTACCTTAAAAGAGAAACTTGAAGCAATTCAAGGTTTAGATAATGGTGAACTTCTTAAAAATATAGCGAAGGATTTAGGTGTAGCCATGAGTACTGTTTCAGAGTGGAGAAAAAATCGCGAAAAACTTGAAAAAATGGTGTAGTGTTTTGTCATTGCCCACACAGGCACGAAAAAGTATGAAAAGCGGTGAATACCAAAAAGTGGATGATTCTTTATTTTTATGGTTTACACAGAATCGAGAACGTGGAATACCAATTTCAGGAACAATTTTAAAACATAAGGCAGTGAGTTTAAGCGAAGAGTTGCCTGTTATTGAAGCGCCTGTAAATTTTTTTGCAAGTGATGGATGGCTAGACAGGTGGAAAAAAAGACTGGTGTACGTCAACTGAAAGTTTGTGGAGAAAGATTGTCGGCTGATGTATCTGCTGCAAAAAAAATTGCAGAGAATTTTGAACAGCTTATGAAAGAACATGGTTTACAACCTGACCAAATCTATAATGGTGATGAAAGGCTTGACTAGAAAAAGGAGATTTTGTTCCCAAAGTGGAACTTTTTTTAAAAGAACATGGATGTCCTAGAAAATGTATTCTGTTCCTAGATAATGCCCCCACTCATTCAAGTGCGGAGCAACTTGAAAGTGAGAAAATAAAAGCAATGTTTTTGCCTCCTGCTGTAACTTCTCTCATTCAGTCGATGGATCAGGGTGTACTGGAAAATTTAAAACGCAATTACAGGCGTTTGTTATTGGAGCATATTTTAGAAGAAGTAGATGAAGGTGGCAATCTTACTGATTGTCTAAAAAAGATAAATTTGAAAAATGTTATATATTGGATAGCTTCAGCCTGGAATCAAGTAGAGAGGAGAGACATTACTCTGAGGCAGAAAACAGAAGATAATGAAAGTTTACATCAAATTATTACAAGGATATCAGGATGTGAAAGTGTTACGGAAACCGATGTTTTTGAATGGTTAAACAGTGACAGTGTGAAAGATGAAATGACTGACTAAGAATTAATTAAAAGTGTATGCAAAAATGCTAATAAAATAGACAGTGATGACGATGATGACGAAGTAGAAGCCACTGACAATATTCCAGTAAAAATGCCACATTCAGAAGGACTAGAGGCCCTAGAAAAAGCGTTAACTTATGTAGAACAAGAAAATGCAACCGCCGCGGACGTTTTGTTTATCAAACGTTGGAGAGACATTGTAGCTAAAAACAGAACTAACGCAAAACCAGTGCAGTTAAAAATTATCTCATTTTAAAGACATTAAAGTTAAGAATGAAACTATTTTATTTTCGATTTTCCGTATATATACATAAAATAAGTAAACTAATTGTTCTTTTCTTTGTTTAGTAAATACCTATGTACGTAATAGCATATCGTATAAATGATTTTAAGTCGATCTGCAATGTTATATTCATTCTAAACTTCTATTTTATAAAAAAAATTCGGATTAACCGAAATTTCGATTATCTGAAATCACTTTGGTCCATATTATTTCGGATAATCGAGATTCTACTGTATATATGTATATATATATATATATGTATATATATATATATATTATATATATATATATATATATATATATATATACGAGTATATATATACGAGTGTATATATATATAATATATATATATATATATATATATATATATATATATATATATATATATATATATATGGGCGTGCATGTCGTTGATCGAAAGAGCTTTGTACAGAATTAACTGTTGTGGGATGTACAGCTTTTTAATTCGAAATAATATTCCCGCTTTTGAGAAAATCACTTTGCTATGCATGCAACATGTTCACGCCAAGACATATTTCCTCCCAAATTAACAACTGACGATGCTAGTGGAATTGAGTGCCCCGACATGTCTATATCGTGTTCAGCAACGTTACCTTCTTTAGAAAAACTGCTGGCTGGGTTTTTGTAGAGTTAAATTCTATTTGGTTTCTGTTACCCCAAGATAGAATTTCTTTCAAGTCTTTGTTAAGCTGAATGACTTCCTGCTGTCTCTGTATATTTGCAGGAGTAGCTCTTGTTTCGGCATTCAAAATGAATGAAGAAATAAGCGTACTGTCATAAGCAAATCTGTAGATTGGATTCTTGGTCGTTTCCAACAGATCGTTAATATAAATGAAAAATATTTGTTAAAAATATGGATCAAACGGGATTCATCAGTTTGATATATTTTTTATGTAATTTTTCCATAAAACTTTTCGAAAAAATTATCACAAATGGTAAACAGATAGTGATATACTAATGGCATTTATGTAAGGGCCAAAAGAGACAAAATATATTTCAATATAATTGCTTCAAAACTAAAACGAAAAAAATGGATTGTCCATGAGTAAAAGAAATACATGCATATTTTTAATATTGTTTCTAACGTTTCTAAAATGATCTTAAAAAAGTATTGCATTCATAAAAAAATCACTTGCATTTATTTCTTCACATTTCTCTAGACCACTAAAAACATAATTTCTCGTTTTGGACAGTCCGTCTACCAATTGAAACGAAAAGAGCTATCGACTTCCGAACGAAAAGAGCTATCGACTTCAAATTTGGTGCACATATAATACTTGAAATAGGAAAGAAACCTAGTTTTTAAAAGGTATCGCCCCAGGGAAGGGCGTGGAAGGTAATGGTATAGTTTCAATAGTATTATGAGAATTCGTATTGGTTTTGGGTTGAGATATTAGACAAATATAGAACATTTATAGTCAAATATATAAAGGTTTAAAGGGATTTCGTGTAATTTTCAGGGTACTTGAATCCAAGAAGCTGAAAATTAAGTTATTTCTTCTTTATGTTCAATTTTAATGAAAACAGTATGTCAAGGGAAATATCAGTTTTTAATCGTAAATAGTTCTGAAGCGCTTCCTCTCCTCTATTTTTGCTTGTTAGAAACGTATCGCTATAAAGCACTTATTATTTAAATACCCAGTTAGGTGTTGCATTGCTTGGATTTACAGTTATTCGTTAGTGTCAGAAAGTCAAATTCAGTATATTCAGTAGTTAAAACTGAGTGCAAGAGAAGTATCACTTTACCGATTTTTTTACTTTTTCGCTAAGGAGAGTTATTGTAATCATAAAAAAAATTACCCTCCGAGATTTTTGCATGTCTTCACATTTTAGGGTCTCTATGTCACGAGAAACATCCCAATTCCTTCGGTCTGTCTGTAGTCCTTGGCACGATAACCCAATAACTATTCATTTCAATTTTAGTATAGATATAATACTTAAAAATAGAAATAGAACTTATAGTTTTTGAGCTATATGACTTTAGGACAAGGAGTGAAAGAGTTTTTTTAGATTTGCAGTTAAAACAATGAACAAATTTTAGATATAAATTACCAGGTGTACAAGTATGAAATGCGGATTTCAGACAATAGATGGTGCACCAATGCAGTTTGTGTTATAGAGATTTAACACTGCGCCATTTTGTTGTGTCATCAACAACTGTCAGACGCGCACGAGTGATTAAATTGCAAAAGTGTGTGCATAGTGTTGTGTTGTTGTGTTCAATATGTCGAAATTTATACCGAACAAAGAGCATTCGCCGACAGCATAATTTTTTTGTTTTCATTTGAAGAAAACTGCTGTTCAATCATACCGATTACTTCGAGAAGCTTATGGTGAACATGCTCCATCGCAAGATACGTGTGAACGATGGTTTCGGCGTTTCAAAAGTGATGACTTCGATGTTGCAGACAAGGAACGTGGAAAACCGCCAAAAAAATACGAAGATGTGGAATTGCAAGCATTGTTGGACGAAGATGATTCGCAAACACTAAAACAACTCGCCGAGCAATTGGGCGTTAGTCAACAAGGTGTTTCCAATCGGCTACGAGAGATGGGAAAGATTCAGAAGACGGTAGGTGGGTACCACATGAGTTGAACGACAGGCAAATGAAAAAGCGCAAAAACACACGTGACATTTTGCTCGCTCGGTACCAAAGGAAGTCGTTTTTGCATCGTATAGTTACAGGGGATGAAAAGTGGATTTATTTTGAGAATCTCAAGGGCAAAAAATTATGGGTAGACCCAGGCGCACCGCATCGACCGCAGAAAGACGATGCTCTGTGTTTGGTGGGACTAGAGGGGCGTGGTCTATTATGAGCTATTAAAACCTGGGGAAACGGTTAATACTAAACGTTACCAACAACAATTGACCGATCCGAACCGTTCGCTGCTTGAAAAAAGGCCAGAATACCGAAAGAGGCAACACAAATTCATTTTTCTGCATGACAATGCTCTATCACATACGGCAAAACCAGTTCGCGACACGTTGGAAGCACTCAGCTGGGAAGTTCTACCCCATGCGGCTTACTCACCAGACTTGGCTCCTTCCAATTACCACTTGTTTGCATCGATGGGTCACGCACTTACTGAGCAGCGCTTTGGTTCGTACGAAGATGTAAAAAAATGGCTCGATGAATAGTTCGCAGCAAAAGGGGAAGATTTTTATCGGCGTGGTATTCACAAATTGCCCGAAAGATGGGAAAAATGTATAACAAACGATGGAGCATACTTTGAATAAAGCACTTTTTATCATTCTTCCAAATGTAACATGTTTTTTTAGTAAAAAAATCCGCATTTCATACTTGTACACCTGGTATTATAGTCACACATATACGGGGTTAAAAAGGTTAGGGTTAGAGACGTTGCTTCGTATATGTAATGTTACAGGATTCTGAGTCAAAGAACCTAAAATTTGTGTTATTTTTTTCATAATTTTTAATTATCTACGGTCAAGTTTATAAATGGTTACACAGATGGGGAGGTGGTCAGTAGGGTTGCTTCGTATATATTATTTTCGGGGTTTTTGTAGTAAAGGAGCTTGAAAGTTGTATTCTGTTTTTATTATCCTTAATAATCTGTAGTCAAACATATAAAGAGTTAAAGGGGTGGGGGAGAAGTTAGAAGGGTTGCTTCACATATAACACGTAGGCTAAAAAGTTTTTGGTCTGACACATAGATGTCACCCTTTTGAAGAAATCCATATGATTTTTAGGAAGTACTAACCTTTAAACGATAGATGTCAAAATTTCATGACATTTCGACGATTAGTTTACAAGTTACAGTGGTTTTAGTGATGCTACTTTTGATATTTTCAAGACAATGGAAAAAATCGAATTTCATGTGTTGAATAAACACTGTTTTTTTGATGGGAAAACATACCGTTCAAGCAAAGCAATGGTTTGATAAGTATTACGGTGACTCTGCCCCTGAAAAATCACTAATCATTTACTTGTATGCTGAATTTAAACGCGGTCGTACAGATACAGATGATGCTGAACGCTCTGGACTCCCAAATGAGGTGGTTACACCGGAAAACATAAAAAAATCCACAAAATTGTTTTGGATGACCGTAAAGTGAAATTGCCCTAAGGGTATTAAAAGAACGTGTTGGTCATATTTTGCGTGAACATTTGGGCATGAGAAAGTTCTGTTCGAAATGGGTACCGCGTTTGCTCACAGTGGACCAAAAACAACAATGTGTTGATGATTCTGAGCGCTGTTTGGCCCTGTTTAAGCGCAATAAAAAGGATTTTTTCCTGCGATATGTGGCAATGGATGAAACATGGATCCACCACTACACACCGGAATCAAATCAGCAGTCAGCTGAGTGGACAACAGCCGGTGAAAGCCGCCCGAAGCGATCAAAGACACAACAGTCGGCTGGGAAGGTTCTAGCCACTGTATTTTGGAATGCGCATGGAATAATTTTCATCGACTATAATGAGAAGAGAAAAACCATCAATAGCGAAAATTATATAAAGTTATTAGTGCGTTTGAAGGCAGAAATCGCAAAGAAACGGCCCTAAATGAATAAGAAAAAAGTGCTCTTTCATCAAGACACTGCATCGTCTCACAAATCAATGGCTACAATGGCAAAATTACATGAATTGAAGTGCGATTTGCTTCCTCATCCACCGTATTCTCCAGATTTGGCCCCCAGCAACTATTATCCATTCGCAGACCTCAAAAATATGCTCGCAGAAAGAGATTTGGCTCCAATGAAGAAGTTATCGCCGAAACTGCAGCCTATTTTGAAGACAAAGACAAATCCTTCTATGATAAAGTTATAGAAATGTTAGAAAAGCGTTGGGCCGATTGTATCGCTCTTGAAGGAGACTATATTGATGAATAAAGTCGAATTTTGCAAAAAAAAAATGTTTTTTAAATAGCTAGACCAAAAACTTCTCAGCCTACGTATAAAATTAAAATTATTAAACAATAAAATTATTAAACAAAAAAATTATTAAACAATAAAATTATTAAACAATAATTTCATATAGTACATGTTTGATTAATAGATCGTTTTATAATAAAAAAAAAAATGGCCACGTGCAAGTTGGACTTATGCAATTAGTGTTCCGTACGTTGGTTGCTTTTAAAATATTTTTTTTTTTACGCAGGTATAAAATGATCAGTGACTTCAAAAAAACATTCCAAATGAGTTTTTTTCCGATCTTTAGGGAAAACTGATGACCTTGAAATTTTAGTTTTTTTATATACCATATAAATTATTAAAGATAATGCACTCGTGATAGTTTTCGTTCGATCTACACCCTGTGAAGAATATTCCAAAA
This sequence comes from Pachyrhynchus sulphureomaculatus, assembly GCA_019049505.1. Classification (NCBI taxonomy): domain Eukaryota; kingdom Metazoa; phylum Arthropoda; class Insecta; order Coleoptera; family Curculionidae; genus Pachyrhynchus; species Pachyrhynchus sulphureomaculatus. The sequence goes on from CM032450.1 coordinate 9,157,341, forward strand.
TTTTTTCAAAATTTTTCGTTCAGTACTTTTCGAGATAAGGCAGTGATTTTTCGCAATTTTTTAAAAATATATTTTTGAACTCGTGTTTCACACGCTTTCATCACCCCACTAGATAACCCTGTAATTTTTTTTTCACTCCCGATTTTTTCCCTCAAAACTAACCCTTTAAGTCAAAATTTAACTTTCAAAACTACACGGTTCTAATGAGGCAATCAATTCCTCTATTAGTGCCAAATTTCAACTTTCTATGTCAAATAGTTTCGGAGAAAATCGGGTGTGACAGACAGCCAGACAGATAGATAGACGGACGGACACCAAAACGGAACACTAAAAATTAATAAAAATAAACAAAATCCTTAAAGTTGAATGTGACCTAGGCACCTTAATCCCTTGAAGGCCTTTATTTGTTTGAAAAAATATTAAAAATCACTGGAACATCTGAGAAGTACATGTTCCTTTATAAAAATATTATCTCTACAAATTCTGTATTTTCACAACTAAAAGAAAACAAATTCCAGAAAAAATTAATGCAATTAATACCTGTGTATGTATAATAAATCTTATCTTTAAAATAAAGAGCGCTATCTGAGAGTACTGTTTAACATATGTAGATGTTTATAACAAAGGAGATTTCATAGACGTACAGGGTACAGCGACTAATATAATTTAAAAAATACACAAATCTAAAAACTGACATAACTATCCAAAAAATAAGTGGTCAAGTGCAAGTGGAACTTGCACAATTGGTGTTCCGTACGTTGATTGCTTTTAAAATAAAAAATGTTGTTACGGTGGTATAAAATGATCAGGGACTTCACAAAACACACCCCAAATGAGTTTCCAACAAATTTTGAAATCTGGAATATTCTTCATACAGTCTAGATTGAGCGAAAATTATCACGATTGCATTTTGTTTGACATATGGGTGGTAAAATCATAACCTGCAATTATTGGATTTAATCCAGAAAAGACATATTCGTATGATTAACTTATTACAAATTATAATCAGGGAAGAAGGTTAGTAACTTGAGTTTTTACTGCAAATATTTTGATGAGAAATGTTCGATTGAGGTAGCCAGTCTGTTTTTAAATGACTAATTAAGAAAATGGAAGTCAAACTGTAGAGTACCATAAACTATAGTTCCGAGATAATAGTGTATGTTACAGGGACTCTGCCTCTGGAAAATCACTCATCATTTAATGGTATGCTGAATTTAAACACGTCGTACAGACACAAATAATGCCGAACGCTCTGTATGCCAACACCGGAAAACATAAAAAATCACAAAATTGTTTTGGATGACCGTAAAGTAAAATTGTGTGAGATAGCTGATACCCTAAAGATATCAAAAGAACGTGTTGGTCATATTTTGCATGAACATTCGGGCCTGAGGAAGCTCTGTTCGAAATGGATACCGCGTTTGCTCATGGTGGACCAAAAACAACGTGTTCTGAGCGCTGTTTGGACCTGTTTAAGCGCAATAAAAGGGGTTTTTTCATGTGATATGTGACAATGGATGAAGCATGGATTCACCGCTATACACCGGAATCAAATCGGCAGTCAGCTGAGTGGACAGCAGCAGGTGAAAGCCTCCCGAAACGACCAAAGACACAACAGTCGGCTGGGAAGGTTTTGGCCTCTGTATTTTGGGATGCGCATGGAATAATTTTCATCGATTTTGCTGAGAAGAGAAAAATCATTAATAGCGAATATTATATAAAGTTACTGGTGCGTTTGAAGGCAGAAATCGCAAAGAAACGGCCCCAAATGAACTAGAGTCACAAGTCAATGGTTACGATGGCAAAATTGTATGAAATGAAGTTCGAATTGCTTCCTCATCCATCGTATTCTCTAGATTTGGCCCCCAGCTACTATTATCTATCTGGCCCCAAAAAAATGCTCGCTGGAAAAGGATTTGGTTCCAATGAAGAAGTTATCGCCGAAACTGAGGCCTATTTTGAAGGCAAAGACAAATCCTTCTAGAAGAAAGATATAGAAATGTTAGAAAAGCATTGGACTGATTGTATCGCTCTTAAATGAGACTACGTTGATGAATAAAGTCGAATTTCGTAAAAAAAAAATGTTTTAAGTAGCTAGACCAAAAGCTTTTCAGCCTACGTGTTACATTGGAAATATACCCTTTGAATTTTTTTACTTGCAAAATATGCAGACTCGCCCTGTAAGCAACGAAATCCCTTCTTAGTGTTCCGTATGGAACACTTATAAGATCACTTCGGTGTGTGTCCGTCTGTCTGTCCGTCTGTCACACCCGATTTTCTCCGAAACTATTTGTCATAGAAAGTTGAAATTTGGTAATAATGTAGGAATTGATGGCCTCATCAGAGCCATGTAGCTTTGAAAGTTAAATTTTGACTTAAGGGGTTAGTTTTGGGGGGTGAAATCGGAAGTGAAAAAAAATTTTTTTTACTAGGTAATCGAGTGTGGTGTCAAATGAAAGCTTGTGAAAACACGAGTAAAAAATATATATATATATATATATATATATATAAATGTAATACTTGCTCGCACTTTTATTTGTATTATTTTTAAAAAATCGCGAAAAATCGCTGTCCACCCGCCTTATCTCGAAAAGTACTTTTCAAAAAATTTTGAAAAATTCTGGAATATTCTCCACGGGGTGTAGATTGAACGAAAATTATCACGAGTGCATTACCTGTAATAATTTATCTGGTATATAAAAAAAAACAGAAATTTCAAGGTCATCAATTTTCAGTAAAGATTGGAAATAAACTTTGTTGAAAATTCATTTGGGGTGTGTTTTGTGAAGTCACTGATCATTTTATACTTCCGTTACAACATTTTTTATTTTAAAAGCAATCAACGTACGGAACACTAATTGCGCAAGTTCAACTTGCACTTGACCGGTTATACATTTATAATGAAGGTCATCATTAAAGAATAGAGTATAGTGGATTTCTGAATTAAAATGGGGCAGAATTTAATAAGTACCTATAGTAACACAAAATCGCAGACTTGAAAGCTGTCTACGCCACTGAATAATAATTTTAAATCAGAGCTTCTATGCGCCTTGGAATATGGTTCTGACAATTATTTCATTTAAATAAAACTGATAACACTGCAAACTTTTAATTTGAAGATAAATATATTCAAAATTCTCTAGAACTGAATGAAAAATAACGAGCTTAGTAAACCAGTAATGTTAAATATGTGTTAAAAGTGAATTGGTGAGAAGATGTATCCTCGAAAGAGATTAAATTTGACAAGTCGGTAAAATTCGAATTTTAATATGAAACTTTTTCATCAAACCTAAAAGTGTAAGTTCCAGAAAATCGTTTTCAACCGCAAAATTTTTTATTCATCAACATAGTCTCCTTCAAGAGCGATACAATCAGTCCAACGCTTTTCTAACATTTCTATACCTTTCTTGTAGAAGGATTTGTCTTGGCCTTCAAAATAGGCCTCAGTTTCGGCGATAACTTCTTCACTGGAGCCAAATCTCTTTCCCGTGAACATTTTCTTGAGGTCTGCGAATAGATAATAGTCGCTAGTGGCCAAATCTGGAGAATACGGTGGATGAGAAAGCAATTCGAACTTCAATTCATGCAATGTTGCCATTGTAACCATTGGCTTGTGACACGATGCATTGTCTTGATGAAAGAGCACTTTTTTCTTGTTCATTTGGGGCCGTTCCTTTGCGATTTCTGCCTTCAAACGCACCAATAACTTTATATAATATTCGCTATTAATGATTTTTCTCTTCTCAGCATAGTCGACGAAAATTATTCCATGCGCATTCCAAAATACAGAGGCCAGAACCTTCCCAGCCGACTGTTGTGCCTTTGGTCGCTTCGCTTTCACCGGCTGCTGTCCACTCAGCTGACTGCCCATTGGATTCCGGTGTTAGTGGTGGATCCATGCTTCATCCATTGTCACATATCAGATGAAAAAATCCTTTTTATTGCGGTTAAACAGGTCCAAACAGCGCTCAGAATCATCAACACATTGTTGTTTTTGATCCACTATGAGCAAACGCGGAACCCATTTCGAACAGAGCTTTCTCATGCCCAAATGTTCATGCAAAATATGACCAACACGTTCTTTTGATATCTTTGGGATGTCTCACGCAATTTCACTTTACGGTCATCCAAAACAATTTTGTGGATTTTTTTTATGTTTTCTGGTGTAAACCACCTCATTTGGGCGTCCAGAGCGTTCAGCATCATTTGTATCTGTACGACCGCGTTTAAATTCAGCATACCAATAAATGATGAGTGATTTTCCAGGGGCAGAGTCCCCGTAATACCTGTCAAGTCACTGCTTTGCTTGAACGGTATTTTTTCCCATCAAAAAACAGTATTTAATCAACACACGAAATTCAATTTTTTCCATTGTTTTGAAAATATCAAAAGTAGCGTCACTAAAACCACTGTAACTTGTAAACTAATCGTCAAAATGTCATAAAATCTTGATACGTATCGTCTGAAGGTTGGTACTTCCTAAAAATCGTATGGATTTTTTGAAAAGGGCGACATCTATGTGTCAGACCAAAATGCCCTTAAAGATCTGCTGAAAAGCTCCTACTATCTCAGTGGGACAGCACGTACTCATTTATGAGTTACATATCTATGTAGATTCTATTTATGATGTTTACCTTAATACGTTACATTCCTTTAATTTTTATTTAATTAACTTCTATAAATAGACATTTATCCCAACTATTAGTTAGTATTCAGGGACTTACATTTCACATATCACAGTGTTTAATATTTTAGTAAACAATTATTCATTTTGCAATATTTTAGTGAAAAATCGTGTCTCGTTTGTATTTTTTTGGGAAAAAAGTAAAAAAATCATATCATAAGACCATGCACTAGTCATCGCTGATACCACATTTTATTAAAATCGGTGAATACCAGTTATGACAGTTATGTAAAGTTGTGTGTGTAAAGTTTTGCATTTACAGTAATCCCTAGATATTTGGCAGTTTTCATACGGGGATCTGAGCTTAAGCTAATCTGCTTTGAAAATTAATGTGTTGACTATGCTTTATTAACTTTAATGCACCACTTTGTTGTTACAACAGTTTATCTTATTAATTGATGTAGTTTTCTTGCAGTCTTTTCGTGACTATTTCCTACAGCCAAGATGGTAGTATCATCTACAAAAGTAGCAAACATGTTATAATCCAATCAGGAATATAACTTGTGTACAGAAGGAAAATGACTGGCTCAACAGAATCCCTTGTCACGCTCCTGATTTTCTTCAGGACAAAATAGGCTTCTTCGAGTTTAAATCTAAAGTATCTATCTGATAAGTACGATTCCAGAATTTCTGTATGCTCGTGTGGAAGGAACTAAGCCATTTTATATTTTAGAAATCCAATAGGTTGTAAAACAGACTTTTCTTTCTTCTCACAACTTTTCAATTACGTGGGTTATGTGTACTTGAGCAATAGTAGAATGACCCTCTCTCAACCCAAACTGATGGGAAGGTATCAACTTGTATTGTTCAAATATAGGCCTTTCAATAATACTTTTTCAGAAAGTTTAGATGTAACGGATAACAACGCTATAAGTCTGTAGAAAGATACTTCTTACGGTGCCGGTAGATACACGAAGTTGACAAAAAATATATCATACTCTGCAGTAATTTTTAAGAACAAAATATAAAACTATAGAGTATTTAACGGGTTTTCGACTTTTTAGTCACCTCGTATACTTTGCTATCCTACAGGAAGCTGTATACTGGTATATTAAATTACAAAGGAAGTGCTAATGATAAAGCAACATCCAAGCACTTTGATCGATATTTTCATAAATAAACACGCGTAGCTTTGATTTATTTTAAAAATGAAATTAATATACATTTTCTATTTTTGTGTAAGTTTTTTGAAATTGTGAATAAATACATAATTGTTGTTTAGGATCCAGTGAAAGCTTTGTGAAGTTACCTTTTGGATACAGAAGGCATAAATCGCCTAACTTGCACTCAGAGACAGGTCCTAAAGATTCGTAGTTTTTAGAATATCCCTTGAATATCGTCTTGATTAATATTTTTACTTCTTATTAGTTTATGTACCGTTTTTTACTTTATTGCCATATCGAAACTGATTTCAAGAGTATAATAAAAATAGTCGAAAATTTATTTGAATTACTTTATTAGAGAAGTATTTAAGTGTACAAAAATAGTTTTTTTTATTCTTTTTAATTCAAAATGGCCGCGTCAGAATCCACGACGACGGAGCTATAAAATGATCAGTGGCTTCATAAAACACACCTCAACAATCTTTACTGAAGACTGATGACCTTGAAATTTTTGTTTTTTTTATACACCAGACAAATTATTAAAGGTAATGCACTTGTGATAATTTTCGTTCAATCTACACCCCATGGAGGACATTCTAGAATTTTTTCAAAATTTTTTGATCAATACTTTTCGAGATAAAGTGTGCGCAAGTATTACATTATATATATTTTTGAACTCGTGTTTTACAAGCTTTCATTTGACACACCACTCGATGACCTAGTAAAAAATGTTCTTTTTCACTTCCGATTTCACCCCCCAAAACTAACTCCTTAAGTCAAAATTTCACTTTAAAAACTACACAGCTCTAATAAGGCCATCAATTCCTATATTAGTGCCAAATTTCAACTTTCTATGCTCAATAGTTTCGGAGAAAATCGGGTGTGACAGACAGACAGACGGACTGACAGACGTACGGACGGACCAACGGAAGGACAGACGGGTGGACAGACAGACGGACAGACACCGAAGTGATCTTATAAATGTTCCGTGCAGAACACTAAAAATCGAAATTTTTTTATTAATAGACGTCAAAAAACTAGTGGAACGGAAATTTGAAAATATCGTTTTTTCGAAAAATGGTGCACATTTCAAATAAATGTTTATTTTTCACCCAAAAATTTCACGAAAAACTGTTTATAAAAAAGAATCCATACACTTTCTCGTAGATAATGTATCTGAAAAGTTACTCTCAAAATTTTAAGCGAACCGATAATGATCTGTGGTAGATGCGATTTTGCCCGATTTGAAAAATACAATTTTGCGAAAAACACATTCTACAGTAGAAAATGTCGTTACACCTTTAATAGGCGATGCCTGCACCATACCATTGGCCTTCAAGGAAACATATTAGCCAAAAAAAATTCAATTTTTTGAAGATTCTGGAGTGGCCTTACTGCTTGTAAATAATAAAAATTTTGAATAATTTTGTATAGCATAATCGGTAACACAGCCAAGTTCAAGGAACGAGAAGGGACAGATAGATACAACGGGTGTATCTTTAAGAAAAAAAAAGAACACTAAAGACAGAGCTGCTTATCGAGGGGGGCGCCCAACGACAACCGGAGGGCTAAACTTCTTGATGAAAAAAAGCCCTCTTGCACTAAAAGAGCTTAGACCCTTTCCACCACAGTAAACTTAAAATCGATGACCGAAGGCTAGAGAACTGTCACAAAAACGACCCTTTCACACAGTAAAACTTTAAAAACTTACAGTCAATTCAAAACCAAGTGTTGGGAGAAGGGGGAGTGATTTTTCACAAAAAGATTTTTTTCCTATAACGAAACTTGAAAATTTACACCTCCTTTATAAATTCATAGCCGAAAAAGCGAGGAGTTTTGACAAAAAAAAATAACCCCTTCCTACAGTGAAACTCTAAAAACTTAAACTCAATTTAAAAATCGATTAACAGGGGATGAACGTATTTCAAAAAAAGCCCCGTTTCTAAGTGGCATTATTTTCTACACCCCTGCCCCTTGTCCCTTGGATACACCATAGGATATAATCTATAGCAAGTTATATTAATGATTCCTAAACTGAGAAAACCTTCAAAATTAGTAAATTTTATACTTTTATTTGAGAGAACTGCTTGTTGAAAGGATTAAAAAATAATTGTTTTCAATTTTATGTTGGGAAAATGCATTCTGATATTCAAAAGTGGTTTTAAAATTTCAGAATTTTAGAATGTACTCCGTCTTGAACAAGTTGTTTTTGTTTCAGGGAGAGATAGCTTCCGAAATAATGAAGATTCCTATGAAACTGTACCTTATAGTATTTGTATGCGCTACAATTTTATTTGTACAATATCATATTTATTCTCCATATACGCAAAATGGCTACACTTATGACCGGAAAACACCAGTAAGTAGATTTCGTAAAGCCAATTTTTCCAGCCCATACGATAACATAAATTGCTTATATTTTTTTCGGACATGATCTTTTATTGAAGAAAAAGCTTTGCTTCAATATAAAACAGAATAAAACCTGCAGATGACGCGTTAGGCAACGGCCGGCTGCTAGCTTTGTTCTATTTCGTATTAAGGCGGAACTTTGAAGCTTTCATGTAAAAAAAGGGATTATAACAGTGAGTAATATCAGCATCTAACCAGTAAACACAACTTGAGTAGAACAATTTCTATTTCCTCCCCCCTTTAATATTTATTCATTCCGATTTTTTTTTTCAAAAACTGCAGACTGTTAAAATAAAGCTTATTTGATTTTAGTGTGAAGCAATACTCAACAAAGTTACCCCCGATTTACCCCCTCTGTATATAATAACCCCAACATATAGAAGGCCCGAACAACTAGCCGAGTTGACTCGGATGTCGCACACTCTTATGCTAGTTCCCAACCTAATATGGCTTGTTATTGAAGATGCTTACAGTACCAATAGCCTTGTAGAAGATATTTTAAAAAGAAGTGGAATTAGATATTATTATATGATAGGTAAGAATATAGCATTTTTAATTTTTAGTAATTCAAAGTCAGTGGCATAATTAAGGAAGGACGGAGATAACATATGCGAATAAGTCGTTCCGCCTTATTATTGTCCATCTTTCCTAAAACAATGCTATTTTGATGCAGCTCTTCCCTCGCCGCTAGAAACTCCTACACCCCTGGTCAACACAATCTAACATAAACTTTGTATTGCTTATATGCAGTGGATACAAGTTTTTTGTAGGATTTCACTAGCTTTGTATGACAAGACATCGACAAGATGAGCTAATTTTTGGTAAACATTTTTTTAGCTCCGATGCCCGTGCAATATAAAAATAAAACCAAAGGGCCGAAGCCACGAGGAGTATCAAATAGGAATAAAGGTCTAGAATGGGTGAGAGAGAATGCTTACAATGGAGTACTGTATTTTGCCGATGACGATAACACTTATGATTTAGATCTGTTTAGTGAGGTAAGAAGCATAAATATAACAATAAAAATGTCTAATAAAGCATACTGGAACATCAGATTCGATGTGTGACTCCACTCACTTCCTTTGGATTCAGCAGAACATCTCCATAAACAGTCAGTGGGTTTCACTCCGATCTCCACCACAAAACATTCCTTTCTTAGCGACAAGAAAATCAAATTTGCAATGAATCCATGATCCACAACCTAAGTTCAATCGAGGGTCCCAAGCGGAAAGTTATGATCTCAACGTACGATTTAAATTTATTTACAATAGATTATGTTTGTGTGTCTGTGCGGGGTAGGTTAGCTTAGGGTGGTAAACAGTAGCCCGAGATTCAGAATGAAATTTGAAATCATTATAGAAGAAAGTATTATTCCTATCAGGCTTTTCAGCGGCGCGAACACGAAGGGAGACCATTCAATACTACGTAGAATTCACCAGAAGGTAGGCTAATGAAATAAGCGCGTTGGAGGTTTTTACGTCTTCCAGGGATTTTTATTTTTCACTGAGTAGCGGCCATTTGAGTTTCAAGTATATTTTACTAGTCCTTTATTAGTCAATGTACTTGTTATAATACGCCTAAAGCAAATTTAAGGTCAAACACCGAGTACCAAATTGTTATAGAAGGTATATAAAAAAAAAAAAAAAAACTGTTTAATAAATTTAAACAAATTCGTAAAAAATTATAAACAGGAGTGTTGTAAAAATACAAATTAGAATAAATTTCGTTGTTTGCACACCTAAGAATTATGAAAATACACAAAAAATTTCAAAAATTGCCAAAATGTTTTTCAGTAGGTTTTGTACGTATTATCGATTTTGACAATAGATTTCTGTAGCAGAAAGCAACAGGTAGAACAGAGACACAATCTCCTTGGTAATTTTCCTTACATCAGTGAAATAATAACAAAATAATAGGGCTCTCATCAACTGAAAAATCATTCATCAAGTATATGGTAGAAATTGACATGTGAAACAATTGGAACATGTATGGATAAAACACAGAACTATCGAAAATATTAGTATTTTACAAGTCTTAGGAGTATTACAATTTTGAACATTTTAATTTTTTTAATTTAATATAGCAATGCCACTTTTTTAAAAAGTTGAGTAATAAATTAAATATAAACAAATCTCCTATAAATCTGCTTGTGTACAGATTCATCTTTTAATCTAATATTCCTGGACTATTCCTGGATATTTCAAAGGATAACGCTTTTTAAAATTATCTTTAAATTCATCCATCCGGCAGCTTTTTCACCGGCGTAAGCATTGATTTTCAAGAGGCAAAAGCTTTCCGGCTGTCAGGGTTGTCCACATTAATCTGACTTGTAAGGGGGATTTAAGCGGGAGCAGGGTAATGGTAAAAAATTGCCTTTTGGGGTTTTACATTTATTATCAAGACTAGTTTATTAGGCAATATAGAAAATTTTTCTTGTTGGTAACAGTAAGGTGAAAAATATTTGGAGTTTGGAAAGCTAAACCTAAACTAACGTTACAAATTGTTTTTCTTCCATTTGCTTGATTTTATATTAAATTTGACTTTGTTTCTAACGCAGCACTTTAATGTGTTGTATTCACACATTCAGACATATTATGGGTATTATGATTCCTACAGAATTTTCTATCAAATGTTGCATTTCACATAACTTTCTGAATTACGATTTGAATTACTATAGGATGTAAAATATTATTTGTACGATAGAAAATTGATCTAATTAAAATGACTAACAACAAGTATAAAAACACGTTTTCTCATGCTATTTGGTCCCACACTCCGTTGGCACAGCCACGACATGTTAAGGGGTAAGGCCACTCCAGGTCCGAGGAAAACAGGCTAATTTCGGGAATTTTTTTGAAAAGTATAATAAAAGCAGTTGAAAATTTATTTTAGGTACTTTATTAAACAAATATTTAAGCGTACAAAAATATTTTTTTAATATAAAATGGCCACCTGAGAATCCAAGACAAGAAGGTACCTTTTATGCGAGGCCTGAAATGAGCGAAACAACTGCCCCCGTAGTTTTCAACCTAGAACAAAAAAAATAAAAAAATTTCATTAATATATTTGGATTGATTCAGCCGATACTAGGTGGAGATCCATAACTAAAAGTTTTGCAAGAAGTAAAACACTACTTAAATTTCCACTAAATTTTTTATTTTTAACACCATGACATGTTTCGCTGTACGACAGCTTCTTCAGATGGTTTGTTACAAAATGAGGGTAATATTACTATAATAAATGGTTGGTTCACAATTTATGGCAGGTAATAAATTCCTCTGAACCAAGATGATTTTCAAAAAGAACTTAATATTATAAAACAATTAGCAGTAAATAATGACTATTCACCATCCATAATAGATAATATTCTCAACAAAAAAGCCATTAGTACAGTTTTTCCGAGTAATAAAGAACCTTATAAAAACGTAAAGTCAATAACGTACTATGATAGATGCAGCACTTAATTAGATTCTTGAGAAAATTAAATATTAACACAGCATTTAAAACATCCAACATACTTGGAAAATTTATAAAAAATAACAAAACTAAAACAGATAGAGACAATAGATCAGGAGTATACAAATTAAATTGTGGAAATTGCTCAAAAACATATATAGGTCAAACAGGAAGAAGTTTTTCAAAAAGAATAAAAGAACATGTTTCATCATACATCAATAGAAAAAATAACTCAAATTACGCAAATCATTTAATTAAAAATAACCACCAATTCAACCCAAACTTTGAAATATTATATACTTGCACAAAGAGCCTGAAACTTAATTACCTGAAATCTTTAGAAATAAACAAATTGAAAAATTCAGATTCCTTAATAAATGAACAATTAGACTTAAATAATTCACCATTACTAAATCTGTTTTAATTAAATTATTTTATTACCTGCCATAAATTGTGAATCAACCATTTATTATAGTAATTTTACCCTCATTTTGTAACAAACCATCTGAAGAAGCTGTCGTACAGCGAAACATGTCATGGTGTTAAAAATAAAAAATTTAGTGGAAATTTAAGTAGTGTTTTACGAGGCATGTTTTTTTATGTATGTACCGTTTTGGAATTAAAAAAAGACGTGCAAAGATATCGCTATAATTTTATTTTTACATGAAAGCCTGTACCTTAATCTACTTTTCTACATAATTTCCGTGAATATTGAGGCACTTGTCATAACGTGGCACCAGTTTTTGAATACCCTCCTCATAAAATTCTGCCGCCTGACTTGTTAACCACTGTATCACAAATGTTTTGACTTCGTTATCGTCTTGAAGACGCTGACCACCCAGGTGCTTCTTCAAGTGCAGGAACAAATGGTAGTCGCTGGGCGCCAGATCAGGGCTGTATGGAGGATGATCTAGAGTTTCCCATTTAAAAGATTTGATGAGATCTTTGGTCCGATTAGCCACATGTGGACGGGCATTGTCATGCAGCAAAACGATACCCTTACTCAACTTGCCACGTCTTTTGTTCTGGATTGCACGACGCAGATTGTTCAATGTCTCACAATAAGACGCTGCATTGATTGTCTCATTACGAGGCAGAAACTCCACTAGCAATACTCCTTTTCTGTCCCAAAAAACTGTGCAGAAATTGTTTGCTTAAACTTCACTTTTTAGGGTGATGATGAATGTCGCCATTCCATGGATTGTTGTTTCGATTCTGGTGTGACGTAGGCCACCCATGTTTCGTCACCAGTAACAATTTGGTCTAAAAAATGTTCACCTTCATTGTGGTACCGCTCAAGGAAAGTCAATGCACTGCCTAAACGTTGGGTTTTGTGCAAATCCGTCAACATTTTTGGAACCCAACGTGAACACAATTTCCGGTAATTCAAGTTCTCGGTCACAATGCGATACAAAACACTACGAGAATATTGAGGAAAGCAGTCGCACAATGATGAAATTGTAAAGCGTCTGTTTTCTCTCACCTTTTCGTCCACTTTCTGCACCAAATCTTCATTAACGACCGAAGGACGCCCACTCCGTTCTTCATCATGCACATTTGTGCGGCCATCTTTAAATGCTCTCACCCATTTCCTTACCATTCCATCACTCATAATGTTTTGTCCGTAAACTTCACAGATCTCACGATGAATATCGATCGGTTTTACGCCTTTAGCACTAAGAAATCGTATAACAGCCCGTACTTCACAATCGGCGGGACTCACGATTGTCGGAGGCATCTTAAACACTCAGTAAACAACGTATACAATGAAGAATCAGACTGTAATGGCGTCAGTGCGTAGACATGAGATGTAGGTTACCAGCGCGCATGCGCGGAACGCCGACCGTATCGCTGCGGCGGCGGAATCGCAAAACGGTACTTACTTAAAAAACATGCCTCGTACTTCTTGCAAAACTTCTATTTCATTAATATATGCCAAAAACTAGTGGATAACGGAAATTTGAAAATATCGTTTTTCCGAAAACTGGGGCACATTTAAAAAAAAAAAAACATTTGTTTTCAAATGTGCCACATTTCTCGAAAAAAACATATTTTCAAATTTCTTTACGTTATCCACTAGTTCTTGACATATATTAACGAAAAATTTTTGGTTTTTTTCGTTCTAGCTTGAAATCTACGAGCCCGTTTCAGGCCTCGCATAAACAGTGCCTTGTCGTCTTGGAGTCTGAAGCAACCACTTTGAATTAAAAAGCTTAAAAAATATTTTTGTAATCTTAAATATGTGTTTAAAAAAGAACTTCAAATAATTTTTCGACTGCTTTTATTATATTCGTGAAACAAATTTCCGAAATTAGCCTTTTCCTGGGACCTGGAGTGGCCCTACCCCTTAAACACCTTCATGCAGCCTAAGCTGAAGCGATGGTATCATACCGGGCGATGCCTGGTGGGATTTCGGCATCTACCATCTAAGTTGCCTTCTACGACAGACAGAACATACCCGGGACGTTATTCTATCCCGCACACCCACGGGAGTGTAACTACATACACATGATCCATGGATTAGACTTAGCCAAATTGGAGTTCCACGAGGAATCTTTACTAAGCGATATTAAACGAATGAATAATTATGACCACCCAAATTCCGCAGCTACAACGTTATACGGTTAAAAACTTGCGATGTCGCATTATTAAATATATAGAACGATTCTTGCGCTGTCTAACTATGTAACATTCAATCAGTTGTGGCTTGACTCAACTTATTGATGAACCAACACGGATCCCTGATCGAGACGGAGAGTTCGCCAGTCTTCTTGATCTGTTTTTAACCACCAATCCGGAGATTTACACGGTCAGCGTAAATCCACCGTTAGGTTCTTCCGACCATAAACTACTTTCGACATCGAGTATTCTACCAATCAGTGACAGAGAGGCGCCCAAACCGCGCAAGATTTGGCACTACAAATCTGCTAAATGGGAAGATCTCATGGAATATTTTCGAACTTTCCCTTGGTTGGACGTTTGTTTTCGATCCGACGACCCATCTGACTGCGCCAGGGAGGTTTCCGATGTTATTTTGGCCGGTATGGATGCTTACATCCCTTTTTCGAAGAAATGCCCTTCCAACGGCAAGCCTTGGTTTGACCTAAAATGCAAAGAAGCTGTTGCTTCTAAACATCTTGCATACCGACAGTGGCGTGAAGATCCTAACACCATAAATCGTAACATCTTTGTTCGTGCCAGGAACAGATGCAAAGAAATTATCGACGAAACCAAGGAGGTACACAATCAACGGATTAGAAACAAACTTCTCGCTTGTCCCGGCAATTCCAGGTCCTTTTGGTCAGTCGCTAAGGCAGTTGGTCAGAATTTCACCAAATCCACCATACCACCACTCACACGGCCAGATAATTCTATTGCAACGACACCTGTTGAGAAAGCGAACTTGTTGGCTGAACTCTTTGCTTCACATTCTACTGTCGATTTCCAAGGAAAAACACCACCTACTATTCCCATAGTGCAGTCAAGGATGCCCGATATTGTCTTCAGACAGCGTATCATAAAACGTATTTTGATGAAGCTAGACACCAAAAAGGCTTCAGGCGCTGACGGAATACCTGCCATAGTTCTCAAGAACTGTGCGAGGGAACTAACACCAGTTTTCTGTAGACTTTTCAACCTATCCTACAGAAAGGGAATATTTCCTTCCTGCTGGAAATGTGCCACAGTTCAGCCGATACCCAAAAAAGGCAAGAAGACCTTGCCAAATAACTACCGACCAATCGCACTACTCTCAATAATATCGAAAGTAATGGAAAAGGCTATCAATCAGCATCTTCTAAAATATCTTGAAGGATTCAACATTATTAGTGATCAGCAATATGGCTTTCGTAAAAATAGATCAACAGGAGATCTTCTGACTTATGTAACACATGTTTGGAACAACGCAATTGAACACTTTGGAGAATCTCGAGCGGTTGCTCTTGACATATCCAAGGCATTTGACCGTGTTTGGCACGATGGGCTGTTGGCTAAGCTACGTTCTTATGGTATGTCTGAAAAGTTCTGTTTGTGGCTCTCATGTTTCCTCAGAGAGCGTTCTTTACGAGTGGCAGTTGACGGATTTCTTTCTAGCACCTTCACTATCAACGCCGGTGTGCCCCAAGGTTCCATACTGTCTCCTACTCTCTTCCTCATTTATATTAACGATCTGCTGGAAAAGACCGAGAATCCAATCTACAGCTTTGCAGATGACAGTACACTTATCTCTTCATTCACTTTGAACGCTCGGACATCGACTACTCAGACGAATATCCGCAGACAGCAGGAAGTCATTCAACTTAACAAAGACCTGGAAGAAATCCTATCTTGGGGTGACAGTAACCAAGTGGAATTTAACGCTACAAAAACCCAGGCGGCAGTTTTTTCTAAAAAAGTTAACGTTGCAGAACCCGACATAGTTATGTCGGGGCACTCCATCCCTCTAACATCGTCACTCAATCTGTTAGGCGTTAATTTGGGAGCAAATATGTCCTGGCATGAACATGTTGCAGGCATAGCAAGAAGAGCTTCTCAAAAGTTGGGAATATTGTTTCGAACCAGAAAGCTTTACACTCCACAACAACTGTTAATTCTTTACAAAGCGCAAATTCGACCAACTATGGAATACTGCTCCCATGTTTGGAGCTCCGCTCCCAAACATACACTGCATTTGTTGGATTCTATCCAGAGAAGAGCTGTTCGTCTGATTGGACACCCGGAACTGACCGACGGCCTTGATTCGCTGGAACATCGAAGAACGGTTGGCGACTTGAGCCTATTCTACAAGTACTTTCATGGAAAGTGTTCGAAAGATGTGGCCCGCCTAATTCCTCCCAGAGCGGTGCATATTAGAAGTACACGTCGCGCTAATGCTTCACATCCGTATGAGGTTCAGCTTGTTACTCCTCGTACAACGCTTTTCAAGCAGTCTTTTATATGGAGAACATCATACCTTTGGAATGGTCTACCCAGGACTGTGTTTCCCACCGAGTACAATCTACAGCGATTCAAGAACAACGTGAATCGCTTTCTCCGCACACGTGTCGCTCCTGTAGCGCTTTAGGGACTTCCCTGTAGCACGTGTGCTAGACCCATAAAAAAAAAAAAAAAAAAAAAAAAACGTTGCCATTTCAGAAATTTAGCAGTCACAGTTATCAAGTTGGGAATGTGGAATCTTTGGCACAATGATACTACTCAGTATATATCACCACTACACCAAACACTTTATTTTTGCACTCGACGCGCGTTTCGCTAACCATGTTAGCTTCATCATCGCTCCTGATGAAGCTAACATGGTTAGCGAAACGCGCGTCGAGTGCAAAAATAAAGTGTTTGGTGTAGTGGTGATATATACTGAGTAGAGTCACAGTTATGTTTCGTAGATGCTTTTAGTACTGACACCAAACATATACGTAACGTCGTAGTAAATGCCTGAAAATTTTAGTCGAAAAAAAAATTTTAATTGATGAATTGAATCTTACAAAAAAAACTAATGTAAGTAAGATTGATGTAGCCTCAGAGACCTGTCCTAAGGGTTGGAAGGGTGTTCGGGCTGGTCTCTTGTACAATAGAGACTCGGCGCGGTGGACTAACTCAAAGCATGGGTGTTATGGGGTTTGCTTTATCGAACTGTTCCCACGGTCGACTGCTGTAACGCAGTTGAAAAATAACCGTTTTGTCTTCTGACGCCGCCCCAATTTAAATCAAGCATAATAATCTCAGCTGATGTAGCCTCAGAGACCGTCCAAGGGTTGGAATGAGTACGGGCTGTCTTGAACAATATAACTTCTCTGTTGAACACAAAGATGTTTTAAAGGTTTGCTTCGAACTGTACCAACTTCTACTGCAGTAACGCAGTTGAAAAAACCGTTTGTCTTCCTGCTCCTCCCCATGAATTGCCTTCAGTTCGTGCCTGTATATTATTTTTCAGTTAGTTAAGATGTGTTGTTTTGACACAGTTGTAAAATATGTTTGAGTCTAACAATTTTTGCTATTGATTAACCAAGCTATTTTAGTTACATTACCACGTTTAACTTTAACGTAGTTTCTAACAAACCCGGGTATTTTTGTTTCCTAACACCTCTCTTCGTTTTCAGATACGATACACAAAAACAGTATCGATGTTTCCTGTAGGCTTGATCACAAAAGCTGGAGTAAGCTCGCCAATCGTCCGGAACGGCATTTTTCAAGGTTTTTATGATGGATGGATAGGAGGCAGGAAATTTGCAGTCGATATGGCTGGATTCGCGATCTCCGTTAGGTTTTTGCTTTCCAGACCGCAGGCTTCAATGCCGTACAAGCCTGGATTTGAAGAAGATGGTTTCTTGAAAAGTCTGGCGCCTTTTGAGCCGTACGAGGTTGAATTATTGGCTTCCAACTGCACGCGGGTAAGGTTAAAATAATATTAAGTTCGTATTTAAGAAGCTATTTAAAAAATTTAAAAGGGCAAGCAACGTGTTTCCTTTTACTTCTCTTGATAAACAAAAGTATTCGTGAAAAATATACTATTCGTGAGTTTCGCTTTTCTGCACGTTGACTCGTAGACGCGAAAAATATAGTTTCCCATGTCTGTCTCTCGATCTGTTCGCAAAATAATACTTGGAATGTGGATGAAATCTACGTTGTTTAGTAATATCACTTTAGCGGAAGGAGGTGAAAGAGGTGGGTGTCGATAAATTTGATATGGTTTTAAAAAGGTTATAAGTTTTTGATTAAGATAATAGAAATTTTGCAACACTTAGTTTGGTAAGCCACTATTTGTACCTTTATTTGAAGCATGCGCCCACCGTACGGAGCTTCCCCAGTAATAAAGGGAAGAAATTAAATATAAAGACTCGGCTGTTATTGTTATTTGAAGCATCCGCTCACCATTCGGAGCTTACGCAGTATTGAAACAAAATAAGTGAATCCTTTAAGGGGCTATAGCGGTGTAACTACTTAAAAATAAGGATATTTTTCTAGAATTTTTTTAAAGAAAACTACTGCATCAAACGTTTTAAAATATTGGGTACATATTTATTATTTGTTTACAAATACACACAAATTTTTTCCGACCAAAATACTGAAATTTACGGGACTTACGCCCCAGTAATGGGACAAGTGAAAAAAAAGTAGCACCACTGCTGTCGTGATTGGCGCCTCCACATTGCCTGGAATGGCGGCGTTTAGAAAAAAAAAGTATAAAATTCTGGCCAAAAAAGTGTGCACTCCAAATTGATATTTTGGGTCCATTAAAAAAATCCATGGTTCATGGTACGACAAAACATGTCCTTAACACCCAAAAAAAAAAATTAAGTCGATACAATAAATGCTTTTCGAGTTACAGCGGCAGCAAATTTAAAAAATGCAGTTTTGAGAAAAACGCCTTTAAAGAATGACTAACGTGTAATACATAAATAATGTTCTCTTGCTACGTTTGTGACTATTTTAAGTTCACTGAAGTATTAAATATTTAACTTTCACTTACGTCATGACGTTACGATACTGGAATTTTAATACCGGCTCCGGTTCGCGTTACGCTTCTAAAAATAAGTTTATGGCCTCCGAGCAGCTGTGCCTGGCGACAGTTGTATTTTCAAAAATAAACATAGGCTGACTTTGACACTTCGACTTCTTATTCTATACATATAGAAGCAACGAAATATGTAAAAAAAATAGATTTTTTTGAAATTATCACACTGGTATGGCCCCTTAAGGATAACCATTTCCCTTATTTAGAAACTTATAAGAGAGATTATTTGAAGTTCGTTACTTTTATTGTTATTATGGTAGGACCTAACCTTGAAATTCCCTCCAATAATGCGCATATTTGAGATAACGATAAGGACAAAGGCATGTGAAAAATAAGCGTTGCAAAATCTCTTTATTAAATAAATTTATGCATAATTATTCGTAGTAACATATATAAGAGGTTAAAGGTGTGGGAAAGGAGGTTAGAGGAGTTGTTTCGTTTATATAGTGTTATATGTGATTTTCAGGGTTCTTGGAGTTGAGGATTCGGAAATTTTTTCTACTTTTTGATTATTTCCAGTTCTATTCGGTATGAATGAAAGGAGTGGTGACCATTAAATTTATGGATAGTTTCAATAGCATCATGAACATTTTGTCTGGTTTCCTCTCTCGTTGAGATATTAAAGACAAAAAAATACATAAATATTTATAGATAATGGAGTTGAGGGGATGGTGCAGGGCGTTAGTTAGTTAGGGTATCTTTCGTGATATACCTCCATTTTAAGATTCATTTAACTTAAAAATCGACTCAAACTATTTGGCTTCATTTACCACGGATCCTAGAATTTAGGTTCATATATTTTTA
>CM032450.1:9182306-9184806 GCA_019049505.1 Pachyrhynchus sulphureomaculatus
ACATATTAAAATTTTGGGAAAATTCACCGATTCCAAATTTCGTAAGAAATTGCTGTTCAAGATCTACTTTAAAATACGAGTGTGGATTGAAAAATTTCTAACTTAAATATATTTTTTTGAGCCAAACAAGTCTTTAACTCACTGCACTTGGCTTAGCATTTTTCAAGACTCTTCAGCTCCCTCAGAGTAATAATTTTTATCTAATCCAGCTTCAGAATTTGTCAAAAATTTTCTCTCAAATAGCAATTTTTTTTAATTTAACAAGTCAGGCAGAGTAAAAGCTGAATAGTACGATCCGTAGTGTAACTAAGGGGGGGGGGGGCTCTACCCTTATGGATGTAAAATATAGCGCCCTCTTCGAAACAGGGCTACTACTAGAGAAGTTCTAAAATTTTCATGGTATAAAACGGTTCTTTTTTGTCAAACATCTTCTCCAGTTAGCAATTTTTAAATGTGGAATAAGTTTTTAAAGTTTCAATGTACAATTTTGAGAAAAAGCTCCACCCCTTCATCATCAATTATGAGTTTACTATGTTGGGAAGGGGTTTTTTGATTTTAAAGAACTCACCCTCGGTCTTCGCTTGGCACTTCGTGAAATTTCCTCATCGAAACTGCAAATTTGTCTTATCGTTGGAAAAGAGGGTTTCATTTTTGAATACAGGCAGACGTTTTTTCCCAATTTTCTCACGCACACGGTGTAATAATCCAGAATATTATTCTTCTGTAACTGTTTTACTTATCTCGACGTACTCGATAAGTTCCTTAAAATCCACGGCTTCAATTATTGGTGTGTCTTTGGAGTATAGTGGTGGGTCCAGATTTGGTCGCTAGTAATAAAAGCAGAAGAAAAATATTCTCATTGCTCTTAAAACACTCACGAATCGATTGAGAAAGGCATCTAACTTTCTCATACAAAGTTGAGTCACGATTTCATAAACGTGATTAAACATCTCCGGCGCCGCTACGGTTGTTGATCATTGAAGATGCTCGTTCTTCCATGTGTTAATTCAGCTGCTCAGGTTTTCAGAGTTGTAAAAGACGCAGTAGAATCTCCATCGACTGAAAACCAAATTCCGTTTTGATTTCCGTTTAAGCTTTTCCTTTCAAAGAAAGTTCTATCACGGCAAGATACTCCAGTATATTATTAACTGTTATTTTTGGTGGCTGCCAGAAACAAACTAACTGCTACATCATCGTCGGATGAAATCATGGTGTTTCTTTTAGTCTCAGCTGTCGAAAAAGTATTGAAATTTTACTCTTTGTTGGTAAAGTCGGAAAATTTTTAATCCGCCCTGGTATAGATCAATCGCGAAATGAATTTATATCATAAAAGTGACAGAACTATTTGAAGTGGACTCTCGGCGGTATATGTGACAGTCAATTGTATTTGATCCTGTAGTCAAGTCTATGTGAATAGGAATTCTGTTCTTGTTAACATTAAAACCTACAAACACTTTCTTCCAAGTTATTGTGAGACTGATGGCGAATTACTGATTTTTACATTAAAAAGTGGCCAATTAATACAGAGACTGCAAGTTTTTCTGTAAAAAAAGAAACTTTTTTTGTTGTACTAAGAAAATTATTTATTTAATCAGATACCAGATTGGTTGGAAATAGAAAAAAAAGTTTGTAATAGAAAAAAAGTAATGGATCTGTGATGTAAAGATAAAGTTTTGTTGATAATTTTGATGTTAATAATAATAATAATATAGGATATACCTTTGTGGTATAGTACGGAGGAACAAGTGCGTACAAACAATTTATCCTTATTTTTAGGCTCATAGAACACCAAAATTATGTACTGAACTTAGGCTTGATGTTCCTTAAGTAAAGTAGTACTGTGTAAGTACACCCTTAAAAAATGCTTGCATGATTTTTATGTTACAATTAAATGTTTGCAAAATAAGCCTTAGTCAAATTATTTTCTAAAAGATATGTGCAACGTAACTATCTAAATTTTGACTTCTGTTTGAAAAAGTTCCAAAATTCACTAAAATCAATCACGCTTCTTACACAAAAAACTTAAATAACAAAGTAATGTGTAAATTAGCGATTGGTCTTCATAATCTATATTTTGCTTACCGATTTAAAAATATATAAGCAAGCATCAGGTGGGGTGTCCGGTAGAGCTTTACAGCCAAAAAGATACGTTACAATTTTTAAAGCCCATAACATTTTCTACGAGTCTAAAATGTTGATGAACTGACGAAAATTTGACTAAGGTGTCGAAGTAAGTTGTAAGTGCATTGATATCATTTCTATCCTACTCAAAAATTTTAACAATTAAACTTAGAGAAGTTTGCAAAACCCCTTTACGACATAGTAACATGATAAAATTTGGTAAAATTTCGGTACGCGAGCTTTTCAGAAACCAACAGCTTCGATCAATGGTTATCAGCAGTTGTCAGTGTTATAAGTTAATGTTTATCTGCAGAAAAAAGTGCAAAAACGCCTCCCCCCAATTTTTTCTCGCAAGTCTTTCAAAATTAAGCCATTTTTA
>CM032450.1:9189806-9212258 GCA_019049505.1 Pachyrhynchus sulphureomaculatus
GTTTTCGTAATCTAGGGCCCCTGGGAAACTAGGAACTGTGGTTTTTCGTAATTTAAGAACTCTAAAACGGGAAAAATGAAATAAAAAAATCAGAGTGATTGTTTCACAATATATTTTCCTTAAGTGAAAGCAAACATTATTTAAATCAACAATTTGGCTTTACTCATTTCTACATAAAATAATAATCTAATATTTTATGTTTTTACCCTACCTCTTATAGTTCTTGAATCATTTCGATTAAAATTAATTCTGGATATAGGTGGGCCGTTACTTATAGAGAGGCCGAGGGTATTATAATATACACAATCAGTAGAAAATAAAGTTATATTTATCTGAAAAATTTGTTTTTGTTTCTCCTTCTTTCTCCTGGAGCAAACCTTACAAATATTTATAATTTTTTTTTTGTAAAAACGTGTACACTAAATATCTTTTTCTTTCATGGGGTGTTTTCCTGCGACGAAAAGTTGCCTCCAAGGTTTTAAAATACTTTCAGAACATGTCGCTCACTACTAGAAATGTTAAAAACAGTGTCAACTTCGCTCTCCATACCAAATAAGTCCTTTCCTTTTCCTAGTGAACAAAATCTTACATTCAAAAATTAAGGGTACTGATTAAATAAATCCTAATCCATTTGATTCCGTTGAAAGTAATCTTCTTAAACTGCCAACGTTTTACTGTTTCCAGTATTGCTTTCGAGGCAGCCAGCGAATCCTCTTTTATTGCTTTTATAGATCCATAACAGTATCCATGAAATGATAATGATAATTTCAGCTTGACGAACCGGAATAAACGCCATGAAACCATTTTTATATATATATATATATATATATATATATATATATATATATATATATATATATATATATATATATATATATATATATATAACAATCCTAAGTTTAACTACTGGGAAACGCCCTTATAAGGAGAAGAGTGAGCAATCAAAGGTCTAAAGGCTCTAGTATCTGCTTTTTATTTTTATTATCGAGCTTTCGCTGCCTAATGGTAGCTTCTTCTGGATTCTAAAAATGCAAACCAGGTACAGAAAATAAACCAAAACGTTCGTTTTTTAAAATGTGATTAAATAAATTGTAAGACTGTATGTGAAATTACTTACAAAAATTTAGCAGTTAATTCATCTCTGGTAAAGACAATAAAATTTGCATTTTTGTTGGCCAGGTAGTATGTATGATTACACAAACATGATTAAAAGACACTTAGAGAGTTACACAAATATTAAAAATAAAACTTTGTCAATAAACATTAGTTAAAAACACTTTTTGAAGACTAAAACACAACTGCAAGAAACACCATGATATTGAAATGGTACGCCATTTTAAAACTTTTGACATCGAGTTTAGTAACTATTTAGTGATATTTAAGTCCGAACCGGATATTGTTGGTAGTCTATGTCATCAGGTCGACAAAAGACCATAAAAGCATTAAAATTAGGGATGTGGTAAAAATTTTTTTAGGTGGATGCTAATCTTAGACAAATTATTTATTATTAATGATATCTATTTTTCAGTTTTAATTTTATAACAGAGGGACTTAAATTTGATGAATGTTACTCTTCGACGAGTTCGTTATTATTAATTATATTTATTTTTTAATTTTATAACAAAGAGATTTATAAGCTAATTTAAAAATTTAAAAAAGAATATTAATACTGGATGTTATTTATTATATGTCATATTTAATTTTTTAATTATTTAATTTTAACAAGAAAATATAGAAAAGTAACTGGTAATTAACAGCAAAAATGACAGAAAGAGAAAAGAAACATCAACTTTACTAGAAACTAATTTTTTTCATAAAGATTTCTTTTTTGTTGGTTTGGTATAGTTTTGTGTTAGTAAATAAGTATACATGGAGCTCAATCCTTCTATGTCTTTTTTGTGATTGAGATTATTTTTACAGGTTTTTATGTAATACATTTCCAAGAAACTTCTTCTGAAGTAATTAGTCTCAACATCCAGAACGAAGCTGTTGTTATATTGTACTCTGTGATATGTATTATTTACGTGTAAGCTCAAACTAGTTGCGTTGGGTTTATGTTTACTATCACTTTTGTGTAACGCTAATCTCTTAGAGAGCTTTTGTGAAGTTTGTCCAACGTAGACCAAACCACATTGACAGGGAATGCCGTAGATTATATTAGATCTTTGTAAAGTATCGGTTTTTTCTTTTAAATTGGTATAAAAACAATTCATTCTTTTTATGTTGTAATTAGCAATTTTAATGTTTGTATTTTTAAAAAGAGAAGACAAAGACTGGGAAAGGTCTTCAATGTATTGTAACTTTCCTACTTTAGTGACGACATTAGTGGTGACAGTTGGATTGATTTGAAGGGGGGGAGGGGGTCTTTGAAAATTCTTTTTAATTAGAGCTTTAGGATAATAATTGTCCAACAAGATGTTTTCTAACAGTTTTACATTTTTTTTCCTTAAATGAGGGGTGGCAAATCTTATCTATTCTGTTCTTTAGTCCTCTGATGATATTCAGTTTCTGTTTCATAGGGTGATAAGAATGGAATGGGATATATCTACCAGAACTTGATTTTTTCCTATACCAGTCAAGTTTGACTGTATTATTTTCAGAGCGTACAACCCTAGTATCCAGAAACGGAACAGCACAGTCAGTCTCCTCATCAACAGTAAATACTAATTTATGATTGAAAGAATTGTAAATGTTAAGGGTGTTCTATACACTTCCGGCAGGTAAAGCGACTAGTAAGTCATCTACATATTGAAACAGAAGGGGAAATTCAAATTCTACCCTTGAAATAACAAAATAAAGAAGTTTATTCATAACAATTTCGGCCAGAATTGGTGAAATAGCACTTCCCATTGGGACGCCAATTTTTTGTCTGTAGAATGTACGAGTACTATTGAAGGAGAAAAAAATGTATGTTCATATAAAAAAGTAATGATTAGTAGAAACTGTTCTTTAGGAATGTTACATATTTCTTCTATTGATGTGAAATGTTCATTTAATATTGATATAATAAGGTCTAGAGAAATGTTAGTAAACAGTGAAACTACATCGATATATATATATATATATATATATATATATATATATATATATATATATATATATATATATATATATATATATATATATATATATATATATATATAATGTATATATACGAACACTACCGTCAGAAAGTATTTGCACACCTAGTTATTTCAGTCCCAAGACAAAAAACAGATATATTTTTTTTAAATTTTGATGAATTATTATTTATTTTCACATTATTTATAGTCTAGAAAATCAGAAAATATTCATGATTTTCCAGGATTTTTCTCATTTATGTGACCTCCTTTGTTTTTAATTACCATTTTACAGAGTTTCGGCATTCTGTCCAGTAGTTTCTTCGGTTATTTTAACCCATTCTGCTTGTAAAAGTTCCTACAAGTGACTTTCTGATGTTGAATTGAGTTTTCGAACACACCTGTCGAAATGGTCCTACAGCAATTCGATGGGGTTCAAGTCGGGTGATTGTGGAGGCCAAGTCATCACTTCCAGGACGTCATCGGATTTCCATTAGTCCAAAAGTTCTCCAATTTGTTTAGCGGAATGTTTAGGGTCGTTGTCATGCTAAAAAATAAATTTCCCCTGAAAAATATCTCTTCCAGAAGGAAGCATTTACTGAATCTCTACCCTGTTTTACTGTAGGCAACTGACAGGCTTCCAACATCTTCAGCTAACCGCCGCATGTAAACTCGTTGATTGGAACCGAAAATTTCGAGTTTAGATTCGTCGCTCCAAAGGACGGAATTCCATTGTTCTGATGTCCAATTTTCATGTTCTCGGGCCCATTCTAATCGTTTACGTTTATTCACTTGCCTAAGAAGTGGTTTCCTCACTGCAACTCTCCCGTGTAGTCCACCTTCTGCTAACCTGTTCTTTACGGTTGTCACGCTGATGGGGATGTGCCGCTCCAGGTTTACTCGACCCGTGATTTCTGGTGAGGTTAGGCGGCGATTACGTCTGCTAGACATTGTTATAGCTCTGTCTTCAGCGGGAGTCGTTTTTCGAGGCCTTCCTGAACGTTTTTGGTTTAGAATCCCATATCCCGCAGAAAATTTTTTTACGATGTTCTCCTTGGTATCCGTATATCACTCGCAATTTGTCGCCTCGAGCGACCATTTTGATGTCTCGCAATTATCAGAAGCCGATTTTCAACGGAAACTTCTTTCGTTTTTGGCATTTTCACAAAACAATTGAGCCTGTATCAATGACAAAGAACTGTTTGCGAATGATTAATTTCCAAAAGGGCAATGGTATTTATAGTGTAGTTTTTATTACTGTATATATATATATATATATATATATATATATATATATATATATATATATATAAAAGACTGCTTGAATATATATATATATATATATATATATATATATATATATATATATATATATATATATATATATATATATATATAAAGACTGGTTGAAAAGCGTTGTACGAGGAGTAACAAACTGAACCTCATACGGATGTGAAGTATTAACGTGACTGTACTTCTAACATGCACTGCTCTGGGAGGAATTACGCGGGCCCTATCCTTCGAACACTTTCCATGAAAATACTTATAGAATAGGCTTAAGTCGCCAACCGTTCTTCGATGTTCCAACGGATCACCGGCGGCGGTCAGTTCCGGGTCTCCAATTAGACGAAGAGCTCTTCTCTGAACACAATCCAACAAATGCAGTGTATGTTTGGGAGCGGAGCTCCAAACATGGGAGCAGTATTCCATAGTTGGTCGAATTTGAGCTTTGTAAAGAATTAACAGTTGTTGTGGAGTGTAAAGCTCTCTCGTTCGAAATAATATTCCCAACTTTTGAGAAGCTCTCCTTACTATGCCTGCAACATGTTGTAACATTCATTTTTTCCTAGATTTTAAGACCATGTAATGTTACTGATTTTTCACTTTAAATTGTACTTCTTTTCATTTTTGCATCGAGCGGTATATTAATCAGAAATTCCAAGCCGTTCGGTATATTAGTGTGCTGTGCGGGTTTGCGACCGAATCTCTCGATACGCCGGGATTGGTCAAATATTTGTATCCGCAGTTTTGGTTCCGGCGTAGCCATATTACCGAGAGAGTGCCCACGGATTATTTAAGAGTCCGGTGGACAGGAAGAGAGGCTTATTTCCACCGAGCCGCCAAGTAGGTGTGTTCCATCGAAGGCCTAGAAGCCCAAATAAAAACCGTAAGTTACCAGAACATTCATCAATAGACCGATTCCCGAAGTAGTGTCGTAATAGCAATTGGAACTGACAAAAGGTGAAGTGAAAATCACGATTCTTCGCTTTCGGGGGTAGTCAGGTTTTAGAATTTAAATGTCTGATTTAGGGGACAATAATAATAATAACTACCTGTTAGGCTAGAATTTTTTGTAATCCTTAAAAACACAGAGGTTAGAACTTTTATTTTAAAATCATGAATAAATTTTCTTTTTGTTGATTAAAGCTAGTGTCTCACTGAATACCTATCTTACTTTTCAGGATAATGACGGCTGTACCAAACTGTTTTTTATTTTTAACAACTGTACACCCTTTCAGTATTTTTTCATTTTTTTTAGCTGAAGTTAGATCCTTTCTATTTTAAAATGAATGGTGCCCAAAAGTCGTACAGCTGAGGTTTTTTTTTAAAAATAAGAAAAAATAAATCCAAAAAGACGTACAAAAAAATTATCTCTTACCCATATCTCTCTACCAAGGAAAACTGAGCTAGTGTGTGTTTAATTTCTTTAGTTCTTTTAAAATCAGGATCCACTCAATTCATTATCAGAAATTAAAAAGAGGTTGCAAGAAAATTGCGCCCAAGCGTGGGAAAAAACAACGCCTCAAAAAGCGGGTAAGTTCACACCATACAAAATGGCGCCCAACGTGGGGCTTTTGGAATTTTATTTTTTAAAGGGTTCAGTGTACTAGCTATCGAACAAAGTAAAAGCTCTAACTTTTCAGATATTTTTATTTCATAACATTTATTAAACGAAACTACACTATAGCAATAAGACAAAAGCAGGAAATTTGTAGAATTATTTACTTCAATTTATCTGATGGTAGTATAGATATTTGAATTTTGTTAATCGACTCTAAGATAAAGAGATTCCTACTTTTTTCTTAAAAGCTACTTTTATAGTTCAGATTAGCAGATGTGCTGGTTTACTTTAATTTTTGCAGTGTTAGATTTATTTTGCGGAACCGAAGAAAAAACTGTACTTTTTTTCTCATCGCTGTTTTGCATGAATATTAAAAATACTTTGCTGATACGAAACGGTATTTAGAGATTTTTTATAGGAAATTCTTAAGATATTTAATAAAGGAATTTTAATACAAGGCGATACTTAGAAATTTTTTTTTGAAATTGTGGAAGATTTTTTAAATGTTTGGTAAAGAAGTTTACGTATTTTAAGTGCCTTTACATATTTTCTATTTTTGATTATTGGGAGCACAGGAGAAATATTTTCACGACTTTTTAAACAATTCTTTTAAATTGTATTCATTTATCATGGAAGCCTTCAATTTTAAAGTCAATCACCTACTGGAATATGAGTTAGACTATGAACTGAAAATCCGTCGTACTTTCTCAGAACGTCCGGTCGCGGATAAAAAGAAAGATTCTAACGAGGATCTTAAGTAAAGAAATTAATGAGCCCGGAAAAAAAAAAAAACGATAAAAATAGGGGATGACATTCTGTCTATTAAAGAAGAAACGGCTGGTATCGAAAAGAGTTTAAATTCTATCCAAAACTTAATCGATAGTTATGACGGCGATCCAAATGATTCACTTGTACACCGGGTTAAGTCACGTTTATCGCATGTAGCGGGTCGTGTACAAAGAATTCCCATGCCGGATGACGAAGAGGAAGCGTCGAAGTTTTCCAGATATGTTCAGGAAACAATAGCTACGTGTGTGCTCATGGAAGCAAATCTTGCAGAAAAGATAGCTCCTGGTCATGAGTTACCACAGTTGCCTATTACAACCCCAGTCATAAATGTACCAGCTCCAATCGTGAATTGCGCAGCCAGAAATATTCCTGTCAGCGAATGGCAATTGAAATTTAATGGAGACTCAAAGAGACTCTATCCTTTTTTGGAGAGGCTGACTGAAATAGCTCAAGCTAGGAAAGTATCGGAAGATGAACTTTTCAGCTCCGCTGTTGAATTTTTCACTGGCGATGCTTTCATTTGGTTTAGAAGCATAAAATCAAGTGTCAACGACTGGCATTCCTTGGTAGATAGGCTAAAGAAGGACTTCTTGCACTGTGATGATGATGAAGAATTGTGGTCGGAAATAAAGAGGAGGCGACAAAAGAAGAATGAGTCCACTGTGATTTTTATTGCCCACATGGAATCTTTATTTGGTAGGTTGTCCACCAAGCCTTTGGAAAGTACCAAAGTTAAATTTATACGGAGGAATATTCTGCCTAGTTTCGTCAATCGGTTAGCTCTACTAGATATTAATTCGGTAGCCGAACTCGCCGGGTTATGTAGAAAAACTTGAAGAGTCCGATTATTTGTTGGAAAAGAGCAGACCAAAAGGCGAAACTAATATACATCAAGTAGAGTATAATCCAAATGGCCGAAGTGGAATCTCGACAAATAAGGTTGGGAATGTAAATCGGAACCCTAGGAGTAACCAGAAAACGGGAAAAAGAAAAGATAATGACTCTAAAATTAGCGACACTGCAGCTAAAGTGAACGACAAGTCGGTCTCACCTAAGGCAATTTTCACTTGTTGGAATTGCACAGGTCCGAATCACACTTACCAAAATTGTACGGCACCGAAGAGGGTATTTTGTTTCAAATGTGGAACAACTGGTGTGAGACTAACATCATGCCCCAAATGTACAAAAAACGAGTAAGGACGGTATATTACCGAGGCGGATACCCTAAGTCCAACAAAAAAGCCTCTAATCATTCGGCTAAGTCACAAGCTCATGTTCGCAGTAAAGCCCCTAATCCAAAACGTTCTAGAAACACGGACGAACAAAAATATTCCAATAGATCAGATTGGACTGAATGGTTACAAAAAGTTTCTGATTTTTTAAAGTCTAGTAAAAATTCTCCTTCTCAAGTTAAAACTCCTGCTT
The DNA here is from genome assembly GCA_019049505.1 of Pachyrhynchus sulphureomaculatus. NCBI lineage: Eukaryota > Metazoa > Arthropoda > Insecta > Coleoptera > Curculionidae > Pachyrhynchus > Pachyrhynchus sulphureomaculatus. Next base: position 9,197,922 of record CM032450.1, read on the forward strand.
CTCCAAATGGTCACATGTCTCCTTTATTCGTGCATAAATATTTAGATAACAGACCGCATATCAAGATAAATCTATTAGGTGTCCATTTCTCGGCTTTATTTGACTCTGGTGCAAATGCCTCCGTTGTAGGTCAGAATGGTATTGAAATTTTAAGTCGTTTAAGTATAAAAATATGCCACGTCAAAAATAGAAGTGTTACCACTGCAGATGGCAGCCGTCTAAAAGTTTTAGGTACGGTTGAGTTGCCGCTAGTCTGCAATGGTCATTGTTTAGTAATCTCTGCTCTAGTAGTACCTTCTCTATCACATACTTTGGTTTTAGGATGTGATTTTGCACAAAAATTCGGAATTTTAGTAAATTTTAAAAATAATTCGTGGTATCCACAGTCCCTAGAAGTCAATTCTCATACAAGTTTTAAAGATTGTTATTCAGAAAGTTCTTTAGAAAACCTTTTCTCACGTCTATGTACCCTAGATGATCTCTCGCGGACGGAACGCTTAAAGGCAGAAAAAGTAATAAGCTCTTTCAATGAAATAAGTAGTAAAGATAGGTTAGGCCGAACGAATAAAATCACCATGTCTATAGATACGGCTGATGCCAGTCCTGTAAAGACAAGGCCCTTCGCCATGTCTCCTTATATGTCAAAAGTATTAAATAAAGAGTTAGACGAAATGTTGAAACTCGGAGTGATTGAAGAATCAAACAGTCCCTGGTGTTCTCCAATCTTATTGGTGAAAAAGGCCGATGGACAGTATCGTCTATGCTTTGACGGAAGAAAGCTCAACGAGGTCAGCAAAATTTGATAACTATCCATTACCGAACATCGACAGAATTTTGACATCACTCAGGAATGCTAAGTATGTATCTTCGATAGATCTTAGAAAGGCTTTCTGGCAAATTCCTTTAGACAAATCCTCTAAGGAAAAGACCGCTTTTGCAGTAGTAGGCCGAGGTCTATTTCAGTTCGTCACTATGCCGTTTGGTCTAAAGAACGCTGCTCAAACTCAGCAACGTTTAGTGGACGCTATATTTGGTCCGAAATATGAGCCACATATTTTTACCTATCTCGATGATATTTTAGTAACATCGGAAGACTTCGAATCGCATATTCGCTTACTTAAAGAAGTAAAAGATAAATTGAAAGAGGCCGGACTGACGATAAATTTGAGCAAATGTGATTTTTTCAAAACTTCTCTAAAGTTTTTAGGCTATATTGTAGGCTCAAATTCCTTGCGTACCGATCCGGATAAAGTAGCAAGCATGGTTAATTATGCGAGACCTACTAATACTACGGAAGTTAAGCGCTTCGTAGGAATGTGTTCATGGTACAGACGTTTTATTGAGAATTTTTCTACCTTGTTGTCACCTATTAATGATCTTTTGAAAGGACGAAAAAAAGGACAATCGATAGATTGGACAAAGGCAGCAGAAGAATCTTTTATAAAGATTAAAGAGCTATTGGTTTCAGCTCCCATTTTATCCCAACCAAATTTTTCCCAACAGTTTTATATTTCTAGAGATGCTTCTAATACCGGTTTTAGGGGGCGTCCTAACACAGAAAATCAATGGTGAGGAAAGAGTGATAGCGTATGCCAGTAGAACTTTATCAAAGGCTGAACGTAACTATTCGGTTGTTGAAAAAGAATGTTTAGCAGTACTCTTTAACATCGAAAAGTTTCGACCTTACATAGAAGGTGTTCCTTTCACGGTCATAACAGATCATTATAGTCTATTGTGGCTTAATTCTATTAAAAAACCCTAGTGGCAAACTAGCGCGTTGGGCGATTAGGCTGAGACAACATACATTTAATTTAATTCATAGAAAAGGAGTCCACAATGTTATTCCTGACGCTTTGTCAAGAATCCCAGATCATACAGCGGACGAAAACAGTCTTAATGCACAGATTGGCGTAAGAATCGATACAGTTGATGTAGATCGCATTGATCCATGGTACGATAATTTGCGGCAGCAAATTAAAGAATTTCCTCAAAATTTTCCGCAGTGGAAGGTGGAAAATGATTTCGTGTACAAATTTATCCCAAACCAGTTGCCTTTAAAAGTTAATGTACCCGAGTGGAAAATACTAGTTCCTAAACCACAGAGAGAGGAAATTATAGACATGTGTCACACTCCTCCTACTTCTGGTCATTTTGGTTTTTATAAAACTCTTCACAGGATTCAGGAACAGTATTATTGGCCAAAAAATGCGTTTTGATATCTTAAAGTTTGTGAGGACTTGTGAAGTATGTGGAGCGCAGAAATCTCCAAATGCACTACCTATGGGACTGATGGGAAAAGAGAAAACGGTTAATTACCCTTTTCAAGTCATAGCAGCTGATCTAGTAGGCCCATTCCCACGTTCAAAAAAGGGAAATAAATGGCTTCTCGTGGTTTCTTGCTGGTTTACAAAGTATACCATGCTATTTCCTTTGAAAAGCTCTAAAGCTGGACATATAGAGAGAATTTTGGAAAATAATGTCTTTCTAATCCACGGTGTTCCATCGCTCTTAATATGCGATAACGGTACTCAGTTTACCTCTAAGAGTTTTAAGAGCCTAAGTGAAACTTATAGTTTTAATATCCGTTTTAATCCCGTGTACTCTCCACAATGTAATTTTGTCGAACGTAATAACCGAACAATCGGGACCGCTTTAAGAAGTTACGTTGATTCACATGACACTTGGGATGGCAATATTTCCAAAATTCAACAAGCAATAAATACCGCAAGACACGAAGTAACAGGGTTCACACCGTCTTTCTTAGTTTACGGCAGACATATACCTCTATCCGGATCGTATTATAAAAATGTAGATTTGGATGTCAATGTTGACAGCGAAATAATTCCGGGTAACAGGGGTGCGTACGCCGAAAATTTAAAGGGTTTAAAAGATATTTTCACCGACGTGCGTAGTAGGATACATAAGGCTTATGAACGGAACAGTAAGTCTTACAACCTTAGAAAAAGGGATTTTGCCTTTAATATAGGTGATCACGTTTGGCGAAAAAATAAAATTCTTTCCAGTGCAGCAGATAAATTCACATCTAAGTTGGTACCTAAGTATGTGCATTGCGTGATAAGAGAAAAGATTTCAGATTTAGTTTATGGTTTAGTTAATTTAGATGGGACTAAAGTAGGACAATGGCATATTAAAGACTTAAAACCATTCAATGAACCTAACCCTAATCAAAGTTTGTCAGAAGAAGAATAATTTATATTTACATTATCTTAATTGCTTTACTTTATTTTTTTTTGATGTTGCTCTGTAGAGGTGACGACCTCGTTTTTTGACTGTTATAAAAGTTGAGCAGAGAATAGCTTACTTTTATTGTTTATTGCTAAGGTTTTGGGTACTGATCATATCCAAACTTAGGTTGATTGTAGTTGATGTTTAGCATCGACTCAGCTGTTGCGAGCTTGCGAAAGAGTCACACTCAGGATATATCATAAGACTGGTATGTCGGTGGTCGCGGGATTTGATTTGCTTATGACCCCAAATAATATCCAGTTCTTGACACTTGGAAGCGAAATTTTGATTAGAGGCAATCCAAGGTGATCTTGAGTTAGGACAAGCGCAAGATGTAGCTCGTGTAGTGTGATGTAGAGTCAAAAATTTTTATGAGCAATTTCAAAGTTTGTTACCCGAGTGGGTGTATTTCTATTACCTTAGTGGTATATGTTGGGTGCAATTAAGAGTAAATTGATTTTGGTTTATCCAGTAAGTCTAAGACTTGGATTAATTTGATTTAGATCTTCTTCTGAATTGACAAACTGAGGGTATTTTCGATTCTTTTCAGGGCCGTTTAAACGTTACCTTTGAGTCACTAATTTTTAAAAAAAATTTTTTTTGCATGGACTCATAGGCGTATGTTGAGTTTTTTTTCGGTATACTATCAGATTGATAGGAAATTGAAGTCCTGCAGGAGAACTAACGGCTGATCATTTACAAGAGATGAGAGCAGAGTAAGACAGTCGTTTTACAAAGAAATGATCAAAATCTGATACCGAGATGAGAACCTTGTTAAGAGAGGCTAAGCGCAGTGAAGGAAGATTCCTAACCGAATTTTTAGATTTCCAAGAGGTAATCTAGAAGTTTGGGCTGACAGAAAACGGTTATGCCTGATACCTGTAGCAGTTTCTTCTAGAGGCTATTGTCTAGGGAGACGATTAACACCATGATCGAATATTTTAGCTGTCAACGATGTTTTCTTCTTGTTTCTGATTAAGCTGGAAAAGCTCTTGTCGTCTTCAAAAGTTTTGTTGCATGGCCACCGAAAAATAGAGAAATTTTTGCTTCATGTAGCTTTTTAAGCTCATTTTCGTAGTTTGGAAATTTCCGTTAGAAGCTTGGTTAAGTCAACCTTGTAAACCTTTTAGGTTGTATCCCATAAGTTATTTTTTTACAGGCTGTGATGCACCGGGTGCTAACAGATGCCGTTACGACGTTTGGCAAGGAGTTAATCTTCTTGAGGAACAGACTGATTGGAAGGGTAGTCTATGGAGGGTGAACGTTTGACCTTTGGGACCTTTAGAGGTTTTGTTACTCAATGGCTATTTCTATTTGAGCCAAAGGAGAGCCTAGCTACTGTAGTCGACCTCAGCTCCAATTAGCCTATTAGTGGTGACAGGCTGTTGGCAGTAGTGTGTTTCGGAACACCCTATTGATTAAATTCCTTTTTGACTTATGGTGGTGTGGTAGACACCGTTTTAGTTTAGTGGATGCTGTGATCTACTCCCTTTTGTTGGTGGACACCAGGGTCACCATTTCCGTATTTTATTGCCTCCACCTTTCAGTATATCGTGGTGAGGTGTTTGTCTCCTGTTATGTGGGATGGATTAAATTCTTTTCGTTGTTGTTCTAGGGCGAGACCAGTACACGAGGGTTCTTCATGCAACTTGGAGAAGCGCAATGCTGGTTAAATTTTATATCTCTGTGTAGCCACCCTGAAGAATGATAGAGGGCGTTTTTTCTGGCTCATGTTTCTAGGCAGATTTGTCACTTTGGTGCGATATGCCGAAGATTTGGTTAGCGTTTGCTAAGAGCTTTCACCAAGCTCAGTATGGAGTTATCATAACCAAGGGTTTAGGATTTGAACTCCTGTATATATTTCTGTATATATTTCTGTATATATTTCAGTGTATGTTGGTTGCCTGAGGGCATGTGCTCAAAATGTGTGATTTTGAGTCGTTTTGTTTAAGGACTCCTATATATAGGATTATGACTTTAGGGAGGTCCTATTTAGAGACTAGCTGTCTCACATAGTTGTGCTAGGAATGTTTCCTAGAATGTTAGTTGCGCGTGGATTAATCATTCTGTTCTTTGTGAACATTGCTTTTTGAAGCAGGATCATTCAGTTTGGTGAATGTTAGCTTTTATAGCTATTCACTGTGTTTAGAGTGAATATTAGCTTTTATAGCTTTTCACTGTGCCTATAGTGATATTGTTAGCTTTTATAGCTGCTCACTATGTTAATGGCGAGATTGTTCTTTTAGAACGCAGACTTTGTGTAGTCGAGGACTATTTACAGAGTGTTTTCTTGGCGAGGAGCCGAGGCTTTTTTCTGGCGATGTACCAGAATGTTTTCTTGGCGAGGAGCCGAGGCTTTTTTCTGGCGATGTACCAGAATGTTTTCTTGGCGAGGAGCCGAGGTTTTTTCTGGCGATGTACCAGAATGTTTTCTTGGCGAGGAGCCGAGGTTTTTTCTGGCGATGTACCAGAATGTTTTCTTGGCGAGGAGCCGAGGTTTTTCTGGCGATATACCAGAGTGTTTAGTTGGCGATGAGCTGACGTGTTTTCTGGCGATCAACCAGAGCGTTTTCCCTGGCGATTTTAGCATGTCTGGATGTCTTAGGACGTCGACATTGCGTTATAGAGTGCGATTATCTGGCGATCAACCAGAGCGTTTTCCCTGGCGATTTTAGCATGTCTGGATGTCTTAGGACGTCGACATTGCGTTATAGAGTGCGATTATTTTCCGAGTGCGACTAGTAGTGATACTAGATTTAGAATGTTCTCTTAGCTGTGAGCTAGAGCATTGATGAGATTTTTCCCGAGCGTTTGCCTGGATATTTATCCAGATATTTTTTTGGCTTTGTGCTAAATGGTCTGACAAGACTTTTTCCTTTTAGTGTTAGTGATTGCACTAGAATCATTTTTTTATTTTTCTTTATTTAAGAATTTTTCTAAATTTCTTTTGCTGATATAGAAAATTTTCAGACAATCCTTAAAATATTTTAAGGGGGGGGTGTTCATACTTTGTTTCAGTTCATTTTTTTTGATTTAGACAAGAGTCTAGACAAAAATTTTTTTTGTTTTGGTAACAATAACAGAGCTGATTCTTTTATATAAGAAGACCGCGATTGTTACTTTAGAAAGGTATTTCTTATGTTCATGCAAGGATTTTTATTTACTTTTTGATGTACTTAACCTTAGTGCTTAATTAAGTTAAGTCTAGTTATAAGATTCTTGTGTACTTGCAAAGATTTTCATTTGGTTTTCATTGTACTTAATATTAGTGCTTAATTAAATTAAGTCTAGTAGTAAGGTCCGAAGTTTGTAATTTTGTTTTAAGTTCTGACCTTAGTAGTAAGTGATAGTGTACCACTTTGTACCTTTTCATAAGTAGCCTTAGTTTAATAGACTAGTGTAGTCTATTTCTTTTTGGAAGGGGGTAAATGTAACATTCATTTTTTTCCTAGATTTTAAGACCATGTAATGTTACTGATTTTTCACTTTAAATTGTACTTCTTTTCATTTTTGCATCGAGCGGTATATTAATCAGAAATTCCAAGCCGTTCGGTATATTAGTGTGCTGTGCGGGTTTGCGACCGAATCTCTCGATACGCCGGGATTGGTCAAATATTTGTATCCGCAGTTTTGGTTCCGGCGTAGCCATATTACCGAGAGAGTGCCCACGGATTATTTAAGAGTCCGGTGGACAGGAAGAGAGGCTTATTTCCACCGAGCCGCCAAGTAGGTTGTTTCGACCGAGCTGCCAAGTAGGCGAATTTCCATCGAGCCGCAGCGAGGCTTACTTCGACCGAGCCGCAGTAGAGGCTCATAGCAACAATTACGAGAGCTAAGTAAAGCACAAGTTTTTTTCTAACGTAAAGCCGTAGTGGGCTCTGAGTGTTTCCTACAAAGTGTAATCGGTTTTGTGTTCCATCGAAGGCCTAGAAGCCCAAATAAAAACCGTAAGTTACCAGAACATTCATCAATAGACCGATTCCCGAAGTAGTGTCGTAATAGCAATTGGAACTGACAAAAGTGAAGTGAAAATCACGATTCTTCGCTTTCGGGGGTAGTCAGGTTTTAGAATTTAAATGTCTGATTTAGGGACAATAATAATAATAACTACCTGTTAGGCTAGAATTTTTTGTAATCCTTAAAAACACAGAGGTTAGAACTTTTATTTTAAAATCATGAATAAATTTTCTTTTTGTTGATTAAAGCTAGTGTCTCACTGAATACCTATCTTACTTTTCAGGATAATGACGGCTGTACCAAACTGTTTTTTATTTTTAACAACTGTACACCCTTTCAGTATTTTTTCATTTTTTTAGCTGAAGTTAGATCCTTTCTATTTTAAAATGAATGGTGCCCAAAAGTCGTACAGCTGAGGTTTTTTTAAAAATAAGAAAAAATAAATCCAAAAAGACGTACAAAAATTATCTCTTACCCATATCTCTCTACCAAGGAAAACTGAGCTAGTGTGTGTTTAAATTCTTTAGTTCTTTTAAAATCAGGATCCACTCAATTCATTATCAGAAATTAAAAAGAGGTTGCAAGAAAATTGCGCCCAAGCGTGGGAAAAACAACTTTTCACAACGCCTCAAAAAGCGGGTAAGTTCACACCATAATGTTCATGCCAGGAGATATTTGCTCCCAAATTAACGCCCAACAAATTGAGTGACGATGTTAGAGAAATGGAGTGCTCCGACATAACTATCACTATAAAGTGAATGACTGTCATCTGCAAAGCTGTAGATTGGATTCTCGGTCTTTTCCAGCAGATCGTTAATGTAAATGAGAAAAAGAGTATGAGACAGTATGGAGCCTTGAGGTACACCGGCGTTGATAGTGAAGGTGTTAGAAAGAAATCCGTCGACTGCCACTCGTAAAGAACGCTCTCTGAGGAAACATGAGAGCCACAAACAGAACTTTTCAGACATACCATAAGAACGTAGCTTAGCCAACAGCCCATCGTGCCAAACACGGTCGAATGCCTTGGATATGTCAAGAGCAACCGCTCGAGATTCTCCAAAGTGTTCAATTGCGTTGTTCCAAACGTGTGTTACATAAGTCAGAAGATCTCCTGTTGATCTATTTTTACGAAAGCCATATTGGTGATCGCTAATAATGTTGAATCCTTCAAGATATTTTAGAAGATGCTGATTGATAGCCTTTTCCATGACTTTCGATATTATTGAAAGCAGTGCGATTGGTCGGTAGTTATTTGGCAAGGTCTTCTTGCCTTTTTTAGGTATCGGCTGAACTGTGGCACATTTCCAGCAGGAAGGAAATATTCCCTTTCTGTAGGATAGGTTGAAAAGTCTACAGAAAACTGGTGTTAGTTCCCTCGCACAGTTTTTGAGAACTATGGCAGGTATTCCGTCAGCGCCAGAAGCTTTTTTGGTGTCTAGCTTCATTAAAATACGTTTTATGATACGCTGTCTGAAGACAATATCGGGCATCCTTGGCTGCACTATGGGAATAGTAGGTGGTGTTTTTCCTTGGAAATCGACAGTAGAATGTGAAGCAAAGAGTTCAGCCAACAAGTTCGCTTTCTCAACAGGTGTCGTTACAATAGAATTATCTGGCCGTGTGAGTGGTGGTATGGTGGATTTGGTGAAATTTTGACTGACTGCCTTAGCGACTGACTAAAAGGACCTGGAATTGTTGGGACAAGCGAGAGTTTGTTTCTAATTCGTTGATTGTGTGCCTCCTTGGTTTCGTCGATAATTTCTTTGCATCTGTTCCTGGCACGAACAAAGGTGTTACGGTTTATGGTGTTAAGATTCTCACGCCATTGTCGGTAGTTTCTTTGCATCTGTTCCTGGCACGAACAAAGGTGTTACGGTTTATGGTGTTAGGATTCTCACTCCATTGTCGGTAGGCAAGATGTTTAGAAGCAACAGCTTCTTTGCATTTTCGGTCAAACCAAGGCTTGTCGTTGGAAGGGTATTTCTTCAAAAAAGGGATGTAAGCGTCCATACCGGCCAAAATGACATCGAAAACCTCCCTGGCGCAGTCAGATGGGTCTTCGGATCGAAAACAAACGTCTAACCAAGGGAAAGTTCGAAAATATTCCATGAGATCTTCCATTTAGCAGATTTGTAGTGCCAAATCTTGCGCGATTTAGGCGCCTCTCTGTCTCTGATTGGTAGGATACTCGATGTCGAAAGTAGTTTATGGTCAGAAGAACCTAACGGCAGATTTACGCTGACCGTGTAAATCTCCGGATTGGTGGTTAAAAACAGATCAAGAAGACTGGCGAACTCCCCGTCTCGATCCGTGTTGGTTCGTCAATAAGTTGAGTTAAACCACAACTGACTGAAAATGATTCGGCTTCACGACCTTGCTCGTCGGTAGTATTTGAATATTTAAGCTAGTTGATGTTGTGTACATTGAAGTCACCCAGGATGGCCATTTCGGCATTTGGATAGTTAATTTGTAAATGATCGATGGTGTCTGCAAGAAAAGCGAAAAGTGTTCTAAAGTTAGTATCACTTGGTGGTCGATACGAGGATACAGATGAACCTTGTGGTTTGTTGAGTCGGTATTTTTAACCACATAACATCAAAGTTTGGGGGTTCCAGAGCCTCTTCTCGTTGGCAAGAGAGGTCGCTTCTGACAAAGAGACAGATTTCAAAGTTACGCCTAAATCGAGAATAGAAGTCGTACCCAGGATAAAGATAATTTACTGTGCTGGTCGATGAACTGACCTTGGTTTCACAGAGAGCGAGTACATGAGGTTTATTTGATTGCAGGTGTTGGTGCACTGAATTTATGTTCGAGTTTAAACCTCGTATATTGCAAAAATCCACTTTAGAATTCTGATCTTCACCCGGAGATCCGAACGGGGGGCTATTTTACCTCCGGAATTTTTTGTATCCAGGTGCCTCATCATGCTATTTGGTCCCACAGTCCGGGACATCGGCACAGCCACGAAACGTTAAGCAACTTCACGCAACCTAAGCCGATGCGATGGTATCACACCGGGGGATCTGGGCATCTACCATCTAGGTTGTGTTCTTTAAGTCGCCTCCTACGACAGGCAGAACGTACCGGGGGAGATATTCTATCCCGCTCCCCCACGGGATATATATATATATATATATATATATATATATATATATATATATATATATATATATATATATATATGTATACATACATATACATACATATACATATATATATATATATATATATATATATATATATATATATATATATATATATATATATATGTATACATTATTATATATATATATATATATATATATATATATATATATATATATATATGTATATATATATATATATATATATATATATATATATATATATATATATATATATATATATATATAATTCCCAAATGGTTTGGAAGTTATAGAACGCAAGAAGCCTACTAGAGAGTAAAAGGAAAATATGCTACAATACAAATACTTGTCGCCAATAAAAACCCTTTATTTAAATAATCATTTATTAGGTTTTTGTGTATAGTTAATTTGATTCTAGTTTGGACATTTTGTTCTATTTGAATATATGTATATACATATCCATTTCATACATAAGTACATACATATAACTTCAATTCCTTTATAACATAATTAATAATATTATCTAAATTCTCTGTACATATATTTTGAAAGTATTAAATTATAACATCTTATGGCAAATTTACTGGTCTTCTGAAAGCATTTTGGTAATTGTATTTTTTCAAATTTTATACATCGTTCTTAAAACTAATTTTAACAGTATCAGTTGAAATTTTGATCACAGAAAATAAAATTCATCAGGAATGTGTTCAAATTATATTCAACATATCTCTCGATTTCCAAATGTCATCTTAGACTTTAGGACTTATCAGAACTTCCCCTATTTTCTTCACGAAAAAAAAGAGAAAAAGATGATTTATCCGAGAACTCCAAGCAATTTCTTAAATGAACAAACTAAAAAAAAATAAGCAACGCCATTTGTTATATAGAGGGTCTTCAAAAAGTATTGGTAACATCTAATACTATAATAAACGTTCTAAAGTAAAAGCAAAACGTAGTCTTATATTGAAAAAAGCCGTGAAATTTACAAAAGATCTCGAAACATAAACAGTTTGTGCGTGTTTGCTCTGTTTTTCGCTCCCTTTAACTTTTTTGAGTCACCCTATATATCTTATACGGCCTGTCTAAATTTTAAAAATAAACATTGTAAAGCAAATAATCAGGTACAAAAAAACATTGTTTTAAAATTATCAGTATTGTCTTCCGCAAATAACTAAAAATTAATTCGAAAATGGATATTTTAAAACATATGGCATTACATCGTTTTATCTACCAAAAACTACAAAAAAAAAACACAAAGCAAAACAAGAGGAACTTTTGACCAGTGTTAATTCTGATATAATAATAAACGGATTTCCTTCTAATACTGCCATCAGAAAACTACCAGTCAATCTAAAAAGCTAATCTGGTACAAATGCAATATAAATCTTTTTTTGTTTAAGGTTTTAGTCAAATTATCCAGTCCATAAATAATTAAAAAGATAACTAAAAACTAATTTAATGTAAACCATACAAAAAAAAAAACACCAAAAAAAAAAAAACAAAAAAATACAAGGCATCGCTTTTAGTGTTCCGTACGGAATACCTATAAGATCACTTCGGTGATGATTTGAAAAGAGTGGCTGGAAATTGGGTACAAGCGGCCCAGAACAGAAAAAAGTGGCAAGACTTGAGGGAGGCTTTCGTCCAGAAGGGAACAGTGTAAGCTGAAGATGAATTGTTTTGTGTGATGCCCACCTTTTTCAAAAGAAAAACTTCGAAATTGTTTATAGTTAGCAAACAAGAGCGAACTAAAAACCCTCATGCTGCTATGTGGCAGGATAACTGCCGGTCAAATCCAGCTATGGGCACATGCAATCTTATGAGAACATTATGTCTTAGATTTGTAGTTCGGGCTTTTAGGTTAGAATTTAACACGTAGTTGACATCTACCATATTAGGTGCATAGTGTAAGTGAAAGTGTGCTGAAGAAGACTGCGATCGATATTTCTGTTTTACCATCGACAAAATTGTCAATAGATCTTCAAAACATTTGAGGTAAGGCTTACGTTGAAATTGTTTATAGCGATAAAAAGTTTCTAATACAAAATATCAAAGAACTGCACCCAGTATATTGTAGCCTTATCATTCTAAAACGAAAAAGTTTCCGGGATGAGGAAACATGAGGAATGTCGCGAGCGCCGCCGAAGTGGTCAAATACGTGAACAAGAAGGAGACGGTAATAATTATCCCCAAATTAATAGTCCCTAATTTGTCGAGAAATTTGCACATGCAAAATGACCAATAAAGATCCCATGAATGCTATATTCCATGCCTTTCCTCCTACGACTATAGTTTTTCTGAGCCTATACTCTTCATCAGGTAGGCTTAAGGCAACGGTATCGATCGTGAAGATCCGAGTACCGTGGAGAGTCAAGTTGGAATGACTCTCGCTGGCTTATAGCAATTATGGTACCTTAAATAAACGAGATACTACTCATTGGGCAAGATACAGACCCTTGCGCCATCTAATTTATTTTTATAATTTATTACATTTACAATGAATTTACGCATGTTTAGATCCAGCGAGAAAATAGGCGTGGCGAGGCTGGATTCGATTGGCAGTACCCCCTGTACATAGCGGAGGACAAATTTTAAAAGCTCACAGTTATCACATTTATCGGGGGAAAACGGTCTCAAAAATCTGAAAAGCCACTTGTCTCTGTCAATTTCACAATCGACTGAAATATTTATAAAAAAACTTCAGCAGCAAAAAAGAATGCGAACGTTTTTTCATCGACCTAGAAAATTCGGAAAATGTTTTAACCGGCAGCCCTTCATATATATAATGTAATATTTTTCTTTATATTATTTTTAAAAAATTGCCTAAAATCGCTGTCCCACCCTTATCTCAAAAAGTACTGATGAAAAAATTTTGAAAAAATTCTGGAATATTCTCCACAAGGTGTAGATTGAACGAAAATTATAACGAGTGCATTACATTTGATAATTTATCTGGTATATAAAAAAGGACAAAAATTTCAAAGTTATAAGTTTTCAACAAAGATCGGAAACAAACTCATTTGGGATAACAAAATCACCGTACGGAACACTAATTGCGCAAGTCCCACTTACACTTGGTGTGTTTTTAAACAATTCAATCTTTTAAAAATACTATAAAAAAAAAAAGTTAAATATCCTAGACTATATCGCAAAGACGCAGTTCTAAACTAATTACTAAATTTCACTTTCTCGCGCTTACAACTTAGAATATTTTATACAAGGCTTTCTTTAGCGAGGTAAATGGAAATGAAAAGTAAAGAGTATCCCAAGAAATTGAGCTTGGCAAGACAAAAATTTAATTCAAACAATATAGTCCCAAGGTCTCGTTACTTCTCGATTTCTTCGCAGATAGTATTATTATATTTTTTCATGGAGTATATTTTTTGGAAAAAAAAAAGGTGTGTATATATATATATATATATATATATATAATATATATATATATATATATATATATATATATATATATATGTATATATATATAGGGTTTTCCATTAGAGATGTCCGACTTTTGACAGCTTATAACGGCCATGTCAGTTGTGTTTAGTAAGGTTTGCCATTCAATCATGAATCGTTTCACGTTACAAGAACGCTTCGAAATTGTCCAAAATTACTCGATTACTCCAAAATAACTCGATGCTGCAAGAATATTTCTTCCCAGAATTTGACGAAATGGATGCAGACGAATTTTATTTCTAACGGGATGGTGCACCGCCCCATATTTCCGGCCCAAACATGGCTTTATTATTCGGTGAGTCATTAATTTCACGAAATGGCCCTACCGCTTGGCCGCCGAGATCGTGCGATTTAACGCCTTTGGACTATTTTCTTTGGGGCCACGGAAATCACAAGTTTACAGCAACAAACCAGCAACTCTTGTAATGCCTGAAATGCTGGCCCGAGTCATGGAAAACTGGTGTAAGCGGATTCGTGTCTGCAAAAAGAGCCATAGCGGCTATTTGAGCGATATCTTGTTTAAATCTTAAATGGCATAGAATTTCCCGTTAAA
>CM032450.1:9212358-9319858 GCA_019049505.1 Pachyrhynchus sulphureomaculatus
ATGCGATGGTATCACACCGGGGGATCTGGGCATCTACCATCTAGGTTGTGTTCTTTAAGTCGCCTCCTACGACAGGCAGAACGTACCGGGGGAGATATTCTATCCCGCTCCCCCACGGGATATATATATATATATATATATATATATATATATATATATATATATATATATATATATATATATATGTATACATACATATACATACATATACATATATATATATATATATATATATATATATATATATATATATATATATATATATATATATATATATGTATACATTATTATATATATATATATATATATATATATATATATATATATATATATGTATATATATATATATATATATATATATATATATATATATATATATATATATATATATATAATTCCCAAATGGTTTGGAAGTTATAGAACGCAAGAAGCCTACTAGAGAGTAAAAGGAAAATATGCTACAATACAAATACTTGTCGCCAATAAAAACCCTTTATTTAAATAATCATTTATTAGGTTTTTGTGTATAGTTAATTTGATTCTAGTTTGGACATTTTGTTCTATTTGAATATATGTATATACATATCCATTTCATACATAAGTACATACATATAACTTCAATTCCTTTATAACATAATTAATAATATTATCTAAATTCTCTGTACATATATTTTGAAAGTATTAAATTATAACATCTTATGGCAAATTTACTGGTCTTCTGAAAGCATTTTGGTAATTGTATTTTTTCAAATTTTATACATCGTTCTTAAAACTAATTTTAACAGTATCAGTTGAAATTTTGATCACAGAAAATAAAATTCATCAGGAATGTGTTCAAATTATATTCAACATATCTCTCGATTTCCAAATGTCATCTTAGACTTTAGGACTTATCAGAACTTCCCCTATTTTCTTCACGAAAAAAAAAGAGAAAAAGATGATTTATCCGAGAACTCCAAGCAATTTCTTAAATGAACAAACTAAAAAAAAATAAGCAACGCCATTTGTTATATAGAGGGTCTTCAAAAAGTATTGGTAACATCTAATACTATAATAAACGTTCTAAAGTAAAAGCAAAACGTAGTCTTATATTGAAAAAAGCCGTGAAATTTACAAAAGATCTCGAAACATAAACAGTTTGTGCGTGTTTGCTCTGTTTTTCGCTCCCTTTAACTTTTTTGAGTCACCCTATATATCTTATACGGCCTGTCTAAATTTTAAAAATAAACATTGTAAAGCAAATAATCAGGTACAAAAAAACATTGTTTTAAAATTATCAGTATTGTCTTCCGCAAATAACTAAAAATTAATTCGAAAATGGATATTTAAAACATATGGCATTACATCGTTTTATCTACCAAAAACTACAAAAAAAAAACACAAAGCAAAACAAGAGGAACTTTTGACCAGTGTTAATTCTGATATAATAATAAACGGATTTCCTTCTAATACTGCCATCAGAAAACTACCAGTCAATCTAAAAAGCTAATCTGGTACAAATGCAATATAAATCTTTTTTTGTTTAAGGTTTTAGTCAAATTATCCAGTCCATAAATAATTAAAAAGATAACTAAAAACTAATTTAATGTAAACCATACAAGGCATCGCTTTTAGTGTTCCGTACGGAATACCTATAAGATCACTTCGGTGATGATTTGAAAAGAGTGGCTGGAAATTGGGTACAAGCGGCCCCAGAACAGAAAAAAGTGGCAAGACTTGAGGGAGGCTTTCGTCCAGAAGGGAACAGTGTAAGCTGAAGATGAATTGTTTTGTGTGATGCCCACCTTTTTCAAAAGAAAACTTCGAAATTGTTTATAGTTAGCAAACAAGAGCGAACTAAAAACCCTCATGCTGCTATGTGGCAGGATAACTGCCGGTCAAATCCAGCTATGGGCACATGCAATCTTATGAGAACATTATGTCTTAGATTTGTAGTTCGGGCTTTTAGGTTAGAATTTAACACGTAGTTGACATCTACCATATTAGGTGCATAGTGTAAGTGAAAGTGTGCTGAAGAAGACTGCGATCGATATTTCTGTTTTTACCATCGACAAAATTGTCAATAGATCTTCAAAACATTTGAGGTAAGGCTTACGTTGAAATTGTTTATAGCGATAAAAAGTTTCTAATACAAAATATCAAAGAACTGCACCCAGTATATTGTAGCCTTATCATTCTAAAACGAAAAAGTTTCCGGGATGAGGAAACATGAGGAATGTCGCGAGCGCCGCCGAAGTGGTCAAATACGTGAACAAGAAGGAGACGGTAATAATTATCCCCAAATTAATAGTCCCTAATTTGTCGAGAAATTTGCACATGCAAAATGACCAATAAAGATCCCATGAATGCTATATTCCATGCCTTTCCTCCTACGACTATAGTTTCTGAGCCTATACTCTTCATCAGGTAGGCTTAAGGCAACGGTATCGATCGTGAAGATCCGAGTACCGTGGAGAGTCAAGTTGGAATGACTCTCGCTGGCTTATAGCAATTATGGTACCTTAAATAAACGAGATACTACTCATTGGGCAAGATACAGACCCTTGCGCCATCTAATTTATTTTTATAATTTATTACATTTACAATGAATTTACGCATGTTTAGATCCAGCGAGAAAATAGGCGTGGCGAGGCTGGATTCGATTGGCAGTACCCCCTGTACATAGCGGAGGACAAATTTTAAAAGCTCACAGTTATCACATTTATCGGGAAAACGGGTCTCAAAATCTGAAAAGCCACTTGTCTCTGTCAATTTCACAATCGACTGAAATATTTATAAAAAATTCAGCAGCAAAAAAGAATGCGAACGTTTTTTCATCGACCTAGAAAATTCGGAAAATGTTTTAACCGGCAGCCCTTCATATATATAATGTAATATTTTTCTTTATATTATTTTTAAAAAAATTGCCTAAAATCGCTGTCCCACCCTTATCTCAAAAAGTACTGATGAAAAAATTTTGAAAAAATTCTGGAATATTCTCCACAAGGTGTAGATTGAACGAAAATTATAACGAGTGCATTACATTTGATAATTTATCTGGTATATAAAAAAAGGACAAAAATTTCAAAGTTATAAGTTTTCAACAAAGATCGGAAACAAACTCATTTGGGATAACAAAATCACCGTACGGAACACTAATTGCGCAAGTCCCACTTACACTTGGTGTGTTTTTAAACAATTCAATCTTTTAAAAATACTATAAATAAAAAAGTTAAATATCCTAGACTATATCGCAAAGACGCAGTTCTAAACTAATTACTAAATTTCACTTTCTCGCGCTTACAACTTAGAATATTTTATACAAGGCTTTCTTTAGCGAGGTAAATGGAAATGAAAAGTAAAGAGTATCCCAAGAAATTGAGCTTGGCAAGACAAAAATTTAATTCAAACAATATAGTCCCAAGGTCTCGTTACTTCTCGATTTCTTCGCAGATAGTATTATTATATTTTTTCATGGAGTATATTTTTTTGGAAAAAGGTGTGTATATATATATATATATATATATATATATATATATATATATATATATATATATATATATATATATATGTATGTATATATATATAGGGTTTTCCATTAGAGATGTCCGACTTTTGACAGCTTATAACGGCCATGTCAGTTGTGTTTAGTAAGGTTTGCCATTCAATCATGAATCGTTTCACGTTACAAGAACGCTTCGAAATTGTCCAAAATTACTCGATTACTCCAAAATAACTCGATGCTGCAAGAATATTTCTTCCCAGAATTTGACGAAATGGATGCAGACGAATTTTATTTCTAACGGGATGGTGCACCGCCCCATATTTCCGGCCCAAACATGGCTTTATTATTCGGTGAGTCATTAATTTCACGAAATGGCCCTACCGCTTGGCCGCCGAGATCGTGCGATTTAACGCCTTTGGACTATTTTCTTTGGGGCCACGGAAAATCACAAGTTTACAGCAACAAACCAGCAACTCTTGTAATGCCTGAAATGCTGGCCCGAGTCATGGAAAACTGGTGTAAGCGGATTCGTGTCTGCAAAAAGAGCCATAGCGGCTATTTGAGCGATATCTTGTTTAAATCTTAAATGGCATAGAATTTCCCGTTAAATAACAGTTTCAGAATAAATTTTGCTAAAAAACTCTTCGTTTTATTCAATTTTAAAGTTAGGATGCTCTTAATGATAAACCTCTTATACTCGTATGTATATATATATATATATATATATATATATATATATATATATATATATATATATATATATATATATATATATATTCGAGGCGCGTTTTTTAATCGCAGTTCAATTGGTAGATTAGTGAAGTATATGGCAAAAATGCTATGAGTCACGGAATGGTAAGAAAATGGATTAGAACTTTTAAAGCTCCCCGTACAAACCTGGACGTCATATAGCTGCGACCAATCTAGTCACCCTCCCCCGTGTAGCCCTGATAGCGCCCAGTAACTACCATTTGTTCCTGCACTTAAAGAAGCACGTTAACGGTCAGCGCTACGACACCAACAACGACGCCAAAACGGCCATCCTCCAGTGGTTACCAAACCCGACGACCGATTTCTATGAAGATGGAATACAGAAGCTGGTTTTATGATACTAGTGCCTTAATATAGGTGGAAATTATGTTGAAAAGTAGATTAAGGTACGGGCGTTCATATGAAAATAAAATTTAAAAAAAAAATGGCCTTATGTTTTTTCCAATAATACCAAAAACATTTGGATTTCTAAAAAGTTTTACTGATTAAAACGGTTTTATTCAATAGAACCGTTTTTGCTCGCTCAGCAACGTACTCGTTGCGCGCTATTCATCCCTATAAAAACACATGCAACTGCATTTTCCTCATTTCTTTATCGGAACTTGAACCGTCAACATCTTTGATATACCAGGATCAGGAAGAAGGTGTACCTCGGAGCGCGACGACCGCTCCATTGCCAACACAAATCTAAGAAATCGTCTAATGACGAACGTTGAGGTCCAGTAGGAGCTCCCACAAGTTCGTGGTCGGGATGTCAGTCATTGGATAGTTAGAAGAAGACTTAGAGAAGCTAACCAAACTCCAAAGAGGCTAGCTAACGGACCCAAATTGACAGCAGCCCATCGACAAGCGCAACTCAGATTTGCCCGAGAACATGTCCACTGGACCTTAGAGCAATGGCGCTCCGTTTTATTCTCCGATGAGCCCCGAATGTGCCTACATGGAAAGAAGACGAGTCTATAGGAGACCTGGGAAGTGCCGTGCTGTGTTATTGAAACGGTCGCCTACGGAGGAGGTTCTGTCAGGCATCTTACTGGATGCGAAAACCGATTTGGTTTTCATGACTGATGAGACTCGTAGCGGAAATCCTGCAGAAACACGTCGTTCCTTACGCCGACAATGCGATACCACATGCTGCTGCATCGGTGTGGCAATATCTGGCGGAAGTGGGAATACCCACGTTAGACTGGCCTACGCGGAGTCCTGACCTCAATCCAATCGAGCACATGTGGGATGAGAAGAAAGAAGGATTCGAGCCAGAAATCCAGCCCCTGCATCATTGAAGGACTTAAAGGTTGCGATGGCGGAAAAGTCGAGAAGAATCCCACAGACAGTAGTGAAAAAGCTCACCCGCTTCATGAAGAACCGGCTGGGAGCAGTAATAAGGGCTAGGAGGGTAATACAAAATATTTATTTTGGTTTTTATCAATAAAATCAAATATTTATTTTGGTTTTTATCAATAAAATTGTTAAACTTAAAATTTGTTTAATTTTTCCTTTCTCTTACCCTTATTTCCAATCCTTGTTCTCATTGTTTCCCATTTCAATCATTTAAATCAGTAAAAAGCATGAGGTATGCTAGGGAAATCGGTATCATAAGAAAGAGAATAGAATGAGCTTTCAAATGATATTAAAATCCATAAAAATATGTGAATTCTAAGATCCATGTTAAATGAAGTCAAATAGTTTGAGTCGATTTTTTGCTCACAAGTATATATATATATATATATATATATATATATATATATATATATATATATATATATATATTTATGTTTATTATGGCAGCTCAGCTTTTTTGAAAACCCTATATATAAAATTCTAAACATGCATTTATATATTGCATTAAGACTTTTCGTTAACTGAATGGTTAACCCTGCAAAGACTTTTTTGTATTATAAATGAATTAAAGCCCTTGTAGTTATTTGATTTATAGGTTGAGCCTGTTATTGTGCAAAGAACTTCTCTTTAGATGAAAAAATGGAAGTTGTTACATTTATTGCACTTCTTACATTATTTAGTGTCATCACAGAACAAGCAATAAAAAATCGTATATGTCACTAGAAATTCACTAAAATATCTACAAAAATATTTTGCCGTAAAACGATCTACTCGAATTTTGAAATGGATAGTCATTTTTTTAATGACACAAATTTTTTCATGTAATATTTTCCTTTTTTAGTTTACTTACATTCCTGGTGAAACTACCTACATCTAGGAAAAATAAGGCAAATACAATAACAAATTATTAGAATGCACATATTTTATTTAAATCACCCGAAGCATGCACAATTAGATTTTATTATTCTACAGAGGCGCCGCATAAACAAAACTCGGAAGAGGAACTAAAGTGAATAAACGTACTGAAATTTCATAGTCAAGCCAAAACGGAGCAGAATTCTACGGTCAATGCAGGCTTTTAAATCCGGTGAAAAAGGAGCATCCATTTCAAAAGTTGAGAAATGTATACCGACAATCAAATAATTTTAAAAACTTAACCCGACTCAACTTTCGTCGAGCTACCCATTTAGTAATAATTTTATATTCAATTTAAACACTTTGGAAGACTTAAAGCCGCTAAAAAATAATAGATACTAGTGATAAATGGTAAATTTACTAAAACCTTAAATACATAAAATAAGTGCGTTATGTTTTTAATCAGTACAATACTAGAATGGGTTTACTCTATACTTTAAAATCTTTATGTGGGAATGCTACCCGTTTTAATAACCTGTATATATTTCACAAATACACCCGTTTTCCTTTCATTGGCAGTGTTAATTCATAACTTACACTGCTTGGAACAAAAATATCATTTATGTCGGTCTACAGTGACACAGTATTGTCAATATCTTAAAAACAACAAAAATCAAGCAGAAAAAGGTGTTTCATATTTTTAAGTTTTTTTTTCTAACATTCAAAACAAACATACATACATCCACGAATACCTTAAAAATTACGTTTTTGGCAAGAATTTATTTAACTAACAAATATACCTTAAAGTCTTACACAGGTGGTCCTAACGGACTCGCACTAAAGTACGATAAAATTCAGTGCCTTCTTTATTAGAAAAAGTAGAAAAAAACATTCGATACAAAGGTAACACCAAAATATTTTCTATTTGCATCTAAATCAAATAATTTCCGGGAGATATGATATTTGAAAAATAGCATTTTTGACAATTTGAGATAATATTGGGACCTGATATATCATTATCATATCATCATATATCATAACATTGGAATAAAATGACCCTTAAATTACAGTTGTTTTTAGTGTTCCGTACGGAACACTTACAAGATCACTTCGGTGTTTATCCGTAGGTCTGTCTGTCACACCCGATTGTCACCGAAACTATTCGACATAGAAAGTTGAAATTTGGCACTAATATAGGAATTGATGGTCTCATTACAGCCCTGTAGTTTTGAAAGTTAAATTTTGACTTAAGGGTTTAGTTTTGGGGGGTAAGACCGGAAGTGAAAGATAATTTTACCAGGTCATCGACTGGGTTGTCAAATAGAAGCCTGTAAAAACACAAGTTCAAAAATATATATAATACTTGCGCACACTTTTGAAAAATCGGTGTCCCCCCCTTATCTCTCGAAAAGTACTGATTAAAGTCCCAACTTGCACTTGACCGGTTTTTTTTTTTAAATGTCTAGAAGGATTCCAAACTGGAACGCATGACATTGTAAAAATGGTATATTCAGGATGTTTTATAATGTGTAGATAACTGCGTAACCTTCATAACAAAAATTGATTCGATTTTTTCTAATATAAACGATACAGGACTATATCCTACTATTGAATCACCCTGTATACAATTTATGCTACCAAAATTAAGTTCTTATATATACAAACATAATATCAACGAGAAGGTCACCTAGAAGCTTTGGAAAAATTAATACTGGGTCACTATAATACCTTTAATTATCACTAAAAAATATCTTTAAAATCGCTGCGACCAAACCTTTAAACTAACAAACAATATCAATAGTGTGTTTTAGTCACGAGAAATAATTTCATTAACCTGACAAAAAAAAACGATAACCTGCCAAAGTGGCTAAATGTTGTATTGTCGATACGTTTTTTTTGCTCGTTTAAAGGACGAGCTAATTTGATTAAACAAGAATAATTTGTTTATCTAAGTTACATTGTCTTTTCTTGCTGAAAATGATACTATTGAGCGAATTCCTTTAACAGATGTCTAAAACAAAGAAAGAATAATTATCAAATAATCAGTACCTTCGCGAAGGGACAGAGTGAGGTTTGGTGACCACCTATGCTATCCAGCGGGAAAAACAGTAAAGAGAGAGATTATTTTTCTGTTTTTTATTAGACAATTTTAGTCTATTAATGGTCGAGTCAACTAACTAAATCATGCCGGCACTGTATAAATACACAATATGTTTCACAAGTCAAAATACAACTGCCCTGTCCGCTAAGACATCCTGATTTAATCTCTATATTATTGTCTACTAGAAAAGTTTCTGAATCAGAATTTTTTTTAAGATTTCCAGTAAAACAACTTTATATCGATTTCCAAGGAAAACACCACCAACTTTTCCCAGAGTGCAGTCAAGGATGCCCGATATTGTATTTAGGGAGACACCAAAAAAGATTCTGATGCAGCATTATACAGTACACAAGGCAAGGGAGAGACATGCGGAAGTAGTTCCTCCACTCCAGATAACTCCATCTATCAGCACTCACAATTTAAGAAGGCTCGTTTATATCTGATCAACCCGCATATCACGTAGGCTGAAAAGTTTTTGGTCTAGCATTTTTTGCAAAATTTGACTTTATTCATCAACATAGTCTTTTTCAAGAACGATACAATCAGTCCAACGCTTTTCTAACATTTCTATATCTTTCTTGTAGAAGGATTTGTCTTTGCCTTCAAATAGGCTTCAGTTTCGGCGATAACTTCTTCATTGGAGTCAAATCTCTTTCCCGCGAGCATTTTTTGAAGTCTGCGAATAGATAATAGTCGCTGGGGGCCAAATCTGAAGAATACAGTGGATAAACAAGCAATTCGAACTTCAATTCATGCATTTTTGTCATCGTAACTATTGACTTGTGACACGGTGCATTGTCTTGATGAAAGAGCACGTTTTTCTTGTTTATTTCAAACGTACCAATAACTTTATATAATATTCGCTATTGATGGTTTTCCCTGCTCAGCATAGTCGATGAAAATTATTCCCAGCCAACTGTTGTGTCTTTGGTCGCTTCGGGAAGCGTTCACCGGCTGCTGTCCACTCAGCTGACTGCTGATTTCATTCCGGTGTGTAGTGGTGGATCCATGTTTCATCCATTGTCACATATCGCATGAAAAAATCCTTTTTACTGCGCTTAAACCGGTCCAAACAACGCTCAGAATAATCAACACGTTGTTGGTTTTGGTCCACTGTGACGCGGTACCCACTTCGAACAGAGTTTTCTCATGCCCAAATGTTCATGCAAAATATGATCAACACCTTCTTTTGATATCTTTAGGGTGCCAGCTATCTCACTTTATGGTCATCCAAAACAATTTTGTGGATTTTTTTGACGTTTTCCAGCGTAACCACGTCATTTGGGCGTCCAGAGCGTTCGGCATCATTTGTACCTGTACGACCGCGTTTAAATTCAGCATACCAATAAATGATGAGTGATTTCCCAGGGGCAGAGTCCCCGTAACACTTATCAAGTTATTGCTTTGCTTGAACGGTATTTTTTCCCATCAAAAAACAGTGTTTAAATAACACACGAAATTCGATTCCATTGTTTTGAAAATATCAAAAGTAGCGTCATTAAAACCACTGTAACTTGTAAACTAATCGTCGAAATGTCATGAAATTTTGAAACGCATCGTCTGAAGGTTGATATTTCCTAAAAATCAGATGGATTTTTTTGAAAAGGACGACATCTCTGTGTCAGACTAAAAACTTTTCAGCCTACGTGTTTATATATATATATATATATATATATATATATATATATATATATATATATATATAATGTATGTATGTATATGCATCTTACCTTTTTCTTTGAACCATTTAAAAATTCCTTATACATTTCAGAACGTAGGTACCTAGAATAGCTATCGCTTTTCATAAGATGGTAAACATGTGCCTAAAAACAAAATTACAAAAAAATATAAACGAAGTTGTCTGAATTGTCACTTCAGAAAGGAGGCGAAATATTCAAGATATTGTAAAAAATCTGTACTTAGTCCAACTGAAAAAAGTATTTAAAAATACCACTTTTTGTATGTCGTTAGCATTACTGCCATATTAAACTGACAAAATTCGCATCGATCCAAATCACTTTACGACGTTACGGTGTTATTTTGTATTTCTTCTTTTGGAAGCTAACGTCTGCAAAAAAGCTGAAAGTCTAAGGATCTAACACAATGGTGTCAAATATCGCACTATTAAGACTGAATCCAAAAAAGAAATATGAACAAATGAGTCGTGACGGTACTAACAAGTACAATAAACTACGAAAATATCCAGCATTAGAGATGTCAATATTGTAACTACCGGATAGAAAGTACCCGTTACTCGTCCGAATCCAAAATACCGGGCAGCCAGCAATAAATGTACCCGGTACCAGGTATCTTGATGGCGTCTGCGGCCAACCAAACTAAAACTACCAATGTCATACCGGTAGCGGCAGATACCTACTCGTCTCCACGAAATATATCTCGTCTTCATCGATGGCGTTCTGTTTCGGTACATTCGGTATTAATAGTAATGATTGACAAGAATTGGTGCGCGTACGCAGTTATAAATTATAGATATACTTATATCCGAAATTAAACTGGATGATAAATACAAACGGAGCGCGCATAATTAGGAATGCAAGCAAAATTTGCAAGTGGTGCTTGAAATATTTTATTAAATAGGTATATGAAATATAAGCACACATTTTGTCGTTTATGAATATTAAATTAAATATGAAAAGTGTTTTAATTAATAAATTAATTGGACACAATAATAAATACATAAGGAATAAATCAGGAACTTCGAAATCATTTATTCTTTGGCTTTAGGAACAGTTTTTAAATTAAAATAAGAAGATATTTTAATAATATAATACACAAATATAATATAGAAAATTACCAAAGTACCTATATACTCCCAATCCTTAAGAACAATGAAAATAAGTAAATTAATATTACAACAAAAATAAACTTTATAGCAACGGGAACTTTTACACTATTTTTCATTTCTTAACACTCCATAAAAACTGATTACAGTTGAGAAAAGTCAGTTGATTTACATTGTTTGATGATTTGATTGAGTCACCGACTAGTGTACGTAGGTATATTGGCAATTACATGACCAGATTGTTACTTTTTACCGGGTACAATGTAACGGGTACTTTTCTAAGAAATACCGGGTACTCTAAATACTCGAAAGTACCGATACTTGACATCACTATCCAGCATTTAGAGTTTTTTTTTTCAGGACAGAAATTAAAATAATTTCTAAAGACCATTTCCCTTTCTTTACTAAACATGATATATATTATAACCCCAACATATCAAAAACTCCGTGATACACTTGCGATAAAAATCTCAGTTTCAATGGGATATTCCTTGTCTCCTCATTTTAATGCTTAGTATGCAAATGCCAATTGTTAGAATTACTCCCAAGGCAAAAACAGTTTTTTGAAAATTGTTTGAATGTTTCCAAAATCATTTAAAAATTATGTGTGTACAAACAAATGTCTACAAACTTACCGCCGCATTGTCAAATGCCCATCGATCAGGTACTTCCATATTTTTTTTAGTAATTTCATAAGAATGCGAATCGACATTTAAAGGGCACTTAGCGTCAGATGCCAAAAAATAGTCCCAAATCTCCGATACTTTGTTTTGTACTTGACTTTGCGGCAGTGCTTTTAATTCTTGGACTGCTTCCCAAAATCTACAAATAAAAATGCTAATGTGACCACACACACCAAAAAAAAAAGATCTACTTATTGTAGAACCAAAACGCTCCCCTTTCGTGCCAGTATATGTAATATTTTTACTTGCTTTGCTAAAATGAAGTATTGTAGTCGCCAAAAAAACACTTTTCGAGATTTTTGCATTTCTTCATGTTTCAAAGTCCCTAGACCAGGATAAACATAGTTTCCCATTTCTGCCGGTCTGTTGGCATAACTCTCGAACAAAATGAGATATCGATTTAAAAGTTAGTATGCGTATACACCTGTAGTAGAAAATGATCCTATAGTTTTTGAGCGATATCAGTTTCAGAGAAAGTGGGTGCAAGCGTGAGGTCGTTAAATACTGTATACGTTCAATGGTATTACGAGATTTTTTCCTAGTTTTTCGTTAAGATAATGAATAAATATTCAGCATAATTAATTGGAGTCAAACATATAACGGATTAACGTCGCAAGGAGGAAGTTAGATTGCTTACTTCGTATA
Source organism: Pachyrhynchus sulphureomaculatus (assembly GCA_019049505.1). Classification (NCBI taxonomy): domain Eukaryota; kingdom Metazoa; phylum Arthropoda; class Insecta; order Coleoptera; family Curculionidae; genus Pachyrhynchus; species Pachyrhynchus sulphureomaculatus. Next base: position 9,225,042 of record CM032450.1, read on the forward strand.
TATTAGGTTATGCCAAGTAAGAACGTGACCGCATATTCTTGAAAAAATGTGTTTCGAGAAAATTTTTTGGTATCAATGTATTCTTTGGTGCGCTAACAACGGCGCAATTACTTTAGTAAGTTGTCCAATCGCCTCCTACATAAATAATCGCCTGGTATCTTCGAGGCATGCTGTCGACGAGATTTTCTGCATACTCCGCAAATTTTTCGAATCTCACGAGACAACTGAGTCAAAACCCTCAGAGTCTTTCCTTTGAGTTTTCTCTTTACAAGGGACCGAACGTTTTCAATAGGGTAGGCGTCCGACGATTGTGAGGGCCACTCTAGGATCTTATTGTGGACCCAAGCGCGCTTTGCGATGTGATTTTCGCCCAGCAAAGTTAAATCCAACGTGCCTCGGAATTTGACATCATGAGCACGAAGATATTGTCGGATGGTCTCATGGCACACATTTAAGCCCGATTTTCTTAATTTTGCCGCTCCTTGACGCAGCGTCAATTTCGGATCCCGTGAAAACAAAGAGACGATTCGTTTTTTAACTTTCGGAGTGACTTTGCCTATTGAGCCACGTTTTGGCATCGTCGACATTTTTCGTCTCGTTAAAACCACTTACCCACTTGTTCACAAATGATACCGACTTTATAATAAATTTAGCAGCCGCGGAATGTGTCATTTTAGGCCCCTTTGGATGGAAACCAAGAAAGACTACCTCGAACCGACGCGCAAACAAACGACTCACTTTGGATTTTACGTGATTTCGACGAAAGTTCGGAATAGACTGATACTCTACCGATTTTTTGTGAATCGTTAGAATCGCATCTCCCAAAAATGAATTATGGCGGACACGTTCTTACTTGACTGTACGTCCTTCTCAGTGTTCTTGGAGTCGAGGAATCTGTAATGCCTGGATGTCATTCTCTGGTGTGTGAAAGCCAAATTTAGTATTTATTTTAAAATAGTGTATATGCGAGTTCATTACTAGGTAAATCACTTTACCAATTTCTACTTACTAAAGGTAAGCATTGTATTCGTCAAAAAATCACCCTACAAGTTTTTTGCTTTTCTTCAGGTTTTAGGGTTCCTAGACCACGAAAAACTTTCCCCTTTCCGCCGATCGGCCTGTCTGTTAGTCTATTGCCATGATAACTCTCGAACGAAACAAGATATCAATTTCAAATTTGGTACAAATATATTACTTAAAGTAGGGATGAAATTTTTGATGATATCGCTTTAAAAGAGAGGGGTGAAAGGGAAGTGTGTCAAAAAATTTTGAATGGTTTTAATACTGTGGGGAATTCTCCTGTCTTCTAGTCAGATAACAAACAAATTGTATGCATAATTATGTAGAGTAAAACATATTAGAATGGTTGTTTCGTATATATCTTGTTATATGTCCTTTTCAGGGTTCTCAAAGCCGAGGAAACTTAAATCGAGCTATTATTTTATGACTTTCAATTTTAATATGAGAAAGGTATGAAAGGGTTGGGTGTGTCGTTAAGCTAGAAGCTGGCTTCATATGTATATCATGTTATAGACCTTTTTCAAAGTTTTTGGAATCCAGAAATCTAAACATAGTTTTTATTTCATTATTTTCACAGAGGAGGTGGGTGGCGTGAGGGCTGTTAAAGTTTCACAGCACTATGATATATTTTTCTGATTTTTAGTTGGGGTAATGGAAAAATTCGAAACTTATAATATAAAATAGTAAAACATATAAGGGGTTAAAAGGGTGAGGATAGGGATGCGAGAGGTGGCTTCATACATATCGTGCCATAACTGATTTTCAGGATTCTTGAAGTCGATCTGAAAATTTTATTATTTTTGATTGTTTCCAATTGTTACAGGGAGGAAAATTGTAAGGGTCGTTAAATATTGTATAGTTTCAATGATACTATGGGGATTTTTCCTGATTTTTGGTTGCAATAATGAAAAAATGTTAACATAATTATTTTCGGTAAAAGATACGGTTAAAGGGATGGGGGCGATTCAATATATATCGTAATATACAAATCGAGAAATCTGAAAATTATAACATTTTTCATTAATTCTAGCTTTATTATAAGCCTTCTTCCGCATTTTTAATTATAATTTTAATAATATCACGCTCTGAAATACCTACTTTGTAAAATATCGGGTCGTAATGCCTGAATTAAGTCATTTTAATTGTGAGAAAGTCAAATTCAGTTTTTATTAAAGAACTGCGTGTTTGCAAGGGAAATTCTAGGTAAATCACTTTCCCAATTTTTTGAAATTATTCAAGGCCAAAATAACAATTTTCAGGCCGTCTGTTTGGCTGTCTATTCCGACATCAAGTTTCAACAGCTTAAATGATTTTATATATTTTATAAAAATTTAGCGTGAATACGAGGTGTGTATGATAAGTACCTGGCCTCAGCCAGAGATGGCGCTACTACTATTTAAAAAATTATATTTCTCGTAAACATAACCTTTCACAAGAATCTTGTCAAATTTTCAAGTCGCTACGTGATTTAGTGTGTGAGTGGCAGCCATTTAAATAGAACATTTGTGATTTTACAATGGGAAAAACTGAATATCGAGCAGTGATATTTGTTTTTTAAAAAGAAAACGAATGAGATAAAAGAGAAACTTTATGCGGAAGTTTATGCGGACTTTGCACCTTCGTTATCGACCATAAAATATTGGGCAGCTGAATTCAAGAACATCCAGGTCGCCCAAATGAGGTCACCACATCAGAAATGATTGAACAAATTCACGATATACTGATAAATGACCGGAGAGTGAAAGTGCGTGAGATTGCAAAGACTGTGGGCATCTGAATTGAACGGGTGCAGAACATTTGGACATGAGAAAGCTTTCCGCAAGATGGCTGCCGCGATTGCTCACAAATGACAATAAACGCGCACGTGTGTCAACTTCAAAAGAATGTCTAACGATGTTAAAGCGCAATCGTCGATCCTTGAAAAGAGCAAAACGATTAATGGAGAGTATTACGTCGACGTATTGGATTTTAACAATGCTGTGAAAGAAAAACTGCCGAATTGCTTCCGTATCCACCATATTTACCTCCCAGCGATTATTTCCTCTTTCCGAATATTAAAAAACGAATCGGCGGAAAAAAAATTGGTTCAAAGGATGAAGTTATTGCTGAAACAAACGCCTATTTTGAAGGATTGGAGAAATCGTGTTGTTTAGATGGGATACAAGAGATAGCAAAACGTCGGAGTAAGTGTATCGAGCCAAAACGAGACTACGTCGAAAAATAAAATAAATTTTTCTTCTTTCTTGTAGAGGCCAGGTACTTATCATAGAACCCTTGTAGTTTCGGGTTAGCATATAATAATTTCATTTTTACCTTTAAAAATTATATATGAACTGTGTCACCAAAAAGGGGCCACTATTTTAAAATTCAAATATTTCGCACATACTCGTTAACTAATATAATTAGAAGAAAATTAATTGTTTATTTATCTTTATAAACGTTGTTTAAACAAAGTGTATCACAAATAGTTACGTAGTTATCAAATATATTATAAAAATTTGAATGTTAATTATAAAAATAAATATATTTCATAGCATACAATTCTAAATCTTAGGTCTAGTGATTAAAAAGTATGTATTTTTTTTCCGAAAAAGAGGCGTTACGAATTTTTTTTTGGTAAAATGGCTTCCGTTGAGATTTAACTAACATTCTTACAGCTTATAAGTGCCATAGCATTTTCTTTATTTTAGTATCTAATGCCCAATGCTGTGCAGATCCAGCAACGCGTTATATAACGAATTTTGGTAGTTGATAACGCTGCTTTATTTCATTTCCACATATTTACTACTTAAAAGGAAATTTAGAAAACCTGACTTCAGTTTGTAACTGAACTATACCAAACTATACTTACTTTAAATTTTCACCGCTAAATTCTTTATCAAGGAACTTTTCAAAATGTTCTCGGCCTACAGGGTCGGCAAGCAACTCCTGCAAACTGAAGGCCCATCTCTTGACGCGACGAGCTGATATGTCTTTTGCTAATTTTTCTAGATCCCACAACTCTGTATTATCATATATCCATGGGTTAGGATATTCCGGCGGTGTGAAAATCTGATCGTATTCTAAATACTGTTCATAGTATGCGATAAACCTAGAAAAGAAAACATTAACAGAATGTTTAACCGTATACCAGAGACATTCTGTCATGGATAACTTTTGGTCCATTTCCGCACTGTTCCAAATTGCTTCCACTCATTTTTCGACAGGAAAAAAAACGTAAAAACTGCAACGCGTAACGAATTCGTATAAAATTTCGTCAACGTATTTAGAACACACAGCAATTTGATACGCTAGTTTTTTTTATATATCACATCATTTTCATGGCTAAGATTTGAAAAAATCCTCATTAACGCGAGACTATTAAAATAGGGAGTAGAACAGGGTGGTATATAATAGGACAGTAAAAAATGTATATATTTACTCAAAACTTAAATATAGCATAAAATAAACGACTACACTTGACAACCATCATAAACCATGTTTCAGTATACGCTACACTCCTCTACTGCTGTTTCTTGGGTATCTAAACATATTTAAAAAAAAAAAAAACTTACGATTCGGCGGCTTTGGACACCTTAATATTTCTACGCTCCAATTGAGATTTAAGCTGAGCAATTTGCTTTTTAAGTGACTCGACAGTAGATTTGGGTTGCAGACCTGAAACAGACGGTGACAGTTTTGGAGGTCCTATTGTTAAATTTTTCAGCCCTTTCATTGGTTTGTTCATTTGGCACGCCTTTTTTATGTCAATCTCCGTAGTATTTACACATCCAGGCTGAAAAGGAATCAAAAATACATTGAATATAGGAAGGCATGTCATTTATTTTATCCCAATTTTCACCGCTACCACCTCTCACATCGGCCACTGATTGCAATGGCAAAAATGTACAAGCTGAGCTTTAAAATAAATCTCCACCTACCCTATTTCCCAGATTTGGCCCCTTGCACCGCGCCACGCCACGCTACACGCGGCGCCTTCGCTCATAAAAACTAACGCCAGATCGAATGAGGGCCGAAAATTTTTTTTTTTCATTTTTTTCAAACCTATTGTCGATAAGTGGTTAAGAACCTTATTAAATTCCAATTTGTTTATAATAATTTTTTTTTTTCATTATGCAATATTTTTTTTTTAATCATAATGTTTCTGGCCATTTTGTCTCAGTTTCTGAGTTATGAATTTTTGACAAAAAATTTACCTAAAACTTGTATTGTTTATAACAATTATAATAATCAACATCAACTGAAAATATATCATTGTTTTTGGATTTCCGAAAAGTCGGGTCGGAGGTGTTCCGTTTCACGAATTTTCACCCACGTTTTGATTTGTAACTTTAATCAATCTTCTAGTTCTTACCATTGGTCTATGAACGTCCCAAAAAGCTCTCTCTTGACTATCTAGTACTTTTCTTTCCAGCTTATCACGTTTTTTATCAACTTTACTTTGAGCTTCTGCCTGCATAAAAATGAACTCCCACTTTCTAGAGAACATTTTTTGCAATCTGGCCAGGTTCTCCGCCTCATAATCTGCTAATTCCAGTCTTGTTTTGTTTTGCATGGTCCTTTTACATAAATATACAGCTGAAAAAAGTGTTAACTATGTTATTTACCACAGCGCTCTCACCAATTTTAAAACTCTTCAAACATCTTGTAAAATACAACATTTTTAGTGTTCTGTACGGAAGAATTATAAGATCGCTTCGGTGTCTGTCTGTTCGTCTGTCACACCCGATTTTCTCCGAAACTATTTGACAGAAAGTTCAAATTTGGAACTAATATAGGAATCGATGGCCTCATCGGAGCTGTGTAGTTTTGAAAATTAAATTTTGACGTAAAAGGTTAGTTTTGGGGGGTGAAATCGGAAGTGAAAAAAAAATTTACCAGGCCATCGAGTGGAGTGTCAAATGAAAGCTAGTAAAAATACGAGTTCAAAAAAAAAAAAAAAATTGCGAAAAATCGCTGTCCCCCCTTATCTGGAAAAGTTCTGAGCAAAAAATTTTGAAAAAATCTGGAATGTTCTCCACGGGTGTAGATTAAACGAAAATTATCACGAGTGCATTACCTTTAATAATTCACATGGTCCATAAAAAAAAAAATCAAGGTCATCACTTTTCAGTAAAGATAGGAAAAACACTTTGTTGAAAACTCATTTGGGGTGTGTTTTGTGAAGTTACTGATCATTTGATACCGGCCAAGTTCAACTTGCACTTGGCCGGTTTTTTTAGTAACTTAATTTATATAAGAAATTTATAGGTGTTAAATGGATGTAGAAATAGGGCTTTTTTTACTGGAGTTTTTACTTCCCTTGCTAAAGGAGATTTTTGAGTTTCTTCACGTTTTAAGGTCCCTGGATCACGAAAAACAAAGTATCCGATTTCCGTCATTCTGTTGGCACGATAACTGTAGATCGATATGAGATATCGATTTTAAACTTGGTCTTCACATAGAATGGAATCTATAATTTTTAAGCTAGATTGCTTCAGGAGAAGAGGATAAAAGCGATTCATAAATTTAGTTTATGTTCTTTCCAGGTTTCTTGGAATCAAGCACAACTGTATTATTTTTTCATTATTTAGAAGTAATAAAGAACACCTCATATATAAGGTATCACAATTCCAGATTGTTAGAAGATGTATATGCAATGCTGCATTACATATCTAAAAGAAAGTTCATATCTGACCTGAACTAACTCAAATAATAGCACCATAATTCAAAATACAATAATTTCCTTTAGCAAGGAAACTAAAAGAATAAACCGAGACTAAAATACCTAAAAGGTTTTTAGACTGTATTTTAACAGTTTATGCCTTAACTAAAAATACTAAACTAATCATGTTCTTCTTGATGCACAGGGCACAATACTTGTAATTTAGAGGTTAAAAAAAAAGAGAGATAAAACAAATGAAAGCCCAGCACTGTCATAGTTCTAAAATACGTACTACATACAGTATTTTAAATGATGGGTACTTTATGATAAGATAATAAATAACCACAAAAAACTCTGACAAAAGTCAGAGATATTTACAACTGAAACGTGATATTTCCCTTTTAATATTATTTGTGTTAAAATTATTGATAATAATGGAGAAATAACACAATTTTCAGACTCCTCCAAGAACTCTAAAAAGGACACAACAAGATATATACGAAACAATTCCTCAAACTCCCTCTCTCACCTCATTAACTCTTTATATTTTTGGCCGTAAATAACTGAATAATAATGAAAAAATAACACGATTTTCAGATTCCACGACTCCAAGAACCCCGAATGAATGTCGGGGTTCTTGGAGATAGAACTAAGTCCTCTAGCACCCTCTACCACTCCTTTAACCACTTATAAGTTTGACTATTCATAAACTCACTTAAAATCTGATTATTATTTAAAGCACTATATGTGTACTAAATTTTAAGTCGATATATCATTTCGTTTCAGAGGCATAGTGCCAATAGACATACCAATGGAAATAAGGAACTATGTTTTTCATTATCTAGGGAGGGAGGATTGCAAATAATTCTATTCAACAATAACAGCAAACAAATAACGGAATTTTCAAAATTATTTCTTTTTAGTGTTCCGTACGGAACACTTATAGGATGACTTCAGTGTCTGTCCGTCTGTCTGTCTGTCACACCCGTTTTTCTCCGAAACTATTTGTGATAGAAAGTTGAAATTTAATAATCATATAGGAATTGATGGCCTCATCAGAGCCATGTAGTTTTGAAAGTTAAATTTTGACTTAAGAGGTTAGTTTTGGGGGGTGAAATCGGAAGTGAAAAAAAAATTTTTTTACTAGGTCATTGAATGTGGTGTCAAATGAAAGCTTGTGAAAACACGAGCAATATATATATATATATATATATATATATATATATATATATATATATATATATATATATAATGTAATACTTCCGCACACTTTTCTTCGTATTATTTTTAAAAAATCGCGAAAAATCGCTGTTCCCCCCTTATCTCGAAAAGTACTGAACAAAAAATTTTGAAAAAATTCCGGGACACTCTCCACGGGGTGTAGATTGAACGAAAGTTATCACGAGTGCATTACCTTTAATAATTTATCTGGTATATAAAAAAACAAAAATTTCAAGGTCATCAGTTTTCAGTAAAGATTGGAAACAAACTTTGTTCAAACCTCATTTAGGGTGTGTTTTGTGAAGTCACTGATCATTTTATACCTCCGTAACAAAATTTTTTTTTTAAGGAATCAACGTACAGAACACTAATTGCGCAAGTTCAACTTGCACTTGACCCGTTATTTTCTTTTATACAGATATAAGGCATTTCTTACGAGTAACAGTTAAAAGTAGCTTTGCTTGAAATTTTGAGAAATAATAGATTCATGCATTCACTGCTTCAATATAAAGATGGTTTACCGCGCCGTATAGCCATAATTAATACTAAAAGTTTCAGATATTTAACACGCAAAAGATAGGAACCCATACTTTTTCTTCAATCAAAAGCATGCGTTTTTTACAATCTTTGTTTTGGTTGCATTAAAAAGTAAAAAGTCACAAAAAAATATATACATAAAAAAATTACTTTGTTTTCCCTTGTTAAAAATATAAAGACGGTTTACCTCCTAGTTGTAAATAACCGGTCAAGTGCAAGTTGAACTTGCGCAATTAGTGTTCCGTACGTTGATTGCTTTTAAAATAAAAAAATTTTGTTACAGATGTATAAAATGATCAGTGACTTCACAAAACACACCCCAAATGAGTTTTCAACAAAGTTTGTTTTCAATCTTTACTGAAATCTGATGACCTTGAAATTATTGTTTTTTTTTTAAATACCAGAAAAATTATTAAAGGTAATGCACTCGTAATAATTTTCGTTCAATCTACACCCCGTGGAGAATATTCCGGAATTTTTTCAAAATTTTTTGATAAGTACTTTTCGAGATAAGGCGATTTTTCGCGATTTTTTAAAAATAATACAAAGAAAAGTGCGCGCAAGTATTACATTATATATACATTTTTTACTCGTGTTTTCACAAGCTTTCATTTGACACCACACTCGATGACCTAGTAAAAAATTTTTGTTTTCACTTCCGATTTCACCCCCCAAAACTAACCCCTTAAGTCAAAATTTAACTCTTAAAACTACATGGCCATCAGTTCCTATATTATTACCAAATTTCAACTTTCTATGTCAAATAGTTTCGGAGAAAATCGGGTGTGACAGACAGACAGACAGACACCGAAGTGATCTTATAAGTGTTCCCTATAAGTAATACCCTGAAAACCAAATTATTTAACGTCTTTCTCTAACATAATGCTCTCTCTCCGTTTTCTCCTAAGAAATACCCTAAAAATAAACATAAAAATTCACTGTCTCTTAAACTTCTCAGCATTTTATTGAACTACCTAAAAAAGACCTTGAAGATATTTGAATACAAAGAACATTAAGATATCTGTACCATAATCAGTATTTTCTGGTTCCCAGCAGTTTGATGGCCAAAAATATGGAGTTTGAAATCTATAAAATGTCCCATCATTTTTAACAGTAAGCATATGATCATCTATGGGAAAAAAATAACCATGAGAAGCTATTAAATGAGCTAAATGTAAAGCTTCCTGCTGATCTTCTACATCTAAATTTTTCATCATCCATGCTATCAAATCAGACCCGGTAAAAACGGATGGAATTTTCGTCATAAATGACTTTACAGTTCGTACTGGAACACCTGTGGTCTCATCTTGCATTTTTTCAATGATTTTTTCCATCTGAAAAACGACGAAAAATAATAATGACGTTAAATTACCTACTTTGGTACATATACAACATACAAAATTATAAATAAAACATATCATTAATATATACAACTTACCTTTTTGTACAGTAAAATATTGGGAGACTCATCGGAAATAAGGGGCTGTTGTAAGGAAGTAGTCTCTTCATTTACAGGCTGTATACTACAGCCTGAAGTGGATGGATCTGGCTTGCGTTTAGTAGCAGCCTTGTCTGAATTCATAGTGACCATATTAGATGTTACGGAGGAATGACTTCCCCCATTTTCTGAAATAAAAAAAATTAACTGGAAGGGTAAATTACACAAATAGAGAGTAATTATGAATTATGAAAATATTTTTGCAGTTTTCAGACGGTACCGCTTTTATAAAGAGAATTTCAAGATTTATAGGGTTCATTAATTACGCCTGACCATATTTTCAAACAAGTTAGAATTTCTGTTATAAATTCTGTTTTTCATAACGAGCAAAATCCGTACTTTTAGTTTAAAAAAAACGCAGCTAATAGTATGTATAAAATAAAAGATGTCTTTACTGTTCAAGAAGTTATATCGGGCATCGTCTTATTTCCTGAAATTTGAAAAAATGTTTAAAAGATAATTTAAAAAGAACATAACAAAGACTTAAAACTGTTTGATAATAGCAGAGAATGAGGTGTTTTATCTTTAAAGGAGATTAGACAGCAAATTTGGTATACAAAGCATACAAGTTAGTTGGGTATTTTAGTTTAAATCACATAGAAAAGGTACAAAAGGTGTGAATTTAGATATAGATAATGTAAGACAAGAAGGCCATTGGTTTTCTTCTAATAATTTGTAACTGTAATAAAGAACGTGAGAAAATGGCATTATGTACTTTAACTTTTTTATTTCCTTGCTAATGTTGCATTCATGACAAAAAATAACACTCTCGAGATATTTCTATTTCTTCGCGTTTTAAGATCCCTAGAGCACGAAAAATGTAGTCTATTGCTCGGCCTGTTTGCTGACACAATAACTTTCGAACGAAATGACGTATCGGTTCCTAATTTGGTATATATATATATATATATATATATATATATATATATATATATATATATATATATTATATATATATATAATACCTGAAATAAGAATGGAACCTATAGTCCTTGAGTGAGGGCCATTAAATTTTGTAATTTTCCTTTTCATCAGATTTTCTGGTTTTTTCGTTGAGATGATGAACAAATTTTAATTATAATTATTTAGAGTTGAAGGTGTCAAAGGGGTGGGGAAGGATATTAGAGGAATTGCTTCGTACATATTGTGTTACACATATTTTTTAGCGTTCTTGGAGATGAGGAACCTAAAAATTATGTTATTTTTAAGGCCAAAGGGTTAACAGAGTGGGTAGGGGTTAGAGGAGTTGTTTCATATATATATATATATATATATATATATATATATATATATATATATATATATATATATATATATATATATCATGTTATGTGTACTTTTTAGGGTTCTTAGAGTCAAGTAATCTAAAAATTGTGCTATTCTTCATTATTTTAAATTAATTGTCATCAAATCTATCAGGGGTTAATGAGGTGGGGGAGACTGTTAGAGGGGCTGGTTCATATTTATTGGGTAATATATCTTTTCTAGGATTTTTAGAGTCGAAGGATATAAAAATTGTATTGTTTTTTTTGTAAGAACTTTTAGCAGAAATAGTATGTAGTGGAAAAAGTTCAAGTTTCTTGGTTAATATCTTACCATGTACTTGGATTACACATTTTTTAGTCTGAGAAAGTCAAATTTAGTAAATATTTTAGAACTATGTGTTTGTAATGGGTGAATGACTTTTTAATAAGGACGAATTTTTGACAATTTTTTGATATTTTCATAAAATAATACATTAGGTGTAATTCTATTATTATTCTTGGGACTCTTAAGAGGATTATAAAGTAAAGATTTCCGAGATTCCACATTTTTTCATACTACTTAATAAGTTTTTTAAATTAAAAATTAAGAATTTTGCACCTTCATGAAATAAAAAGTCAAATTAATTACATTTTTTAAGCTACGTAAGTTCTCTGGCCATTTAAGGATATTTCTTTATAGCAATGTTATAGAAAAAAGTGAAGTTTTCAAGAAGTTATGCAATGTATCTCAAAAGCAGCAAAACATAATTTGTTAAAAATACACTTTTTAAGGTTTGAAGCATACAAGATATGTTATTCTCTAAATAAAGAAAACTCCATTCAAAAATGCAATTGACTCGATCGTTACTTGATGAAAGTACATCTTATTCAATTCTGATAGTGGAAAATTTTCCACTATCAGAATTCCATACAAAATAGTAGAATAAATAATAACTTTATAGTCTCTTTAAAGTAAGATATCTATTTTTTAGGCCTCCCTGATCTTTCTTACATAGTTTCACTATTTGAAATAAATTTTGAATGTTCTCGAAGAATACTGATTTCTAATTTTCTTGCATTCTTATTTCAGTTAATTATTAAGAAAAGAAAGAAAATATAAATAAAAAATCTACAAATACAAGTATTATTTAAGAGTATTTCCAAAAAAAAAATACTAAATGAGATATAAAAAACAAAATGTGTAAATGAAAACACATACAGGCACTTCACAGACAGAACTTCAACCAGAGTACTTATACCTACATCATTTTATACTATTTCCTTTAGCGATGATCATGGAGGTTAGGCTGTTTAGGGGTTTTTAATTTAGTTGCTAGCTAGCTAGCTAGGTGCTAAGTCTCTCCACAACTACTACTATTACTCCTATACTACTTTGTAATAATAATTTGAACATGTTCTGTGTTATAACTATAATTACAATGTTAAGCCCCAAAGTTTTGGAGTTTTACTAAATAAACCAATAGTAGAACATAAATATAAACCCAACAGAAAAAGAAAAAAGAGTACATCAGTTTTACCAATGTATCAAAGATATAAATGTTTGCTAGTCTTATTGTCTTACTAGGACAACAAAAATATTTAAAACCTCTATTAATTATCTAGTAGCACTAAAGCAAAAGCAATAAAATTGAAACGATACCTCTTTGAAACCTGGGCCAAAAGGTCTTGTAAAGGATATTTAATTTTTATAAACCTTAGTGCTATCACCCCTGGTTCAGAAAATATGAATATTTTTAAGATAAGGCTTAGAGTTTTACTATAAAAAACAAGCCGAACATAAATGTAAAACAAGCAGAAAGAGTGTATAATAATATAAGTAGCTCATCTTGACCAAAAAAGGAGTTACATTCTTTTACCCATGCATCAAAGGCTAAAATAAGTTTTCATTACCTAGTCTGATTTTTTTAATAGAATAACAACAAGACAATTTAAATCAACATTTATGAATAATTTAGGCTTGCAGAGAATTAAATACAAATATCCAAAACTACAGAGTAACAAAAAAGGATTTTAAATAACCCTTGGCACCCCAATAATACATTTTAAACTAGCCCCACAGCAATACAATTCAATGAATACCTTGTTAAAAATTGAACCGAAAAGCCTTGTAAAGGACGTTTCACTTCCTGCATATTGAATAAGCTGATTTTTTAAAGAAAATCTATGTTTTTTCCAGTTCAGACATTTTCAATATAACACAAAATAATGGCAAAAACAAATTCACTCAATGTTTACTTTACGAGCCTTTATTAACTTCCCGGGCTACACCATCGATATTCCTAGCCCCTGCTATTTTCCCATTTCCCCTCGGCATTACATCGTTCATTTTCGCCATTTTCTCGTGGGAAATTTAAATTTTCATCACTCATACTTACTGTTTTTTGGGTTCCTGAATATTTTAAACATATTATATGGCCCCTTCTGAGACAAAATTATTATTTAAAAACATTTTTATTTGTCCAATAACCTAAAATTTTCTATTTATTTTAAAAATTAGAGGATCATCCTTGAATTTTAAAACTGAAAATGGGGGTGACTTTATACTACAATAGTAATGTCACGCGTGCGTTAAAAGTTGATTGGTTAAGCTTGATATGACGTCCTTGAGCCGAGGAACAAAGGCAACCAATTTACTAAAGATTGATTGTATATACAGTTGCCTATATTAATTGTGTCGAAATCTAATAGTCAAAAGCTAGACTTCAAGCATTTCATATTTTATTGATTCCATATCCTAAATTATGAAAAGACGGTGTCGAAAAAAATGTGGTGAAAATGTAACTATACTGTACAAATATTTGTTTGAGTGAACGCACAAAGATATTTCGTCTTATTCAATGCTTTCATCTTTTATCTCCAAAATTTAATGACTAGCTCTTACAATTTGCCTTGATATTTTTAAAATTAAGAAAGAAAAGCTTAAAAATTACCCCAAATATGAGCCGATTACTGTTCCAGAGTTATGTGTGACGTAAATTGTGCACATGTTGGTACGCATTAGTACACGTGTTATGTCTGGATTTTTTTCAAAGGCGCAACTGTATATATTTTTATACAATTTCAGGGATTATAAAATGTTCTTAAGCCTTCGATTACAGGGAATAAATAGTAAAAAAATATTATCAAGGGGTAGCACATCTATCTATAGAGAAAAATCTAGTACTTTTGCACCTTTTTCTTCTCAGTTTTTACTTTTTCTAAAATCGAGATGGCAACACTGATTTGATTACCAAATGACATATGACATTTCCGAAATGATGGTGCAAAACTCAAGTTTTCAGCAGTTAATTTGTTTTTAGGTAGCCGATTAAAAATATTATTGTAATCTTGGTTGTAAAAACAGACTCAACTTTCAAAAACCCAAACTAACTATTTGGAGCTGAAGAACTAGTGATAAATTAACCACAATAATGGCACAAGCAAAGGCTGAAGTTCCAGCTAAAGTAGAGACAAAAAAAGAAACTGAAGAGGATAAAAATGAATTGGTAAGCAAGAATGTTTTAATATTTACAGGCCAAATAATTTATATTTTTTTTCATTAATTTCAGTCTGAGGAAGATAAACAGCTCCAAGATGAACTAAACCTTTGTGTGGAGAGACTAACAGTAAGTTAACCTAAAAATCGCCAAGTCACTTAGAACTTATAAAACTAATTTGTTTTTTTTTTTTAGGAAAATGATGAAAATCTGTATCTTTCCGCCTTAAATGTCCTTTCAACAAAAATTAAAGCATCAACCACATCAATGACATCCGTACCAAAGCCTCTCAAATTCATGAGACCTCATTATGATACCATGAAGCAAGTATATGAAAAAATTAAAAATCCCAATGTAAAAAAGGTCTGTGCTGATATAGTTTCTGTGTTGGCTATGACAATGGGAGATGGTCGAGAATGTCTCAAATACAGACTGTTATCTGACTTGGATAAAATTGGAGAGTGGGGACATGAATATGTTAGGTATAGATCTCATACTAAATTTATATCTGGAACTTGGTGGTTTTTAAGAATATTTTAGTGTTCTGGAAAGTACTATAAATAAACCTTAACATTTTTCAACATAGGCGACATAACAACTATGTAATAAGCTTATATTTTGAAGGTATTGGTCATAGTAATAGTAATTGTAGTTTTCTAAATTTTAATTTAGAGTGAATTAGAAGTGTAAAAATTATTGCTCACAACTATGAACAAATAGTCCTGCATTACTTGATTTTTTAATTGTGATAGCACCTCTTAAATTTTATCTATCAGACCAATTTAATTTCCTTTCTTTTTTAGGTCAAATAAATGATCTAAATAAAAAATTTGGTTTCTCTTATTGGTATAAAGACAGTAGTTTTTGAGAATATACATTGGTAAAGATATAATACAAATAAAAAGCATTTTTAGTTAACAATTTTTCTAATAATTTGAATGATTTTAGTAGTTGGAAAGTGTAATTTCTTGTAAAATTTCAGGTAGTAATGTATATTCTTTGTTGTGAGGAACTCGTATCCCATATTTATCTTACAACTTTTATTTGTAAGGGAAGTAATTCTTTGTTTTAGACATTTAGCTGGAGAAATAGCAGGTGAATGGGCTGAAAAAGATGTAGACGATAGGGATGTAGAGAATAAACTTATTCAACTGGCGAAACAGATTGTCCCTTACAATATGGCCCATAATGCTGAAGCTGAAGCTTGTGATTTACTCATGGAAATTGAAAGGCTTGACCTACTAGAACAATATGTTGATGAAAATATTTATCCTAGAGTTTGCCTGTATTTAACCAGGTAAATTCATTTTCATTTCCAATTTTAAAAGTGTATTATAGTATGTGTATATGTTTAATATTTTGTTGTTTCAGCTGTGTACCTTATGTAGCAGATCCTGAAAACACAACTCTTTTACAGACTGCTTTATTACTATTTAGAAAATTCAACCAATATCCTCAAGCATTACGTTTAGCTATGCAACTCAATGATCATGCTCTTATTGAAGAAATATTTCTTTCTTGCAATGACACGTAAGTTTAACACCAAACCCAATACCAGTTAAACATATTTTTAGTTGTGACTTTACTAGAGGAGAATATAATTTTTTAGTTTTCTACCTGGCTTTAAAGGAAAATATATATATATATATATATATATATATATATATATATATATATATATATATATATATATATATATATATATATATATATATTCTACATAGCCTCAACAGTACTGCATTTGATCCAGATCAAATTGTTTAATTCCATTCAAAAAAATTCTTTTGTTTGTGCCTTAAAAAAATGAGGCTACAGCAGTTTTCAACTTATCATCTAAGAGAAATTTCTGCCACTGAGGTCTTTCGTCAGATGGTTGAACAAAATAGGTTGCAAGGTATTAAATCAGGCTTACTGGTTGAATGTTGTTACTTGGTAATGGCTCAAACTGCACAAGCAGGACTCCGCAGTTCTTGTACAAAAGCAAAATTTTAATCCTCTATGAATTTGGATGTTTTTCTCTAATGGCCTGCTTCAGACTGTAGATCATCAATCATCTTCATTTACTGAAAATATTTTTCCATATAGTCAGTAGGCAAAATTCATATGGAGTCTTAAAAACACTGCCTTCAACTTTCCAAAAGACGCTGAGTTTTCTTCTTTGGAGGTAGCGGCCTCTTATGAGCCCATTACGTTGACTGCTGCTTATTTCGAGAATCTCAAAAGAACATCCAAGTCTAGTTGGATGGGACAATTCGCGAAAAATACCTTATCTTTCTCTAAAGCAGTCAACTTTTCTTCAGATATACCATAAAAGCTACAAAAGACAACGAACTAGTAATTTGACCTTCCATTCAAATTTTTAGTACTATTTTCAATGAATTCTAACATCTCATAAACCTGTTTAAAATCTATCTATTGAACATTTAAATTTAATTTTAGAACCATCCAAAAACAACTGGCCTTTATGTTAGGTCGTCAACAAATCTACATCGAAATCCCTGAAAATACGTCAGAATATGAAGATCTTACAGAAATTATGGCCAATGCCACTTAAACAATCATTTCTTGAACTTGGCTCGGGAATTAGATATTATGGAACCCAAAACTCCTGAAGATGTATACAAATCACACTTAGAAAATACGAGACCATCTTTTGGAGGGAGTCAAGTGGACTCTGCAAGGCAAAATTTGGCTGCTAGTTTTGTGAATGGTTTTGTAAACGCAGCTTTTGGCCAAGACAAGCTTTTGATGGAAGACGGTAATAAGTGGCTCTACAAAAACAAGGAACATGGAATGCTTAGCGCTACCGCATCTCTTGGTTTGGTACTTCTGTGGGATGTTGATGGCGGTCTAACTCCCATTGATAAATATCTTTACTCTTCAGAAGATCATATCAAATCTGGTGCACTCTTGGCTTGTGGCATTGTTAATTGTGGTGTGAGAAATGAATGTGACCCAGCCCTAGCTCTTTTAAGTGACTATGTACTACATAACGCTCCTATAATGAGAACTGGGGCAATCCTAGGGCTTGGCTTAGCTTATGTAGGATCCAACCGTGAAGCTGTTCTCAGTTTGCTATTTCCAGTATTTTCTGACCCTAAATCTAATATGGAGGTGATAGGAATGGCCGCTTTAGCATGTGGTATGATTTCAGTAGGATCAGGTAATGCTCAAGTTACGACCACTATTATGCAAACTTTGATGGAAAAATCTGAAGCTGAATTGAAGGATACCTACGCCAGATTTTTACCTTTGGGGCTCGGTTTGTGTCATTTGGGAAAACAGGAGAGCATAGATACCATAATTGCTGCTTTAGAAGTTATTCCTGAACCTTTTAGGTAAGATATGATTAGAACAGATGTAAAAAAACAACACTTCATAGCTTTAATGAAATGTGAAATTAAACTAGTTGAACTGATCTTATGATCTTAAAATCATCATAGTATTGTTATTTATAGTATGTAAAGTCCATTCAGTCATATACCATTTTGTCTCACATACCTAATAACCCTGCTCCATATATATTATGAGGGGGTAGTAACACGGGGTCAAACTTAACAAAGTTTCAACAGCTAGTAAAAAAATGTATTTTAATTATCAATTACAAAGATAAAAATAGTATCTACAATAAATATATTATTTGAAATGTTTCATTAAACGGGAAAATAAGAAAAAAAAAATTAACATTTATTTAGATCTAATTTGTCACTGACATAATTTAAATTTATTATGATTGTGCCAATATCATTCTGTACAGAAGTGTGGGTTTTTTGAACTTTAATGATATAAATATGAATATTTCCAACTTTTCAGGGGGATTTCATTTACAACCTTCTTTATTAAATGTATAACATTTGCACTTAAAGTTGGAATTGTATTTTCAGCTCCTATTCCTATATTATTAACCAGAATACCATGTATGTTTTATGGGAATAAAAATGCAGTAATATGGCGGCAATCTTAAAATAGTATGACCCATTTCTTCTGCCATATCATCACAAACATATTCTTTGATATTATATTCCTTAAGTACCTATGCCAAATCAGATTCTCTTTGAAATATATGTCATTTGTTAAAAAGAATTTTTATATATATGTTTTTATTTGTCGACTGTAATAACTAGCATTGTCAGAGATGATAGCTTTATTTCCTGGAACGTATTTTAAAAGACAAGCTTTAAAATAGTTTTCAAAAGGCTCGGCGGTAGTATCTTCTTTTATAGGCATAGGACACACACTGTAAGGAATCCTTATATCTCTACAGAGGACACGTGTGCTAAAAAAGTGATTTATGTTAGTCTTGAATCACTGTAAATGGAACTTGGTGAGTAACACAGTCCTGTCAAATCATTCCAGAGGAGTGAAGTTCTCCATATAAAAGACTACTTGAAAAGGGTTGTACGAGTAACAAGCTGACTCTCATACGGATGTGAGGTATTAGTGCGACGTATATTCCTAGTATGCACCGCTCTGGGAGGAATTAAGTGGGTTACATCCAGTAAACACTTTCCATGAAAATACTTGTAGAGCAGACTCAAGTCGCCAACCGTTCTTCAATATTCCAGGGAATCAAGGTTACAGCTTTCTTCAGAATAGAATCCAACAAATGCAGTGTATTTTTAGAAGCAAACAGTCTTGATTTAAAGATTCGAAAATCTTAATATTTTTAGCTGATAAGAGTAGACAATTCGAGATTCATCCGTTCTCTCAACTAGCTTGTATTATTGTGATCACTGTCCCTTTGAAGGAGCGTAAATGATGGCTCGATTTTCGACTCTAACTTTGGATAGATTACAGATATTTAAACTTTAATATTCTCAATCTATGAGATTCCATCATAATTTTTCTTGTGTTTATTAACTGGTACTTTAAGTACCCATCTTTAGCAGGGCGGTGTAGAAGCTACTTCTGTGCATGATAAATTGGTTTCGTCGATATTTAAACACGATTTTAAAGCATCCAATGTAGGAACACTGTTGTATTTGAACATTTGTTACACTTTTCTTCCAATGAGGTATTTTTCACTTTCAAAACACTTTGGTTGACCAGCATTTTGTCGGACTTTTCTACCCAAACATGTACTTTGAACAATATCGCGTAGCGTGTATATAGGTACTTTTTTCATGTCGTTTGTTTGTTTTACAGCATTTACATTATCACAGCTTCTTTTCATTAGCCATTCTCAGGTATTTTTTGTAATTTCTTTTGCGCCGGAGGATAAATGTTTTCTGAAATACTTAGAAGAAACAATTTCGGATATCCCGCTCGTTAAAGGTCTATAAGTATCTTTTTATTCTTATCTAATTCTCCCTATTAACACCAAAATGTGTTAACTCTCTCAGAACTTTTACCAAATTAAGCTCAATTTCTCTGGTATATGTTTGAACGGACTTTATAATAAATGACTCTTAATAAGTATAAATTCTGTGGCGTTAATTGCAGGTCCATGGCAACAACTATGGTAGACATATGTGCATATGCAGGAACAGGAAATGTTCTTAAGATTCAGCATTTGCTTCACATATGCTCTGAACACTATGAACCTTCAGAAAGCTCTGAAAAAGATAAAAAGAAAGACGATAAGGATAAAAAAGAAAAATCAGATGAAAAAGAAAAAGATTTATCAGCAAGACAAGCCATTGCAGTTATTGGTATAGCTTTAATCAGTATGGGTGTGAAGACATTGGAAGTGAAATGGCTTTCAGAACTTTTGGACATTTATTGAGATACTGTGAACCAGTTATTAGAAGGGCAGTACCATTAGCTTTGGGACTAATTTCAGTCTCAAATCCCAAACTAAGTATTTTAGATACTCTAAGCAAATTTTCTCATGACAGTGATGCCGAAGTAGCCCACAATGCAATTTTTGCTATGGGTTTGGTTGGTGCTGGTACCAACAACGCAAGGTTAGCTGCAATGTTAAGGCAACTTGCACAATATCATGCCAAAGACCCGAATAATCTTTTCATGGTTCGAATTGCCCAAGGTTTGACACATTTAGGAAAAGGAACATTAACGCTCAGCCCATATCATAGTGACAGACAACTTATGAGTCCTGTAGCTGTTGCTGGTTTAATGGCCACACTTGTAGGATTTTTGGATGTTAAAACAAGTAAGTCATGTGTCCCTACTATTTGCCCATTCATAAACTCTATCCTAGACTGGGCATAAAATACAGCAAGTTTTATTATTTATTCTTGTTGGATTTTACATATACGTGGTGCAATCTAAAAGTTTCGGGACTAACACCAAAAAATCTGAAGTCTTTAGATTTCGTGACTCCTGTCGGTTTCAAAGTCTTTCACCTGAATATAGCGGTCCAACTATTTTTTCCACTGGTCAAACATTTTTTTTTAAAGGTGATGCTGTCACTACATTCAGCTCCGCCTGCGATTTGTATTGTATTTCCTGTACCGTCTAGAAGAGGCTACCCTTTAACTTCACCTGCATGTGAGGAAACAACTCAAAGTCACAGGATGCCAAATCTGGCGACTACAGAGGGTTAGAGATGACAGTTATGGAATTCTGCACAAAGAACCGTGTCGTGATGCAGGAGGAAACTCCTCTCGCTCCAAACTCGTTTTCTAACTATCTAAAGTCCATCAAAGACGCTCGGAATTATTTGGCGGCGGTCTTCAAGAATATTTTGTTAAAAATTGACGATGACTTCAGGCGTGATTGTAGTCAAAGGTATTCCGAAACGCTCGTCGTCTTCTACGGATATTCGACCGCGAAAACTAGTCGAAAATTTTCGTACGACTCGGGGTTCTGTCCCTAAATAATCTTTTCAAGAGTTTAAAACAAAAGTTTAAGGACATGCGCTGCCCTTTTTTCGTATTCAAAACCGGACATACAGGACAAACGTGATACAGGACAAACTGCTGCTAAAAAAAGTCTGTCTGCAATTTTAAATTTATTTTTAGTACCGCTGATAGTCGTACAAAAAAGTAAATTTGCAACGAAATTTTTTTTATCTTGTAGTTATACTGGGAAAATCTCACTACCTTTTGTACACTTTGGCAGCAGCAATGCAACCCAGAATGTTGGTTACATTCGATGAAGACCTTAACCCATTACCAGTACCTGTGAGAGTTGGTTTGGTAAGTTGTTTAATGTTTAAATTATTCTTGAGAAGCTGCGAAATGGCTGGTGTTTGTAATTATTCTAATCAGTATGGGAATTTTGCCAAATTAAAAAAAACCTATTGTGATCTATAGAATAATTAGTTAAATTAAATTGATAAAAATGTATTAAAATTAGTGTCGGTATCCGAATGGATTACTTGACTAAGCAACTCAGTTAGGATCAAGAAACATCATTTTACATATAAGATTCTTGCTCTTTTGTTTAGCCATTAGAAAGTATCTGAATAAGTCAGTAACAGAGTTGGTTGTAAGTATCGAGTTTAATACTGTATTTTAATTTATAAGTGAAATATGTTAAAAAAAAATGCAGAAAAGTATGTAGTTTTGCACTTGCATCAAAAGTCTAGAGGCCCAAGAAATGGAACAAAACATGACATGCCTTGGTCTGATGAACTACAGAAAACTTTCGGTCTAATTAAATTTAAATCACTCACGATGTTTCATATATCACATGTCATTCCTCTTGCCAACGCAACTCTCTATTTGCACACAAATAACCTCAATTGCTGTTCTTAACAACTTTCTTTTATTCTTTAGGCTGTAGATGTGGTGGGTCAAGCAGGTAAACCAAAAACCATCACTGGGTTCCAAACCCATACAACTCCCGTTTTGTTAGCACATGGAGAGAGGGCAGAACTGGCTACAGAAGAATACATTTCTCTTACACCAATCATGGAAGGATTTGTGATATTAAGAAAAAATCCCGATTTTAATCCATAGTTTATTTATTTCTTAAGATCTACGTTATTATTTAAGTTCAGAATTTTGTATTTTCGATGAGTTTTCTGCCGTAATAAAATATATTTATAAACCATTATGGCTTTTTTTAAATCCTATTATTCCACATTATGTATGTAAAATAACTTCCTAGCTGTTCATCTGTTGAGGGTTATGTCCGTCGGATATGGAAATTTGGCCTCAGCGTTAGAACCAGAACGCCAAGAGAACAGATTTTATTTATTTATTTATTTTATTTATATATATATATATATATATATATATATATATATATATATATATATATATATATATATATATATATAAGCTGTCGGCATTTACTGTGTGGAAAAAAAAAAACCGTTCCTGGCCTAGTGACAAACAAGGCATTTTTTTTATTTATTTATTTATTTATTCATTCCTTTATTGCCATCAAGATTACATAACGTAAAAAAGCAACGTCACAAAAAAGTAGAATATATGCATATAGGCAACAAAATATCAGACACCGTACAGAGAACAAAATCTTACAACTATTGATAACTAAAATTATTGATCAAAATTAAAAGAATAGAAACATTTTGAGAGAGCAAACCTTTTTGCTTCCCTTTTGCAGGATAGCCGGAAGGTGGACCCCTCAGGGGCTAGAGAAGGAAGATTTTTTTCTAGTACGGGAAGTGACGTCCCCGAGGGTCCCGAGTCTCGTGTCGTAAGGTTCAGTCCCCTCTGTCAGTCCTGTTATTTGTTCTCATGCGCAATCTCAAGCTGTAAGAGACCGTGGTGAAGAGATGGATGGCCCAGCGCTTAGATGGGTCCCGAACGGTTCCCTCGGGTACCGGGCGACCTCCGTTGTAAATAGCCTTACCCCAGTATCCGAGCTCTGCTGGGGCTGACCAGAATTTCTCTCGATTCGTGGGAACTCTCGTGAATCTTAACTCTAACCCTATACAAGAATATACTCCTTGATCAGTGCTGTTTTGGCTTGGGAGTGGCAGAGGTTTCGCCGAAGTCCCATTTGGAATTATTGACGCTTACTGGTCAGTAGTTGACGGTAAACGGATTGACGTGACAGAGTTTGCCCTCAACTAAAAGAAGATTGATCAATGAATATACTCCCAGACCTACAAGAAAACACATTTCTCCACCCAGGGAATCCCCACTCACTAATATGAATTTAGAAACAAAATTGATAACATCGAAGTGTCTATCATTGAAGAAAAGAATGTGTAATTTTCTTATAACTGTCAGCAACTAAAATCCGGAAAAAAGTGTTGATGGAAGTAAGAGTGGCTGTATGTGTACTCCCTCTCCCTTTAAACTGTTGTATTTGCCCTTAATCAATGAATGTTACAATCGGGAAGTGAGCATAGACAACTAAAAATACAACCCATTGTAAATGGGTCGCTTATAGAGAATTATATTCCTTTGGCATTATAGCCAGAAAGTGGCTATCAATGATGACACCATTAGCATTTTTTATTAGAAAACGCCATACAAATTTTTGCCTTTAAATTTAATTTTCCCCTCGGGGGCCAGGGTAGTTTCTGACTTCCCTGGTACGGGATTGACAACCCCGAGGTACCCGAGTCCCGTTGTGTTCGTCTGTGTCCGTCTTGCTTGTTCTGTTTCATATTCATACATGTCACACCGGAATTCCAAGATGTGAGATACCGTGTTGATGGGATGAATGGAGTGAGTCATTAACAGTTCCCTCCGGACACCAGGCGACATCCGGTTGTATATAGCCTTACCGTGGTAACCGGGCGCTGCTACGGCTGACATTTATATCCCAGGATACTCGTGGGAATCATATGGCATTCCAAAAAACTTACTCTGATTTTCCTCCCCTTACCGGTATCAAGAGGCCGAAAATTGAGCATGAAATTTCACAACCAATTAAAATTTTTGATCGTTTTTTTTTGTTTATCAAAATATCCTTGAACGAAATTACTTTTAAAAACACATCCCCATTTTTATTACACAGAGCTTTGCAAGCGAAATTTGGCTCGTTGTCCGATATTAGAAAACTGCCGGATGGCTCCATCCTCATAGAGGTCACCAATGACAAGCAGTCTGAAACTGCCGCCAAGCTAAATAAACTCCATGATTTCGATGTAACTGTCTCCCCCACAAAACCTTAAATACTGTCAAGGGAATAATCTCTTGCCAGGACCTTGAAAACTGCACAAATGAAGAGATCCTCGAAAATCTGAAGGATCAGGGGGTTACAGAAATATATAGACTTCCCCAGAAAAAAGAAATTAGCAAGCCATCTCACACTTTCATTATATGTTTCAAACTGCACCAACTACCCCCCAAAATATACGCAGGATGGTACGCCCTTCGTGGGAGACCCTACATCCCGCCTCCCATGAGGTGCTTCAACTGTCAACGCTTTGGACATACGGCAGCGAAATGTTCCCATAATCCTCTCTGTCCCTCGTGTGGGCACAACAGTACCACAGATTCATCTTGTATAGATACTCCTACATGCATTAACTGTTCTGAGAATCACTCGCCCAGATACAAGGGCTGCCCCAAATTTCGCCAAGAGTTCGAAATTCAAAAATTGAGGACCTTGGAAAAATTATCTTACTTCGAAGCAAAAAAGAAGTTTTTTGCTTCCCAAACACCTTTCTCCACTTCCTTTAGCATGCTGGCTAGAGGACTAGTCAGTGTCATCAACTCTTGTGAGAACAACAAAGATAACATCAGGAAATTTTGAGAGAAGTCAATCTTATAGTATAACTTCAAAATTAATCACAGCTAATTAGCACATTGGGCGCTAAATAACCAAGATATTGACGCGCCCTAAACCCTAAATATCTACCTATCTATCTAAATTTAATTTTGATGTTTGTAATCGACGCTTTAAAATTCTGTTA
The DNA here is from genome assembly GCA_019049505.1 of Pachyrhynchus sulphureomaculatus. NCBI lineage: Eukaryota > Metazoa > Arthropoda > Insecta > Coleoptera > Curculionidae > Pachyrhynchus > Pachyrhynchus sulphureomaculatus. Next base: position 9,250,450 of record CM032450.1, read on the forward strand.
GATTAGGCATAGCACGGTATAAAATTCCTTAAAATTAAAGTAACAAATAGGTATTTTAAATATTGCTTATTATCCTTTAATTAATATAAAAATGTGGTTGAACAGTGGTCACTCTAATATTAAAATTATTTTATTTAAATACCTTTCTGTAAAACAATAAACTAAAAAAAGTAAATTTTACATATAATTGTGTTAAATCTAATAACTAGACTATTATTATTTATAACTAATTACAAAAGAGTTATATAAGACTAGAGTTAATTTATAACCTTAACTTGTAAATTTTGTGTTGGCACACTTAAGTATTCCAAGTTTTCCTTCCAATATGTAAGATTTGTTTTGGGAATTTCAAAACAAGGAATATTGTAATTATCCTTTCTAGGCGTAGCCATAACTGACGGTTGAACCCAGTCCAAAAAATCAGCATTATCGCAAATAATTCCGGCTAAACTAGTCTTTCTAATTTCGTCCAACTGTTGCAAAGAAAAGCTCTGTGGTTTTTGGGGATTCTCATACCAAAATCGATCTCCGTGCTTTATTCGTATGAACTGATCCAAAATAAGACATGTTAAGGTAGGGCCTAAAATACTTCCTTCGATTGGTCTTTCGCTAAGAGCTCCTGTATATAGGTCTATATCCTCTACGTCCCTAAAAACATAAAGTTTATTCATGCAGCAGTTTCAAACCAGTCAGAAGAAATATGGCTGATGGAACAGCCTAGTCTTCTTAATAAGACTGGTTCTCATTGCTTTTAAATCCTTTGCTTTACCAGCAAGTTGATAGATAATTAAAATTGTTAGCGCAAAGTTTAAAAATCAGAAAACCGGCGGCTTGCAAAGTTGAGAGTGGGAAAAGTCAGTAGAACAAAACATAGATAATATATGATAGTAGCAGATAATAAGAAAACAAGGATCCATTTACGGGCGGATCAATTCGTCAAAAAAATCTATTCGGACAGGTAGGCTGATCTGTCTAGTCTTCAGTTACAGTACAGTCATGGCTGGGTTCTGGTTCTGCAATCCCGAACTAATGGGTTCGTCTAGTATGAAAGATAAAAAATGTATCGTATGTGCTAAAAGAGAATAACTAATACATAATTTGCCCCAATAATCTTACCTAAATATAGCCTTAATATCCTCTAGTGCTGACTGATCCATAACACTAGTCAGACTGTCAAAATACTGTGTTTTCCCGAGACCACAATGCTCTTTCCAATAAACATATCCTTTCAATCCATGATCTCTCCCCCTTTGAATATTAAGAGTGACCAAATCTAATCCGCACATGTGTGGATAAGTCTGTACAGAATTATTCTCAAACAAGTGTAATGTTATTTCGTTGGAAAAATATCTATCTGAAGCTTCAATATTTGTGGACATAGCTCCTCTTAAAGCCCTATCTAGCTCTCCAGGTTGATAGAGTTTGAAAGGGTCAAACAGCATTTTGTGCATTTGAATGAATTCGTAGCTGGAAGAATCTTTACCTAAAAATTTTACTAAACCCGGAATAATAGTGTGAGCAAATCGAAATGCTGCAGTCGCAAATTCGTTTGCGATACTTGGATCAATAGAATCGTTGTACTTTCTAAAATAACCTTCTTTCTCAGGAGCTAATTCGTATTTATCCATCAGTTTTTCACCTGGAAAAAACACATTAAAGGTATTTAGGTGTCGGTTGAACTAGAGCTTTTAAGATTCTGTACCTACCGGTAATATAAATTTTATATAAATTAATATAACCACAACCGTTCTTAAGTTGCAGTCAATCCAAAATTTCCGTAACGATCCCCAAAAAGGTCCCTCATCCGAAAAGTTGTTCCGATTAACCCTCGGTACAGGAGGCTTGCAAAAATTGTCCTAGAATCTTTAAAGAATTTATGGAGTTGTTCGTTGCTTTGTAACAGTACATGTTAACAACACAGGTTACACAGTATACTTTTTTTTGTTAACTGACACGTATAAAAAGTTGTGTTAGGCGTGACTGCAGTTTCGTAGTACTACTACATTCTCAAACGCAACAAATAAATTAGAATCAAGTGAGGTATATATATATATATATATATATATATATATATATATATATATATATATATATATATATATATATATATATATATAGTGTGGAAACACACAAAAACTGTCCAACATGATTTTCAATGTAAAAAGTAAAAATAAATTTAAAAAATTAGGAGTTTATAGATTAAAATGTAATGAATGCAATAGCCTGTCTATAGAACAAACAGCAAGACATTTTAACACTAGATATAAAGAACATGACGCTTCATACAGACTTAAAAAAGAAAATTCTAATTTTGAGAACCATTTCTTAGAGACATCACATAACTTTCCAGAAATAAATAGTCTAAATATTTTACATTATGAACAAAAGGGTAAAATACTAGACTATTTAGAAGCAATCGAAATTTACAAGAACCATAAAGATCCCAATATAAATCTATTAAATTTACAGACCGATATTAAAAATTCCACACTTTTAAGTCTGTTTGCATTTGAGAATGTAGTTTTACTACGAAACTGCAGTCACGCCTAGTGCAACTTTTTATACGTGTCAGTTAACAAAATAAAAGTATACTCGGTAACCTGTGCTGGAATCTTTATATACATCTCTGTATATGTCAAAATTTTTTCTGTACTGCCTGTTGATTAGTTTTGTAAATAAGGGGAGAATTTTTTGTAACAATATTTTTGAAAATATTTCCGAAGTCGTTCAGTGTCTGGTTGAGTTGGTTTGAAACAGGCCCAATATCGACTGCAGCGAAAACTTGAATGATTGACCTTTTGGAAAATCCGTATGATTTCAATTAGTTTATACAGAGTGTTTTCTAAGTTGAGGGATTTTTTTAACAAGATATTAATCATTCAGCTGAGTTACTTGGCCAAATGTATTTATTTTTTTAAGTTTTAAAAATCTGGTAAAACTGTTTACCCAGTACTTCGCTTTGAGGTTTTCTCGACTCCAAGAACCCTGAAAAGGATATATAAGCAAGAGACAGATAGATCGAAGAAAACTAAAGATCGAATTTTTCGTGATGTTAAGATTCTAAAAATAGGAATGTGATTTTTTTCCCGAATATAATTTTTTTTTAACACTTTAAAATTGCGCTTAGTCTTGCAAAGAGACGGTGTTCACAACTGAACCCGTTAAACAACACGCTGCTTGCCAGAATCAAAAGTTTCCTTTTTTTGGTTGTTCCACTTACAACTCTTAAAAATTTAAGAAAATACGCTAGATTGAAAGTTGGTTGATAGATGTATTGGCACGGAACCTTAAAATTAATAACCGGCCAAGTGGAAGTCGGAATTGCACAATTAGTGTTCCGTGCTTTGATTGCTTTTAAAATAGAATAGAAATTGTTGTTACGAAGGTATAAAATAATCAATAACTTCACAAAACACACCCCAAATGAGTTTTCAACAAAGATCCTTACTGAAAACTGATGACCTTAAAATTTTTTTTTTTTTTTATATACCAGATAAATTATTCAACCTACACTGTGTGGAGAATATTCCAGAGTCTTTTCAATATTTTTTGATCGGTACTTTTCGAGATGGGAGGGGCAGCGATTTTTCGCGATTTTTTAAAAATAATACAAAAAAAGTGTACGCAAGTACTACATTATATATATTTTTAACTCGTGTTTTTACAAGTTTTCATTTGACACCCCACTCGATAACCTGGTAATTTTTTTTCACTTCCGATGTCATCCCCCAAAAGTAACCCCTTAAGTTAAAATTTAACTTTCAAAACTACACGGCTCTGATGAGGCCATCAATTCCTATATTAGTGCCAAATTTTAACTTTCTATGTCAAATAGTTTCGGAGAAAATCGGATAGATAAACTCCTAAGTGATTTTTTAGTGTTCCATACGGAACACTAAAAAGTAAATGTTAGTTACCTAAGATAATAGGTAAGAATTCTTTATAAGTAATGTGTTGCATTTGTGCTGCCAGTATTCTTCTGGTTTCTTGAAATATTCTTTCATCGTTCCAATGTGGGTTTAATTCGGACAAATTTCTAGCCATTTGGTTGTGTTGCCTGACCCAAATTAGATGCATGCTTGTAAGATGTAAATTTTCATTTGCCCTTGCGTCACCTACGAAAAGACATTGAGTATCTTGAAATTGTAATAATGAAGATGGAAGATCGATGGATAAGTTAGCAGGTGGCTTGACTGCCTACAAAACTGGTTGCAGACATTCCTAACTTTAGGGTTGTCTGTAAAAAAAGACAGCAGCCCTCCAGGTTAAATTCCCTTAATCTACTCTAACGTCTTAAGGAGAAAGCTGGTGAGGATAATACACTGGAGAGAGCTTGGATATAAGTTAAATGTAATGGATGGAAAAGCGCGAACAAGAGTTTTCTTTAAACAGCCGCATGGTCTCAACAATCGGAATACTGACCTGTTAAAAAACAATATCTTCCGTTAGTTGCTTCCTCTCCTCTGTTACAACCATCCTTCATATCTTCAGAAAGAGGTAATAATTCTCTGTTATCTTCAGTTGTGTAAGTCTTCAGAAGTCCCTTATTCATAGTTCTCAGGAAAATCACTGTACTTTCATCATTTCCGTATACAACTGAGCCATCTATAAATGCCGTAGCTTGATTCATCTGTTCCCGTGGACCTGTTAAAGAAATATATTAACAGGAAAGATATTTTGAGAATTCCATAAATCAACACGTAAACTATCTAATAAAGTACAAGTCGTTCAAGGAAACAATCATATAATAATAATAATAATAATAATAATATTTTTCACTTCACTTCACACCCTCAGGGGCTAGGGGAATTCCAGGATTCTCCTAGTACGGGCATTGACGATCCCGAGGTACCTGAGTCATGTTGTGCTGTCTTGTGTTGTCCAGATTATGTGTAATAAAAACGCAATCTTAAGGTGTTTACCGTGCCGAGAAGATGAATGGCTCAGCGTTTATGAGTCGCGAACGGTTCCCCCGGATACCGGGCACCCTCCGGGAGTAAGTAGCCTTGCTGTGGCATCCAGGCTCTGCCGCAGTCGACCTTTCTTTCCTAGGATACTCGTGGGAATACTATGTTAAACAATAATAATTATAATAATGAAAATGGAAGGGTGTTGCGGAGGCGGACCCCTGTCGTACAAACAGCTACAGCAACACCACAACAACAACTACAGACGAACCAAACAACCGCCTCAGTCGAAACTACTCCCGATAGTTTTACCAGATCCGACATTGTAGGTGATGGAAATTGCCTTTTCCGTGCAGTTAGCTTATACTTATATGGCCACCAGAACCATCATGAGAAACTCCGAGAGGTTGCTCTAAGATATTTACAACAAAACTGGTCGGAACTTCACACATTTTCATTAATTGAAGTCGACGATATAAAAGACTTCAATAACTATTATAATTATATGCGGAAAAAATGGCACCTATGGAACGAGCCTAGAGATACTTGCCCTCTCGGAAACACAAAATAGCAACTTTCATATCTTCTCAAAAACAACGAAGAACAAGACATACAAAAATAACTTTTACGGACAGACCAACAATAATAAGCACGGGAAAATACAACAAAACCATTTACCTTCTACTAACAGGCAACCCAATGTCGGGACACTTTGAGCTTCTGACACCACAAAACACTGAAAACATTCCAGAGAACAACAGACCAATAAAAGAAGCATCGGGCGAGCGACGTAACGGTCGAGGACGTCGCGGGAAATGGCAGCTCGACCAAAACGATGAAGACCAGGCAACCGAAAATGGACCTGCCAAAAGTGTTGTGTTGGCGACTAAGCCGACACCCACCAAGGCGGGAAAATCACAGCAGCGCATGAGTTGCACCACAGGAATCAACGAACACGCCATGCGTTGCTGTAATGAAAACATAAAACCTGACAAAGAAATCACTGAGAAGAGAATCACTCGCCGCTTGGACCCACCAACATCAATCCCAAGCGCAACCGACGTAGATACGGGACAAACACAACCACCAAAGCCAGGCCAGGGCCCGTATGTATTGCAAGGACAACATGCAACTACCAAGGCTGGAAAACCAAGACAGCGGTTAAAGTGGACGGATGAGATGAATAGGACGGTGATGCGCTGTTACTACACCGCCACCAAACTCGAAACAATAACATCGGGCTACAGACAGCAACTGCACAGACTTTTCTTGACCGAATATCCACATCTGCAATTACTTGTTTCAGAACAGAGAGTAGTAGACCAAAAAAGAGTTATTACCAAGAACAATCGTCTCACACCTCTCGAATTGCAAACCATCAAGGACACAGTGGCTGTTGAACTGAACACAGACCAACCAAACAATAGAAACAATAAAGCAGATTCCGAACCAGCCTCACACACACAACCACCCAGTCGAACACAACAATACCCACCACCCAGGAGGAGCATAACGCAAAATAATATTGCGAGTACCGCGCAACACCATATCACAGACAACAACATGAATCACTCGCCACCCTCAACGACATCCACACAACATCACCCCGAATCACCTCTCATACAAACGCTTAAAGCAAAAATGGAGTCACATCTAGCTCGATGGTCAGGCACCGACCCCACAACAAGAAATCCCATCCCTCGTTTAATCTTCAGACAGAGCACGCAACCAATCCTCAACACACTAAACAAGCACATAATACCTCAGTATATAACAGACTCAAGCACAATCGAAGACATTCACACAATAATATACGCAGCAGCAATCACCACTCTAACACAAAATAATCAAAAACTCCCTCAACGACAAGGAAACCCCAACAGGACAAAACCAAAATTCAAATGGCAAATAAGAATAGAAAACAAAATCAACAACATCAGGAGAGATCTAGGACATCTTACCCAGTTTATAAGCGGGAACGCGTCCAAACGTGTCACACAGGGGCAAACAAGATCAAATCTAAGTCTCCCAACAGAACACTGCCAGAAATCCTCGATACCTTGAAACAAAAACTATCTGTATATGCCGCAAGACTCCGTAGATACAAAGAATCAAATGAGAGGAAAGACACCAACAACCTCTTCCGAAGAAGCGAAAAACAGTTCTACCGGAAAACTATGTACAACAGACAGATAGCAGTGACTGAACCACCAAACAAACAAGAACTCACAGATTATTGGAAAAGTATCTGGTCAGAACCCAAACAACACAATAATAACACCCCCTGGATCAAAGCCGAAGAAGACAAACATAAACATGTGACAGAACAAGAAAATACCACATTTAATACACAAGAAATTACAGAAACTATCAAACACACACACAACTGGAAATGTCCTGGAATAGACAATATACAAAACTTCTGGTACAAACAGTTTACCACCGCACACGAAGCACTCACACACCAAATCAACAAAGCCATTCTACAACCACACACATTTCCCACTTTCCTCACACAAGGAATAACATACGTTAAACCCAAAAGCTCAGACACCACGAACCCGTCAAACTACCGACCTATCACCTGTCTTCCAACCCTATACAAGATCATCACAGCCACAATATCGAAGAAAATAGAACAACACCTAACAGACAACAATATCCTCACAGAAGAGCAGAAGGGATGCAGGAAAAATAGTCGAGGATGCAAAGAGCAGCTGATTATAGATAGCGTGATTATGGGACAAACCAGAAAAGAACACAGAAACCTTCACATCGGTTACATAGACTATAAAAAAAGCCTTCGACTCCATACCCCACAGCTGGTTAATCAGGGCCCTAGAAATCTATAAAATCAACCAACACCTCAGGCAGTTTCTCGCGCAAATTATGAAAACATGGAAAACCAAAATACGCCTAGAAACACAAACCGAACGGATCCAAACAGAAGAGCTGTACATCAGACGGGGTATATTTCAGGGAGACTCGCTCAGTGCTCTATGGTTTTGCCTCTGTCTCAATCCACTCTCAAATATACTAAACAGAACAGAGCATGGCTTCAATATCAGACACCAAAAAGAGAATCAACATAAAATAAACCACCTCCTATATATGGACGACATAAAACTCTACGCTGCCACACAAACACAGCTGAAAGAACTCCTCAAAATCACAGAAATATTCACCTTAGATGTCAATATGGAATTTGGTATAAGTAAATGCAAAGTGCTCCACATCAACAAAGGCCAATGGAAGCACCACCATGAGACAGAAACCATCAACAATGAAACGCTCGATAACATGTTCGATAAAGAAACATACAAATATCTAGGCTTCCAACAAAGCACCAAACTCAACCACACTCACATCAAAACAGAGCTCAGAACCGAATTCAAAAACAGACTGACGAAACTTTTGCAAACAAAACTCAACTCTAAGAATCTCACTAAAGCCATCAACACGTTCGCTATACCTATACTCACATATTCATTTGGTATCATCAAATGGTCACAAACAGACATAGAAAATATTCACATCCTTATACGATCTCAATTCACCAAATACAGGAAATTACACCCCAACGCATGCAAAGAAAGACTTACCATCGAGAGGAAGGCAGGAGGAAGAGGAATTATAGATATCAGATCATTACACACAAAACAAATACAAACACTTAGGAAATTCTTTCACAGCAAGCAAACCAGCCTCCACACAGCGACAGTGAAAGCAGACAAAAACTACACACCTCTCGACTTAGCCCGGGCAGACCACTCAGCAGACACACACAGTCACACCCAATTACAACAGGAAAAGATGAAAACGTGGTCAGAGAAAACACTCCACGGAAAACACAGATACCACATAGAACAAGACCACGTAAATAAAAAACAATCATACACCTGGTTACGGGATGGGCAGCTATTCCCTGAGACTGAAGGCTTCTTACTTGCCATCCAGGATAAAGTCATATTAACCAGAAACTATCAAAAGCATATCATCAAAGACCCGACTATTGCAGAGGACAGATGTAGGAAATGCCACCAGCAGAAAGAAACGATCGAACACATAACGAGCGGATGTAAAATATTGGCCGGAACGGAGTACACAGCCAGGCATGATTCAGCTGCCAAAGTGGTTTACCAAGCACTGGCCACAACATACAGACTCATAGAAAACACAGATCTCTACTACAAATACACGCCAACATCCATACTTGAAAATGAAGATTACAAGCTCTACTGGGATATCGGTATCCATACAGATAAAACAGTCTCCGCCAATAGACCCGATATTACTTTTCAGTGCAAAAAAGGAAAAGTCACTTATCTGATTGACATAGCTGTCCCCAACGACACAAACATCCAAGCGAAATACACAGAAAAAATTTCCAAATACACAGACCTTGCAACGGAAATAAAAAGGCTATGGAGACAGGAAAAAGTCATCATTGTCCCCCTCATTATATCAGCCACAGGCCTTACACCAATAACATTCACACCACATTTAGTGCAATTGGGACTCAACACGGACATACACAGAAACATTCAGAAGTCAGTGATTTTGAAAACATGTAACATTGTCAGGTCATTCCTTAATACGGAATGGTAATAGCGTTTGTGCTGACTTGGTTTTGGCCCGTCAGCCAAACATGGAACCACATTGATCAAATGTGAGAAAAAAGAACTTTTTGTAATAAATAATAATAATCGTTATTGTCTAACAGGAGAGTTTTTCATTTATAAGATACTTATATATAGGTAGATATATCATAGATAAAATAGTATAGCAACACACAAAAATAGATATTATAAGGCAGGTCCTTATTTTTTAGTGCTTTGGAACCTTGAGCAGTAGACAGTCCATGTAAGTCAGTGTTGCATTAAATAAACTCATGGGCCCACAGACTGGTGTTTTTAATCAGAAATTGTTTTCTGATAATATTAAGTAAAATGGGGGAAAACACAGTTATTCTCTGGAGCAAATGAAAATCTATTTGCATTAATAATTCAGGACTGAAGATGAGGAAATCTTCCGAAGGAATTGGGTTAAAAGATACTTTCTGGGGCTCAGCAAAAATGTGATTTTGAAGTAGGGCAAGTTAATATCTCTGGCAGGGTTGCTTCCATCACTCCTAAATACCAGAAATTTTAAGAATCTTCCTTTGATGCTTTCAAACGCCACACTGTTAGGCAATCGTAGGCACTCTTATATGTCATGCTTCACTTTATAAATTTTAAGATAATCTGCAAATAGTAATGTGTTGCTAGATATATGTACCTGTATCATTTGTAAATAGTGAGAATATTGGTGGTGCAAGGTGGCTGCCCTGCGATGCCTCACTAGAACTTTAAACTTATATAACTAGCGTTCAAAGTACCCTCAGCACTAAACCCTGTAGTATTTATTTAAAAAAAGAAATCAATATAGAGCACGTCAACTTGTCTTCGGTTATCCAAGGCCTGATACATATTGAGAAAAACAACCTAAATTGCCAATTGTGCCATGCCCGTTAAAGCATGTTGGTTATAGAATGGGTTTATAGTTTAAAACGTAGGATATGCTGTCCATTTTGAAGACTGTAGTGATCTGTGTCTCTTTTCAAGCTTCCGAAAAAGTATGTTTTTTTTAGTATTTAGTACGGAACAGTTATAAGATCACTTCGGTGTCTGTCTGTTTGTCCGTCTGTCACACCCGGTTTTCTCTCGAAACTATATGACATAGAAAGTTGAAATTTGGCACTAATATAGGAATTGATGGCCCCATCAGAGCCGTGTAGTTTTGAAAGTTAAATTTTGACTCAAGGGGTTAGTTTTGGGGGGTGAAATCGAAAGTAAAAAAATTACCAGGTCATTGAGTGGGGTGTGGGGTGAAAGTTTGTAAGACTTACTCACACTTTTCTTTGTTTTATTTTTAAAAAATTGCAACAAATCGCTGCCCCCCTTATCTCGGGAAGTACTGACTAAAAAATTTTGAAAAAATTCTGGAATATTCTCCACACGGTGTAGATTGAACTAAAATTATCACCAGTGCATTACCTCTGCATAAAAAAAAAACAAAAATTTCAAGGTTAGTTTTCAACAAAGATCGGAAACAAACTTTGTTGAAAACTCATTTGGGGTAACAAAATTTTTTATTTTAAAAGCAATCACCGTACGGAACACTAATTGCGCAAGTTCAACTTGCATTTGGCCAGTTTTTTTCTGGAAAATATTTCTGTCCGACAATAAAGCTTATTATTATTATATAATATGTGATAATTTTACATTTTTAAATGTTTTTATTTACCTATGCAGCATGTCGAAGCAGGAGCAGACCTAACAAACTCCATACAACTTACATTATATCTAGCAAAAGGGTCTGTTTTATCTATAAAAACTGGAAAACACTCGGGAGATGTAATCCCATCTGCTCGACAGCAAGATATGCTGTTACCGTTTTGTTTTTGACTTAAAGCAGTTGCTGTAATGTCGTGGTCCAAAAATTGACCCCATACAGCAAGCATTACAGAAAAGTTTGGGTCATCTCTGTAGTAAGGCCTGTGAACTTCTCTACTAACTGTTCTTGCTGTTGGAAGCATATGACCGTTGCTAGACGTTTTAGGCTGGCTTATACCTAAAATTTTTTACAGTTATTTAGTTATGTATAAAGACACGTTGTACAGTTAGTCAAGTGCGAACGTGTCGCGCATTATTCATTAAAAAATATATTTATTTAAAAGTTTTCGTACAGTCCCCACCAACGCAACGTCGATGATTGCCTGGCATCTTCGGGGCATACTTTCGACGAAGGTTTCTGTGTATTCTTGGGGCAAAGATTTCCAAACATCTGACAGCTACTTTATTGTGTACACCTTTTTACTACGAAGCTTCTGCTTGGTGTATGGCCACACGTTGTCGATTGAGTTTGCATCGGGCGACTAGGATGGCCAATCTAATGTGACGATACCGAATTCCCTTTTCCACTGGCTACACGTTTTACTCCTATGTTTGAGGTCGTTATCCTCTTGAAGAATCCACATTCATTTTTATTGACAAACGACCGTTTGACAGTGGCTACTAATAATCCAGTTAGAATACAATTTTGAGGTGAAATCCGCTGAAAAATATTTATTTATTTTTTTAATGTAAATTTAGGATTTATTTTTAAAAAATTATTTTTTCTTGAGTTTTATAATATTTTCAGTGACTAAATTTATTTTTAATTATTATACACAGGTTACTGTACGTGTTGAGTGGCTGAGGAAGTCATTTGGTCCATTTAGGCTGAAAAAAACTGGGCATTTTACTTTCAATTTTATGCTTTTTTTTGTTTTTTTTGGCTTCATAATGTTTTGAAAAAGTAGTAATATTTCTACTAAATAAAAAATACATTGCCACAACAATTTAAATATAATTTATTATTTTATTTAACTAATTATTAAAATTATTATTTTGTCCAGTAACTTTATAATTTTTATTAATTTAATTATTATATCTTCATATAAATGAATTTTTTGTTTACAAAATCGGACTGTTACAAAAGAACTATTTTTTGCTCAATTTTTTGCAAAACGTCACTACTATACTATAGTGTACTATTAGTATGTATTCCACCGTTTCTGACTGGATTAATGTCGCTGAGTAACTAGACGTCTAAGTTAAGTAGGAGCAATAGCATTAAAAAATCTAGTTATAAAGCAACATTATACTAGCTACTTTACTTTAAAGATATGAAAACAAAATTGATCAAAATGAAACGGGGAAATATTTATGTTTTTAAATGTGGTAATTATTAAATAATAGAAATTAAATAAATACATTAATAAAAATATTTACAAATTGTATAAGAAATCATTTAATAATAATTAAAAATGAGCCTATGCTCATAGATCAGTTATAAATTATGGTTTACTTCCTCGTAAAGGTTGAAATTATTTGCTGAGACTTATACTAAAAAGGGGAGGTATGAGGATTATTAACAATTTAACTCAGCCACTCAAACAGTAATCTAATTAAAAATAATTTTAGTTACTGAAAATATTACAAAACTCTAGAAAAAAATAATTTTTTAAAAAATAAATCGTAAATTTGAATTAAAAAAAATTAAATTTGAGACTAAAATAGCCAAATCCTCAGGCTTATTAAATTAAATGAGTTCTTATATATCTCAAATGAAAGCTTAGGGACTATATATATATATATATATATATATATATATATATATATATATATATATATATATATATATATATATATATATATATATATATATGTATATGTATATGTATATGTATATATATATATATATATGTATATGTATATGTATATGTATATATATATGTATATATGTGTATATATATATATATATATATATATATATATATATATATATATATATATATATATATATATATATATATATATATATATATATATATGTATATATATGTATATATATATATATATATATATATATATATATATATATATATATATATATATATATATATTATATAAATCCCTTTAAACTCTTCATATTTTTGACTATAAATAATTGAAAATAAAGAAAAAATATCACATAACAATTTACAGATTTTGAGATCCCCGAACATGATTTATTATACGGTATATGGGAAATAACTCCTCTTACCCCCTCTCCCACCGTTTTAACCCTTTATATATTTAACCGTACATCGTTAAGCTTAAAATTTATTTGTTACTGCGAAAAGAAAAACACTATATTACTAAAAAATTACTGAATCAGTTCCCCCAGATACTTCATATCTGTAAAAAAAAAGAAATCGATATCTCATTTCGATCGAGAGTTAGTGTGCCGACAGACAGAAATGACGACCTGTTTTCCATGATGCGAGGCTCTGAAACGAAATAATGTAAAAATCTAGGAGGGTGATTTTTTACACATAAAATACTTCCCTTTAGCAAGGGGGGGGATATATATATGGTACAAAGTCTTCACATAAAATTTCAAAACCAGATAATGCTGATAATTATAGAAATTACTGTTATATCTACGTAAACCAAAGTACTTACCGTCAGAATAGGCAGGTGGCAAGGCTCTTCTAAAGGGTCTGTAGGCAACACCATATGTACTAGGATTATTTAGATTGTTGCACGTTCCATTGTAAGATCGATACTTCTGTAAAATTCTGCAGTGTAGGGAAGTATTACTACACATTTCTATTAAAAACGCATCTGTAAAGTTTGCAGGACATACTTTTATAGAAGTTTGATAATTCTGATTTCTGAAACAGTAATACACATTTCAGTATGATACGCTTTTTATGGTTTTAAAAGCTTACATTAGTAATTTCCTGCAGACACTGAGAACGAAAAATTACCCTATAGAGCTATTCTCTCGGTGCAAGCTCGCGCGAAAATGTTTCAAGCTCTTTTTAGTGTTCCGTACGGAACACTTATAAGATCACTTCGGTGTCTGTCCGTCTGTCTGTCCGTCTGTCACACCCGATTTTCTCCGAAATTATTTGTCATAGAAAGTTGAAATTTGGTAGTAATATAGGAATTGATGGCCACATCAGAGCCTTGTTGTTTTGAAAGTTAAATTTTGACTTAAGGGGTTAATTTTGGGGGGTGAAATCGGAAGTGAAAAAAAAAATTTTTTACTAGGTAATCGAGTGTGGTGTCAAATGAAAGCTTGTGGAAACACGAGTAAAAAATATATATATAATGTAATACTTGGGCGCACTTTTCTTCGTATTATTTTTAAAAAATCGCGAAAAATCGCTGTCCACCCGTCTTATCTCGGAAAGTACTTATCAAAAAATTTTGAAAAAATTCTGGAATATTCTCCACGTGGTGTAGATTGAACGAAAATTATCACGAGTGCATTACCTGTAATAATTTATCTGGTATATAAAAAAAAAACAGAAATTTCAAGGTCATCAATTTTCAGTAAAGATTGGAAATAAACTTTGTTGAAAACTTATTTGGGGTATGTTTTGTAAAGTCACTGATCATTTTATATCACCGTAACATAAATTTTGACTTAAGGGATTCGTTTTGAGGGATGAAATCGGAAGTGAAAAAAAAAATTTTTTACTAGGTCATCGAGTGTGGTGTCAAATGAAAGCTTGTGAAAACACGAGTAAAAATATATATATAATGTAATATTTGCGCACACTTTTCTTCGTATTACTTTTAAAAAATCGTGAAAAAAAATCAAAAAATTTTGAAAAAATCCTGGAATATTTTCCACGGGGTATAGATTGAACTAAAATTATCATTACCTTTAATAATTTATCTGGTATAGAAAAAAACCAAAATTTCAAGGTCACCAGTTTTCAGTAAAGATTGGAAATAAACTTTGTTGAAAACTCTTTTGGGGTGTGTTTTGTGAAGTCACTGATCATTTTATACCACCCTAACAAAAATTTTTATTTTAAAAATAATCAACGTACGGAACACTAATTGTGCAAGTTCAACTTGCACTTGACCGGTTATTTTAAGTTGTAACTGAATTACGGTGACTAAGCACCTAGTAATTTGCCATTGATAATAGGTTTGAAGCCTGATTAAAGAGCTATAATGACTTAGAGAGATTTACTAAATGCTTGCAAATACTTTGATGTTTTGAAATACCTTTTCAAGTACCAAACACTTGGATAAGTGCCCAAGCCCTTTTTACAAACCACCAGAACTTTGCAGTTCTTCTGTTACTCAACTCTGAAAAGTTAAAGTTCCTGAGATCACCCAGTTTTGGGGAGCCATATACAACCATAATGTAAAAATATAAATACTTAAAATATGAAAAAAATACCTGTATAAAAATTTGGCTGCTCCGTTTATTTCAAATCCTTTTCTAGTAATATTTCTAGCTTTACCACTGGTACTCATAACTTTTTGATGTCTATAGCTTGGAGTATCAATTTCCAAAGAAGGACTTAGATTTTCAATCCTATCCTTTTCATCTAGAGCTTTTTTGCCTTCCGTCATAGCTAGTTCCATGTCATCAGAGACTGTGTATGTTTTATTGTGGACTTTGTCATCAATAGGCCAGGATTGAGTGTCGAAAAGCATTAAAAATGAATCTAAAGGTATTGAAGTCTCATTTATTGACGGTAGAGTAATATTTGCTTCGGTAGTACCATTAATATCATCATTCAGCGGCAAGTTTATTGTGTAGGCTACTGTTATGACTACAGCAGCTGCAAAAGCAATTCTAAAAATGTACAGAATAGCCAAATAATATTGAAAGAAATAGCGAATTAGATCTAAACACCCTTAGCAGAAATTTTAATAGTTATATATGGTACTTACAGAAAGACTGTACACACGCAACACTGAAACTGCCTGACTCTCCTTTTTCGTTCCCTTGCAAGGCTAGAACCAAAACCATACGGAGGTTGCTGGGGTTCTAGAAGGCGTGTGATTTCAGTAGCTTCTTCGTGAGACATTTTTTAAATTACTTATTTAACATATCACGACGAAAATTCATTTAATAAGCCGAAAATTACACTTTCCTTTAGGTAATGTTAGGTTCTAAGCGATTAATGTTAGAATAAAACTGATAGGTATGCAGGAAAATTGTAAAATGATATTGCAGAAGCCAATGAAGTAGAAATGAAACCTTATAGGAACAAGCTAAAGTGCGTAAGTACACGAAGCATTTTATATTTTAACTATTTGACGGAGATACTAAACTTTTATATTATTATTCATTTAATTTTAATTGTTTTAAATTTTATCTTTTAGTGCAAATAAAGAATTACATAAAAATGCATGTTTATTTACATAAGAAGGTTTTTGTTTTTGATTTATATATGAGGTAATTAAAAATATATTCACTACAGTCTAAACGTTGGAGAATGTTTAATTAAAATTAATAATACAAAAAGGTTTTTATTATAGCAAAGTAAATGTCTTTTAAAATAAGGTGTTGCCTAAAAATCGCCCATAAATATACCGATCAAAAAGTATTATATCATATATATATATATATATATATATATATATATATATATATATATATATATATATATATATATATATACATATATATATATATATATATATATATATATATATATATATATATATATATATATATATATATATATATAATATATGTTTAATAACTGCCTCAGATATGTTCGGCATCATATTTACCAATACTCGACGTCCAACTTTTCACATTCATTTTTCAGGTATTCCCAAAGCTGCGCAGAACTTGACGAAGGACGACTTTAACCCTCCGATTTAACTCATCCCCCATACTAGTTCGATGGAAGAGACATCGACGAGATGGTCATTGCATTATATTAGTTTTTCTCTTTAAGATAACTATGACATAGTTTTGAAGAATGATTAGGGTAGTTATCTCGTTGACAAGATAGAATTAGGATCAATAATTCTTCTTTATTTAAGTTCCCATCTATTTTTACCAGACTGCATGGCTTACTGTCACTAAAACAGTCCGAAACCATAATGCTACCATCCCTGCTTTTGATAGTTCTGAAGCAGCTTCGTCAGTTGAATGGCACACAAATTCTTGCATTCAAAAATTTGAAATTTTGATTTATCCGTCCAAAGGACTTCATTCCATTTGTATGTCGTCAAGTTTCTACGTGTTTTGCATTGCAATATGTTTTACTGGTGTCTCATTATTAATTTAGGTTTGTGGCAGCTACACATCCTCTTAGGCCTCCACACAACAATTGCCTCTTAACAGCGGTAGTCGAGACTAGTTCATGAGTGTCATCTAAAACACCGGTAATTTGAGGTGCAGTTCGGCGTCGATTTCGTTTAGACACCAGGGTGATGAACTGATCTTCACGTACTATTGTGGGTTTCGGCCGACCAGACCTTTAGTGTTCCGTACGGAACATTTATAAGATCACTTCGGTGTCCGTCTGTCTGTCACACCCGATTTTTTCCGAAAATATTTGACATAGGAAAGTTGAAATGTGGAATTGATGGTCTCATCAGAGCCGTGTAGTTTTGAAAGTTAAATTTTGACTTAAGGGGGTGAAATTTTTTTCTTTACCAGGTCATCGAGAGCTTGTAAAAAGACGAGTTCAAAAATATATATATAATATAATACTTGCGCACAATTATCTGTATTGTATTATTTTTAAGAAAGTGCGAAAAATCTCGTAAAGTACTGATCAAAAAATTTTGAAAATATTCTGGAATATTCTTTACAGGGTGTAGATTGAACGAAAATTATCACGAGTACATTACCTTTAATAATTTATCTGGTATATATAAAAAAAAACAAAAATTTCAAGGTCATCAGTTTTCACTAAAGATCGGAAAAAAACTTATTTGGGATGTGTTTTGTAAAGTCACTGATCATTTTATACTTCCGCAACGAAAATTTTTATTTTAAAAACAATCAACGTACGGAACACTAATTGCGCAAGTCCAACTTGCACTTGACCGGTTATTCTATCTTCAGTTGACCCGGTTATTTGTGTTTTGTGAACTGTTTAGTGTAGGATGTTATTTACTATGCGTAAATTTTTCGGGATTTCTAACTCACTATAGCGTTTCCCATGTAGAGTATACTTCGGTCTTCTACACTCAGCTCCTGTTTTAAGGTCATTTTTTCCTGCTGAAAAAAAAACACTTTAAAGCCAGAATTCAGAAATCCTCTTTGAACGCTTGGTGTTCAGCTGTAAATATTTCTTTCACTTTTAGGCGCAAAAAAGCGAAAAGATTTGGGAACCACTTGACTACGAAATAAATCTAAAATCTATTAGGCAGCAGTGGCAGAATGCAATGAAGCATTGAGAGACATGTCATATAGTTTTCTGCAAATAAGATTCTTTTTCCACAGGCATTTCAACTGCCTCACAATCTTCTCAGTGGACCCATAACGCCCCAACAGAACTCTCATAAAAGAAGAAACAACCGGAAGTTTCTTACTTATTTTTTTAACGTACATGCATTGTCAAGTTTTTACGTAATCACAATAATTTCGTGTTACGTCACATATTCCCTAATAACTTGAAGCATGCTGGTAATGCAGTTTTGGTAAGTACTGCTATTTTTGTGGGCGTTGCAGTAGAGAGTACTATCGAATAACTCCACATAATTTTGCCGTTTTCATTACCGGCACTTGACAACAAGAAAAGTACGATTTTTCTTAGACCACGATGGACAAACGGGGGAGGGGGCAAACAAGGTGCGCAAAGCCTCTTAATGGAACAAAACTCCCTTGCATTGGAACCTTAGATACTTCCCAACATATTAAACTAAAAAACGGATAACCGGGAGGGATTCTTGTGATTTTTCACAACTAAGAACCGTTTCCTATGTTGGAACAATATAAACTTAAAACCAATTAAAAATTGATGATGACGGTCGGGATTTTTCTAGAAAATAATAACCGGTCAAATGCAAGTCGGATTTGCGCAATTAGTGTTCCCTACGTTGATTGCTTTTAAAACCTTTTTTGTTGAAAACAGATGACTTTGAAATTTTTGTTTTTTTTTTTATATACCAGATAAATAATTAAAGCTAAGTAATAATTTTCGTTCAATCTACGCCCTGTGAAGAATATTTCAGAATTTTTTTTCGAAATTTTTTGAGTACGGGGGGGGGGGGGGGTAAAACGGGGGGACAGCGATTTTTGGCAATTTTTTAAAATTAATAAAAAGAAAAGTGTGCGCAAGTATTACATTACATATATTTTTGAACTCTCGTTTTCACCAGCTTTCATTTAACACTCCTCTCGATGATACGGTAAATTTTTTTTTCGCTTCCGTAAAACTACACAGCTCTGATGGGGCCATCAATTCCTATATTAGTGCCAAATTTCAACTTTCTATGTCAAATAGTTTAGAAGAAAATCGGATGTGACAGATGGACAGACACCGAAGTGATCTTATAAGTCTTCTGTACGGGACACTAAAATGCCCCCATAAAAAAGGTTTTTTCCTAAGTTCCTATTTTCTACATCCATGAGGTGTGTAGGCATATGCCAACCCTGCCCTCCTTGAGCTCAGCAACAACTTAAAGAGACTAACTGAACTTTTAAATAATCACAAGATGATCAAAAGGATTAAATAAATCAAAATTAATTTTCAGAAAAAATGGTTTATTGAAAGTCCAATTATTTGAATCATACACAAAGATATATAGAAGATACGAATTGAGATTATGTGATAATATGATATTTATAGCGAAAAAAAATCACATCTTAGGCCATATATACGTTTTTCCACTGGCGCGTCGAATACTGCATATGCCATAAGTTCCTTTAACATGAGACTATTACGTTCATCTGATTACAAGTGCTCATTTATATCAAAATAAAATTTACCATAAAAATAATTAAATTCCAAGACTATATTATTAGAGAGATTTTGTAACGCTTATTTTGGCAGGCCACTGTCTTTAACTTTATTTAAAGCATGCGCAACAGTAAAGGGAAGAAATTAAATATAAGGACTCAGCTGTAATCGTTATTTGAAGCACGCGCTCACCGTTTGGAGCTTGCACATAAGAGTAACATTTATTAAGGATAACGATTTCCCTTAATTAGAAATTTATATTAGATGTTATTTGAAGTTCGTTATTCTTATCGCTATTATGCCTGTTTTTTTTTTCTACTTACGTATGAATACTAACGTAACCTTATTTTTACTTTATTTTATTGCAATTCTGCCATAGTGTGAAAGTGAAATTCCTTCGCGTTAATACTGCGCATACTTGAGATAAGATAATAAGGACAAAGGCATATGAAAAATAAGGGTTGCAAAATCTCTCTATTGTTTCCTATAAAGGAGTCAATATAAAAAATATACTTGTGTACACTACACAACACAAAATATGTACATTGGCACGTACTTATGCGCCACAAACATTCAACACAGAGGCGGCGTGTGAGAATCTGAGTATATTATATCTAGGTTTTTGCACATGGAACCCGTTTCAAATTAAAAAATATCTTTACTGCGAGAAGTAGTTTTTTATTTTTATTTGCCAATTAAAAACATATTTAGGTTTGTAAAAATGTCGGACGTCGGAACACTTTTTTTTATAAAATTTGGAATAAACCGATAAAATCTAATAGGTAACAATAATAGTAACCAAGTTAATAAAGTATAATTTTTTAGTTTATCTTTCAATTTCAACTGCAAATTGCACTTTGGTGTGTGTCTTGTGCAACAAACCGAATTATATAACATCTGGTATTACACGCGTCGCCCCGAATTCAACAGTTAACGTTAAATTATTAAAAATGCTAAAATAACTAATATTAGTAACGCAACTAAAACATAAAGTTCTATAAAATAACATAAATAACAGTACTTTGAGCTGTTTTACTAAGTAGAGTTTTTGTTTAATACGTATACTAAAACTACTCCAGTCTTATTTGCTCCTGACAGTTTTTATACATAGTTCTTTTATTGGACATTATACATGTTTTTTTACAATACACTCCACCTAAGGTGAAACAAAACATTTAATCAGAGCGAAAAAATTCTGTTTATTGAAAAAATAATATTATGTGCAAGTATCGTATCACGTAGGCTGAAAAGTTTTTGGTCTGCCACATAATGTCGCCCTTTTCAAAAAAATCCATATAATTTTTAAGAAGTACCAACCTTCAAACGATACGTGTCAAAATTTCATGACATTTCGACGATTAGTTTACAAGTTCAGTGGTTTTAGTGACGCTACTTTTGATCTTTTCAAAACAATGAAAAGAATCGAATTTTGTCTGTTGATTAGACACTCTTTTTGGTTGGGAAAAAATATTATTCAAGCAAAACAATGGCTTCATAAGTGTTACGAGGACTCTGCCCCTGGAAAATCACTCATCATTTACTGGTATGTCGAATTTAAACGCGGTCATACAAATACAAATAATGCTGAACGCTCTGGACGCCCAAATGAGGTGGTTACACTGGAAAACATAAAAAAAATCAACAAAATTGATTTGGATGACCGTAAAGTGAAATTGCGTGAGATATCTGACACCCTAACGATATCAAAAGAACGTATTGGTCATATTTTGCAAGAACATTTGGGCCTGAGAAAGCTCTGTTCGAAATGGGTACCGCGTTTGCTCACAGTGGACCAAAAACAACAACGTTGTGATGATTCTGAGCGCTGTTTGGACCTGTTTAAGCGCAATAAAAAAGATTTTTTCATTCGATATGACAATGGATGAAACATGGATCCACCACTACACACCGGAATGAAATCGGCAGTCAGCTGAGTGGACAGCAACCGGTGAAAGCCGCCCCAAGCGACCAAAGACACAACAGTCGGCTGGAAAGGTTTTGGCCTCTGTATTTTGGGATGCGCATGGAATAA
This sequence comes from Pachyrhynchus sulphureomaculatus, assembly GCA_019049505.1. NCBI lineage: Eukaryota > Metazoa > Arthropoda > Insecta > Coleoptera > Curculionidae > Pachyrhynchus > Pachyrhynchus sulphureomaculatus. The sequence goes on from CM032450.1 coordinate 9,272,642, forward strand.
TTTTCAACGACCATGCTGAGAAGGGAAAAACCATCAATAGCGAATATTATATAAAGTTTTTGGTGCGTTTGAAGGCAGAAATCGCAAAGGAACGGCCCCAAATGAACAAGACAATGCACCATATCACAAGTCAATGGTTACGATGGCAAAATTGCATGAATTGAAATTCCAATTGCTTCCTCATTCACCGTATTCTTCAGATTTGGCCTCCAGCGACTATTATTTATTCGCAGACCTCAAAAAAATGTTCGCGGGAAACAGATTTGGCTCCAATGAAGAAGTTATCGTCGAAACTGAGGCCTATTTTGAAGGCAAAGACAAATCCTTCTACAAGAAAAGTATAGGAAAAGCGTTGGACTGATTGTATCGCTCTTGAAGGAGACTATATTGATGAATAAAGTTGAATTTTGCAAAAAAGATGTGTTTTAAGTAGCTAGAACAACAACTTCTCAGCCTACGTGTTATATTTAGGATGGGATACTCGGACATCAGTCACTTCATTAAATACGTCTTACGTTTTGAAACTAGCCAAAAATGAAAGAAGAATTTATCGGTATCCAGTAAAAAATCTGTTAAATTAGATAAACATACTGAAATTTTACAGATCCGAATTTAAAACTCTATAAAACTTAAAAAGTTACATTTGGCGTAGGGATTCATTTTGGTGAGTACTATAGTATATCCAACTTTATAGTCAGTCGAGTAAAAACGTGTCGTCTATAACCTGTAGTCGGTAAATGACCCCTGCAAACAATGCTTTGTGGAAAGAAATTCATTTCTAACCTTATTTATGGTTAAATAGTACATTACAGCGATATAACGTATCGATATTTTTGAGTATTTAGGGCACCCGGTATTTCTTAAAAAAGTACCAGTTACACGGTACCAGGTACAAAGCACCGATCTCGTCACGTAGTTGCCCATATACCTACTTAAATTCTTCTTTGTGTATTTATTAGTGTGTCCAATTAATTTATTAATTAAAAAAATATTCATATTCAATTCAATATTCATAAATGGCAAAATGTGTACTTATATTTCATATACCTATTTCACTGCATGCACGATGTGCAAATTTTGCTGCATTCCTAATCATGCGCGCTCCGTTTGTATTTATCATCCAGTTTAGTTTCGGGAATATGTATGTATGTATAATTTATAATTGAATATGCGCACACATTCTTGTCAATCATTACTGATACCGAAACCGAACACCACCGTTGAAAACAAGATATATTTAGTGGAGACGAGTAGGTATCTACCGCTACTGTTATGGCATTGATAGTTTTAGTTTAATTGCCGCAGACTGCAGACTTAGTTACCAGCTATCAAAGTGTAGATACCTGGTACCGGGTACGTTTATTGTCGACTACCCGGTACTTCGGACCCGGACGAGTAACGGGTACTTTGCATCTGCTAGTTACAATATTGATGTCTCTAGTACATTGTGATACATGACTGTTGTATACGCTTCGCAATGTGAGGCTATGTTCCGATGTAATCATCCGAAAGGTCCGAAAATGACACCTACAACGGCTGCTAAGTATATGGGCAAGTCGAGAGCATTCGTTACCAAGTGGGTGAAACCATACTCTCAGTTAAACAATGTTGATCATCTACCAGAAAGTGGTTCGAAAGGAATATGTCGGAGAAGAACGAAATAATGATTATTAACACGTTTTCCTGAAATCTTTGCGTGATGTGGCCCAAAAACTAAAGCAGAAGAGTTTGGATATATCATATGAAACGATTCGCAATCATCTCCTAGTTAACGATTTGAAATAGTAGAGTACAATCAAGAAAACATTACTGAGTAAAAAACACGGAGAGAAACGACTCGCGTGGGCAGAGGAAAACAGACCGAGACTGGAGCAATGTAATTTTTTCCGATGGAGCTCCATTATGTGGTTATGTTATCACCCCACGAGCCTAGCCAATTTCCACTAACCGATTTGTTCTGCACACACGAAAACACCCTGTGAAGATCCAAATTAATAAAATGTTTATTTATTTCCGAACAGAATACCACTCGATAAAGAAAAATATTTCCCAGTATTCTCCACATATTTAGTCCACTTTTCAGGCATTTGGCAGATTCCAGCTTTAAATAAGATGCTGGTTTCGAGTCCCCCAGTTCGACTATGCTATTTTTCACATTATCCCATGAAGTATAAAAAGGGAATCTCGGAAATGATATTGCAGCTACTGAAATAACAGACGGGGCCATGTGCACAGACTTTTCCACGGGAGGGAGAACTTCCCATCCGAAAAAAAAAATCTGGCGTGATTTTTGCCATATGTGCCCTGGCATTTTCATGGACTAGATTGACCTGCCTTGTCCTGCTGACAGTAAAAGGTCTTATTCTTTCCAAATCGCCACTCAAACGCCCCAGTTGGTTTTCGTAATACTGTGTAGCGATATTTTTTTCAGGTTTTACTAGCTCATCTTTCATATCCCACCAATTCCATGGTGACAATGTCTCCGCATGAACATATGGCTTCGTCATTAATGTTTACGATCCACCAGGACGGGTTATCATACAAAATTCACCTTTCGTCTCCAGTCACGAGGTTATAAAGAATCTCCTTTTTCTAAAAGAAAAGAGGGTATTATACCTTCTTTCTTTTTACTCAAGCCTTAAAATAGGAAGGACACATCTGCCTCATTTTTATATTTTTCCCAGCTTGTGTAGACAATCTTCATTGTTTGTTGACTGACTTCAAGTAGTTTATCAAGCTCTTTTCGTGTTTGGTAAAGGATTTTCGCACTTTTTGCGCATTCAAGTACCTTCTCCCAAATTAGACAAATCATTTCACATCTTTAAATGCATGGAGAATGCAGTACCTCAAATGTTATTCTCGTTAGAGATTTTGTTTCTTTGAGACTGATACTTCCACATATAAAGGTAGCAGTTTGGATTTGAAACTGAACTTTGAGATACTATTTCAAAGGTACTTGTAATTTGTGCACCTAATAGGGATAAATTAAATTCCATAAAATAAAATTAACTCCATACTGTGCATTGAAAAAGAGAATGTTAAACTGTTTCATCTCAACTGGAATGCATTGTAAAGCATTATACAAAAGAAAAGGAACATATTCTGAAATTACATGTCATTTAAAAATAATTATGCAAGTACATCAATATAACTGTAAAAAATATACATCAAGAGGTCTGTTTCCTATTGATTTCATACCATTTAATAAACAGACCTTAAAAATCTCATTCTGTTTGCTTCAGCGGAACACTCATACTTAAAATATTCCTTTCGTTATGTTCTGTTAAAAATATTTTACATAACTTACTGACTAGACAACTAGAAATAGTTTGTCATATGCCCTTTCTTACAAAAAGTTTGATTCAAATAAACTAATTCTGTAGAGTCAAAAGTTAAAAAATTACTGAACAAAAAATTATCGGTTTTCAGTACAACTGAAAAACTTGCTGAACATAAGCTAATAATAAACCTAAAAAGATATTTTCCGATGAAACCTTCCGGACTTTTAACTATTAAAGAGTGAGATAAGTAGGTTTTAGTAGCACCTTAAACAGTCAGTTGATTGAGCCTCAAAAACATCTTAAAAATAATGTGCCTATTATTACTTTTTATTCGACAGATGTCTGATGAATCAAATTTTCTGTAAAAACCTCAAAAAAATACGAATGAGTACAGAAAAATGTAAATATACATTGCTAAAATCCCTAAAAATACATGGGCTTATGGCTTTTCGAGTAAATCGGAATATAAAAAATATCCATCCATTATCCAGTAAGAATTATGAGCACGAAGCATTTAGGGTGGAAGTTCTGATTCTTTACTACAAACCATTTCAATGGATACTGATCTCAGAGGTACCGTAAAAACAGGTTTTTTTGAGCACCATTGGTTTCGTTTTTGTTGGAGGTTTAAAAGTGGACGTAGACGGTGTACCTCCAAGTGTAGCATATTTTCTATTTGGCACTGGACTTGTAATAGTCATAAATTCACCATCATCCAGTTGAATCTTTTTATTCTTTTTGAGCGTGCATTGGTTTTGTTTCGCAAAAGTTTCAGCAGCGGTGGACATCTCGGGACTTTCGACATCTTGCGGGGTTTTATCTATGTTGTTAGTACCATCTTCTGGAGAATTATTTAAGCATAAATTGGAGAATACTGACACGGAGCTAGCGAGAGGTAGATCCATCACGAGATCGGGGGTATGACTTTGTCTATGAACAAACGGTTCCGAGAACCTTTGAGTTTTAATTAGAGGTGAGACAACAGCGGCATCTGAGCTCGCCCTAAGCTGCCACAAGTCTCTATTAAGTGAAAAGTTTACATTGGATTCGTCAATTTCAGATTTTTCTCTCCGCGTAACTTGACATTCTTCATTTAGTTGCTCGCTTTCGGATTCTAAGCTGGTGTTTAATATTTTCATATTTAATTCTTGTATTACTTTCTTATTTTGTACATCTGCTTCATTACTAGGTTTTATTATTTCTTCTACTTGGTTGTGCTGAAAAGAAAATTCCGTTTTTATTATGATACATTTCTTGGAGTCTTTCGTAACAGAAATGCCAGTGAATATGGTTTGAAAGATATAATGAATTTAGGTACTAAGTGTTATGATCAGTAACCAAACATGCAGTGCAACCTTACCTTTTGAAAAAATTTTCTAAAGAGAAAAATAAGAATAAAGAAATAATAATAAACAGTTTTCAGCTCAAACATGTTAAAATAACTCTGAACAGGTTCAACTGGGTCAACTCCTCTGTTGCGGTGCAGTTATAATTTTGTGAGTGTACCGTCAATAGCACTTCAGCTATCATGGTAAATAGAAGATCTTTTGTTTCGAACGTTTAAACTTGAGTTCACGAAAGAAGGTGAAAGTGTGTCAGAAATTAAACGCTGTCTAGATACTGTGTATGGCGAATCTTCCTCGTCATATTCAACGATTAAAGAATGAGTTCAACAGTTTCGGCTAGGGAGACATTCGATTGAGGATGATGATCGTCAAGGCAGACCTGCAGAACGATGGACTCCAGAAAAAATTACGCTGGTGCAAGGAGAATTGCTAAAAGAGAGGAAGGAGACTAAAAACTAAAAAAAATTATCAGCAAAGTGTGGACTTTCAAAAGCGATAGTGCTTTGAACAACCTCAAACTATTTAACGTTCACCAAACACAACGACGTGTGGAATGTAGTACTGAATTTTTAGCACACTGTGTGGGACAAGAAAAAGATATGATTGATTCAATGGTGACGGGGGTGGAAGCCATGTTTCTCTACCAAGATCCCCTAGATAAATGGGAATCTATGGAGTGGCGTCATGGTGGACCCCTATGACCAATAAAGGCACAAGTGACACAGTCGCACGCGATTTTTGGGAGTGAGGAATTTCGCTTATTCATGGAGAACCAAACCAGTTTAAACCACTACCAAAAGCTTTGGATTCAGAGTTACAACCATAATTTAGCTCCCTGAGATTTTTTTTTTTATCAAACATCTGAAAAAGACCTCAAGAACTGAAGATTGAGATGATCAGTCGAAGCCCACTAAAGCGTTTTTTTTTTTGTGGTGCACAAGATTTTTTTGAGCTAGAATGAAACAACTTGGAAAAGCTGTACTAATTGTATTAATGTAGACAGTAGTTAAGTATAATTTTTTGCGAGTTATAGATAGATAGATAGATAGAAAAAGTAAAATTGTGTACCTAGAATTTCTTTCGCAAATATGCCCGTAACATCCAAAAAAAGGATATTTTGGAAAAGTCCGCAAAGATATAACAGAATACTGTATTCCTAGATTATTTTGAAGCATAAAGGTGGGGGAGGAGAGTGCATATACGCAAAAGCTTCAAGTCTTCAAAGAATTATTTAAAATGAAAAATCGGTTAGACAGTTCTATTATTGTGTGGTCAATTTTTTTACTTATTACTATACAAATAGTTCAATTTCCTGTTCACACTCTAAAATAAACTGAAAAAATTAAAAATTGAATAAAATATATTTTTTAGGATTCCGTACGGAACACTTATGGGATCACTTCGATGGTTGTCTGTCCGCCTGTCTGTCTGTTACATCCGACTTTTTCTGAAGCTATTTGACATAGAAAGTTGAAATTTGGCACAAATATAGGAATTGATGGCCCAATTAGGGCCATATATTTTTGAAAGTTAAATTTTGACTTAGGGGTTAGTTTTGAGGAGTGTAATTCGGAGTGAAAAAAAATGAAGTGATATTTTTTTACTTGAATGAAATTAAAGCTTGTAAAAACACGAGTTCAAAAATATATATGATGTAATACTTGCGCAAACTTTTCTTTGTATTATTTTTAAAATAATGGCTAAAGACCCCTGTCCACAGACCCTATCTCCAAAACTACCGATCAAAAAATTTTGAAAAAATTCCGGAATAGTCTCCATAAAGTGTAGTTTAAGTAAAAATTATCACGAGTGCATTACATTTGATAATTTATTTGGTATAAAAAAAAGCTAGTTGCACGCCAAAATAGTGAAGGTTTATTTCGTCGAACAGTGTGAACCGGGAGTGATAGCTACTGCTTAAGCATTAGATACCGAGTAAAAAAATTTTTTATTATTATGTTTAAACAGATATTTTACCACTTTTACCACTAGATTCTAGATTGAGTTAGATTGATTTATTGGCTATTAGATAGCTAAGATGCTATAACTATTATACATTATTAACTAAGAAAACACGTGAAAATACATATTGGATATTAAGATTTCAGGGATCCAATTAACTTAGCCTAGGTAAGGATTTTATTTTATTTTAAAACCAATAACGGTACGGAACACTAATTGCGCAAGTCCAACTTGCACTTGACCGATTTTTTATTAAAAGTATCTTTCCGTCAAATACTGTGGTAAACCAAAGATGATAGTATTGATAGAGACCATGTGACTACAGAGATAAAGTTCAGGAAGGGAGCATGTTTCCCCCCGTCAGCCGAGAAATTAGTGCTTCCCTTTTGAACAACGCCATTTTGATTCATCTGTCGCTCTGCTCTGCCCTCCGCTCTGTCTTAGAACCTGGCAGCATCACTATGTGACCACGACTAAAAATTATGACGCAAAACTACGTGTTACTCTGGACATCTTTGGTTATCCATGTTAGTTAACGGAAAGCAACCTAAAACCGCAAAACCTTTCTTTGTGGGCGAAAAGATGTTAGTTAACATTAACACAAAAGTTACGGACCCAGATAAATGGAATGAATTAAAATACATCGAATGATAAAAAGCAGGACCACTGTTAACATGCAAAATTAAAATAATTCTATACTTATGCTCACCTTAAGTGTAAATGATGACCGGAGGTGGTTTAATTATTTCTATGAAATCAACAAAAAATTAAAATGTAAAAATACTTCTACACTCTTACACTAAAAAAACATAAGCGACACTATAGCACTAGTTGTTTTAAAGCTGCAGCACATGCATTCTGCGCGCTTAAACAATTACACTGAAAAAAATGATAATCTAAAAATAAAGAAAAAATATTTAATTCATATATAAAACTCATTTTAATGATTCGAGAGCCCGCTGTTATTTTCCTTTTTTTTTAACAAAACGAACGTATAAAAGCCTCCTAAAGCGGGTAACACATTGGGAAATCCGATTTTCACACGCCTGGTGGTTAAATTAAACCCAAAAACATGGCGGTGATTAATTTTCTGCTTCTTGTTACTCGTCCAACACGAATTATCACCATACGCGTATGTCAACAGTTCGGCAAAATTTATCTCAAGATTTGCATCCAACCCCTACGAAAAAAAAAACTAACTAACAAATCTACAATTTTCCTATGTTGGCCAACCTTATAAAAAAAAAAAACCGTGATGTCTGGAATTAATGTAGATATTTGCTTGTTGAAGTGAATTTTGGGACTTTCTATTCAAAATTCACCACAAAAAAAAGGCAGGTTACTTTGTGAACCACTTCACATTTAGAGCGTTTCCAGATACTTTTGGGTAACTGGGGATAATTTTTAGACAGTTGCGAGTTAATTATTGATATGTATTTCTAAATACCTTGATTTCAGCTATTGGATTTCTGTTTTACCGTTATAATCGTAGTACATTACTTGAACTAAAAAAAATTAAGATTTTGATGTATAAACAAAATAAAAATTCTGAAAAAATATTATAGTATATTTATTTGTTTATTCCAAAATATATAAAATATAATACTAAGCTTTATAATAAATACATATACAGAAAAATGTATAGTACTTTAAATTTCTGATACTTAATTATACTTTAATAAGTGTCGATTAAAAATTACTTACAGGACAACTTATACAGTATGATAAATATTTAATATTTTAAGAAAAATCCTCTTTGGTTTTTGACAATTGATGTCATAACCTGACGTGGTATAAGTATTCGCGTTCATAAGTGGCCTTTTGCTGAGCTCTCAGGGCTCGGCTAGAGAAATATCATTATATGGTACGTTGTTGGAAGTAGGCTGCTTTCCAGAAACAAAATCTTCTCGCTCTTAAGTAAGACGTACATTTGAAGTCGGACTTGACGAATGCCAAAAGACCTTCAAAAGTAGACTAGCGTCGAGTTTTGTGGTCAAAAGTGAGGAAGTGTAAGGACAGCACCGCAGAATAGTTGTGCTGACAGTACTAGCTGCCGATCATCTCGATCGGGTCTCACGTTAAAGCTTAGATCCGATCAGGCTGACGTTACCCAGACGCAAAAAAAAAGAAACGAGGATTTCCTTGCTTTACTTACATGGTTTGAGCTTCTCCAAGTACTAATACTACTAAATTGGATTGTTGTATAACATTTTCTCTTTAATCTGTGTACATAAAATGCTGAAGATATTTTTAGCATTGATTTACGTGGTAAGGCCACTCAAGGTCCCAGGAAAAGATGATAATTTCGGGAATTTTTTTCAAGAGTATAATAAAACCAGTCGAAAATTTATTTGAAGTAGGTTATTACACAAATATTTAAGTGTAGAAAAATATTTTTTTATCTATTTAACTCAAAATGGCCGCTTTAGAATCCAAAACGACAAAGCACTTTTTATGCAAGGCCTGAAACGGGCGAAACCATTGCTTCGGTAGATTTCAACCTAGAACAAAAAACAAAAAAATTTTCATCAATATATGTCAAAAACTAGTGGATAACGTATGGAAATTTAAAAACATCGTTTTTTTTGAAAGATGGTTCACATTTGACAAAAACTTTTCACTCCCAAAAATTTCACGAAAAATTGTTTATCGCAAAATCCGTACGTTATCCACTAGTTTTTGACATATATTAATGAAATTTTTTTTTGGTTTTTTGTTCTAGATCGACGGGAGCAATCGTTTCGTCCGTTTCAGGCCTCGCATATAAGGTACCTTGTCGTCTAGGATTCTGAAGCGGCCATTTTGAATTAAAAAGATAAAAAAAATATATTTTTGTATACTTAAATATTTGTTTAATAAAGTACTTTAAATAAATTTCCGACTGCTTTTATTATAATCTTGAAAAAAAATCCCGAAATTAGCCTTTTTTCCTGGGACTTGGAGTGGCTTTACTCCTCAATTAATTTAATACATTTTTACTTAAATAATGACTAATCATATTCAATGACACAAAAATTTCATCCTAATCTCCTCCTGAAGTGTTCGATACTATTTTAAGTTTTTGCTGAAAACATGTATTTCTAAGCTGTAATACAAGAACATTAACAACATTTATCATACTGTATGAAAAAAAAAAGAAAAACAATAAACACGGACATGCACATGCATAAATCTAATCTTAACAAAATCCACACATATAAAAAAGGCATGCAAAAATTAAGGCAACCAGTCTCAAGGAACAGTGTCACTATAGGAATTCCGTGAGACGAATTAGCAACACTTATAGCGCTCCCTGTGCGCGTTACGAAACACAGCCAAATGTCACAACGTCACAAAATTTCGTTTTTTTTTTTTTAAATTACTGTCACAAATATAAATACTAAACAGTTGTCTCTAGTACCTCTGAGCTAGGCCAAATCGGGCCCCCACTAGAAGTTATAACGTTATTTGTCGTCTCACATGTTATTTCCGAGTCATTTGAGCTTGATGTTCTACGTCGTACTGATTCTTCAGACGAGCTTGTTTTTAGGTTATTTGCCTTGTCCCTGTCTCGCTCGTCATCTCTGGAAAATACCAAAACATTTTTAGAATAACTATGTTGGGAATGTGGAATCTTTGGCACAATGACACTACTCAGTATATATCACCACTACATCAAACACTTTTTGCGCTCGACGCGCATTTCGCTAGCCATGTTAGCTTCATTAATCTGTCAATCATTGCTCCTGATGAAGCTAACATTGTTAGCGAAACGTGCGTCGAGGGCAAAAGTGAAGTGTTTGGTATAGTGGTGATATATACCGAGTTGAATTTTTAGAATAATTGTAACAGCATTCGTAAAACAAAATTTGTATGGGGGTGAGAAGCAGACAAAGTTAGCACAATAAAGGACTACTAATTCAAAGTTAACTTACTTCATTTTTAAAGAGATGTATTTATCAGGAACAAGGCCCTCTTGACCATTGACAGCGCCTCGCCACCAGTCATTTGACACTTGCGAAAATAACGTAACAATGTCACCTCTTTTCAGTGACAACTCTCTATTGGATCTTGCTATAAAATCAAATTGGGCAGTAGCTTCTATATTTTCAGAGTCTGTAAATAAAAAAAATCGATTGTTATTGAGCAATTGCGTGCCAGAATACATCTAGAGTGTTTCTAAAAATCCTAATCTTTAACATTGGTAGCGTGAACTAAGAACTAAATAACATGTTATTGTGGACAAGAAGCACTCTACGTTGAGGATCCCTGTTGAATCGAAATTGTGGTGGTAAATGTTATTCTACAGCCTTTTCTTACCACAGCCTGGCTTCATTCGAAATACTGTTTTTTTTGCTGGCTATCAACTGCTTTTGTGGCTATTGCTGAGAGTGAGAAACTTTTTAGCATAAATGAAATTAGCACTAAACGAAAATCGACTGAACTGAAACTGATCTGTCTTAAATTTTTAAATGGCTAAAATTTTCTTCATTACCATCCCTTTTTCCCTTTCTTAGTGTATAAGCGTATACAAAACTACACTTCAGCCAATGGTGATACGAATTTTATTCTTAAAGCAAGCTCTCTTGTTTGGTTGTCTCCTCGTACTTCCTAAAGTTTCTTTTTTATAAACTAGGTGCCGGCATCAGTACTAAATTAGAAATATTTTTATTTTACAGAAATATTTTCCGTTTATTCTAAAATTAGTTCGAAATTTCCCTAGTATGTCATAAAAGCCTAAATTAAAACCTTATACTAAGAGAATCCGATGAGTGTTTAAAAAAAAACATTTTCATCTTTTTTATAGTCTTTTTTCACTCTTTTAGTAGGATAAGGGAAAAACACATTTGAGTTTCTCTTTACAACTATGGTCAAACTAACGGATAAAACACAGCGATATATGGACAATTTTCTTCCTTTTCCCTAACTTTTCTATAACAACGAGTAATGTAATGGTTCTAGCACCATGTGTTTCCCAGACTCTGTTACTACCTTATATTTTCTAACAATGATTAAACCACAATACAGATTGATAAATTATTAAGAATATATTTCTCTAAATAAATTAAATAAACCCTTAAAATTCTGTATATTCTTTAAAAAGAAGACCAATAAAATATATTAAATTTGGTGGATTTGATATAAACCGTACCTTTAATAAATTCTTATTCTTTTTAGAACTTTTGCCACACGAACAATTTTTATCAATAAACTTGTTTGTTGTTACGATAACCACCAAAGGAAATGTGAAATGGATTTCCCATTTTGCAGATATTGAGTACTTCAAGTGGGGAAGAAATATATAGTTTTACACCGATATTGCTTTTTGGGAAGAAGGTGAACGAGGTGGAGGGTTAATAATGTCGTACAGTTTCAATTATACTATAAGATTTTTTTTTCGACTTTTGATTACAAGACTGAACAAACTTTAATCATAATTATATACACTTAAACATATAAGAGGGGAAGGAAAATTAGACAGGATGTAGCGCTAAATATTATGTTTTCATTACTTCCAACATTAACAAAAATGATAAATAGAGGGAGCTAGAGATGGATGTGATTAACCCCAAAAAAAAACAATATATATATATATATATATATATATATATATATATATATATATATATATATATATATGCAGCAACCTTCTCTAATCCTCTCCACCATTCCTGTAAAGCATATATATTTGTATTTTTGCCTATACCTCATTATGTTTAAAATTTGTTCATTTGTCAATTAAAAATGAAGCGAACTTTTCATAGTATTATTATAACTATATAACAGAAATTATTGACCCCATCTCTTTCACATGCTTCCCCAAAAGCGATATATTAAAAAAATTATAGGTTCCTTTCCTGTTTCAAGTATTATAGGTGTACTAAATTTGAAATCGGTATCTCATTTCGTTAGAAAATGATAGTACTAACCGAAAGACAGTTCGACGGACAGGCCGAGGAGCATTGGAAACTATGTTTTTTCATAATGACCTTGAAACGTCAAAAAATGCAAAAATCTCCGAGCGTGAACCTCTAACCTTTATGAGGGAAGTAAAAAACATTAATTTTAGACTTTCTTAAGGTTTCAATATAATAATAATAATAATTGAAGGGGGGTCCCATCACCCATTCCACCTCCGTTCCTTTATGAGTGCCCCATTTATTTATACATTAATCAAAAGAAAATTTCGCCATTCAATTATTCTCCTGTGTCCATATTCATTGGAGATTTTATGAGGCTGCCTCCCTATTTTTGGGTTTATACCAGGGGATACCTTTAACTCCCCTAAAGGTGTTGATATAATAGCTTACTGAAACGAATTTAGAATATCGAAAACCTCTGATTTAAAAATAAACCAAAATGTTTTACAGGCCAATGTAGTTTACCACAAAAAAAGCATTAAAAACTTACCATCTTCTGATGGACATACTTCAGAATCAATATCATCCTGAGTTTGATCCGATGGAGAATCACCAACATCCCTACAAAATGACCTAATTAAAAACTGGTTTTACAATTATAATCATCTACTTACTGATCATCAGTGTTGGGTGAAATATATTTTTCATAAACTGGGCCAGGATCATTAGGAAATATCTCATCATGAAATATGATTATGTTCTTGATAAGCTCGTTTACTTGGTTCTGATACTGCACTTGATCCTTGTCATCAGGAACCGGTACTAACGTAGGGCCAAAACAAATAGCTAGGTTATAAGGGTCCATCATATTTTCGTCAGCAAATTCTGACAAATGGTTTAAAAATGCAAAAAGGTATCTTAAAACTATCATCACTGGTCGAGGTAGACTTTTTACCAATTCCCGCATTTTGGTTATAAATTCTCTCTTGTTTTCCAGCTCTAAAATAGTTTTTCAATAGAGTAAAATGTCTAGTCACTAAATGTAAAAAAGCACAAACCAAAGTACAAAGTTTTTGATTATCAATAAGTCACCATCTTAATCTATTTTTAATCGAAACCCCTATATACCATTTAGATCTAGCAAAGTTAAAGCATCTTACGTGCTAGCTCCATGAACTGCTCGAAATATATAATAGGGAACAGGGGCTCTCTCAACTCTCGCAAATAAAGTTTGAGAACCCCTGCGACACTGTTAATATCTGAAGCATCAGTCATGTCGGCTAATGGATCTTCTCCTCGTTCAAACCATTCTCTAAAATTATTAATCTCAACCTGAGAACCTGATACTCTAAATATTCCTTGGTGATGAAGACCTAAAAGCAAAAACTTTTTAAACCCGATCCTGAAGAATTTTTAATTTAAATAAATACCGGAAATTTTATAATGCATTCTTGATCTACGAGCAGCCAGCAAAGAAAAAAACCTTTTAATGTGCGTTACTATACTTACCATAAAGATTAATGACTCTTATGCACGACCTTAAAATAAGCGGGATTTCTTGATTAGTAGCTTCTTGATATTCCTCCAAAGACCCTCCAAAAAGTTTTGGTTGTCCGCTCAGTTGTAACCGACCTATCCTTTTACGTTTCGGAGTTTTCGCCACCGGTTTGATGGTCTGGCATAGCTCGGGAGCTTCCGCCACCAAAGACTGTCGAAGGTATTCCTGTTTGGCATCTAACCGTGCTATTTTCGAAGAACCCAGAAGGTACTCACGGAATTTCTAAAAATTTAAAACAAACAGTATTACTGAGTGCTTAAGGATCTTTGAAATATATTTGATACCGATATTTTAAAGAGTCAGGACAGTAAATAATCCAATGTTTTTATATTTATTTTTATATTATATATTATTTTATTTATTTTTATATTTCGCATTTAAAGAATAATGTTTTTAAATATTTACCGTTAAGTAGAATTCCTCAGTTTCTTGTCGATCGGCACGTGCTTTGAGAGACACCGATTCAGGAGGTTTATGCATGGGTTGAGCGTTTTCTCCAAAGTAACCGCTGCAGTCATAGTCTTTTGCGCTTAACATGTCAAGTAAGGTAGTTTCGGCAGTTTCCAGAGTTTTCCAAACTTCCTCAGATTCCGCTCTAAGTGATGTTACTCTTTGTTGAAGCTGAGTCAGTCTACTTTCCATTTCCCTGTGTAATAGATTCTGTATTTCCGGTTCCGCAGGCTACAATTTTTATTTTGTTATAAAGAATTTTTTTTTCATATCTTGTAAGGTAGAAAAAGCGAAAAACTCAATAAAAAAAGTTTTGTAAGTAATACTATTTTTTTAAAAAAAACTTATTTACTGTTTTCAGGGCTAAATATGACAGACTTACTTCTTCTGTTTTGTGTCCTTGGAACTCCAGTTTTTTCGGAATCATAAAAGCTTGATGATTATACTCAAGGAATCTTTGTTTGTCTAACCGTGAGTCCAGTGAATTTATACATGCTGATAACGTGTCCAGACCGTTTTGTACGGATTTATGTCTCCCTTCTTCTGCCGTAACATGCATTAGCAATGCTCGGGAGATGCAATTGTGAAAACCAAAGTCCATACACTAAAAATTTTTTTTGCAAGATTAAGAAGGAAATAATAACTCGTTTATTACTGTCTTTCGTGAAAAATTCTTACCTTTTGGTTCATGGTTTTTATTTGTTTTTTTTTTTCATACTGTAATTTATTTGCTACATCATAGTATTTGGTGTAGAAATTAATTATCTTACATAGACTACAGAACCTACAGTCTGTCAAGCAAAAACATGTCCGCGATAATTCATTTTTGGTAGATGTGATTCTAGCGATTCAACAAAAAATCGGTAGAGGAAACTTTTGTTTACGACACATTTTAGTAAAAGTATCAGTCGATTTCGAACTTACGTCGAAATCACGTAGAATCCAAATGAGTCACTTGTTCGCGCGTCGTTTTGAGGCAGTCTCTTTTTGTTTCCATCCAAAGGGGCCTAAAATGACACATTCCGCGGCCGCGAAATATGTCAAAAAGTCGGTGTCGTTTGTGAAAAAGTAGGTAAATCGTTTTAACGAGACAAAAAATGACGACGACTTGCCAAAACGTGGCCCGGTAGGCAAAACCACTCCGAAACTCGAAAAACGTATCGTGTCTTTGTTTTCACGGGACCCGAAATTGGCGCTGCGTTAAGGAACGGCAAAATTAGGATAATCGGGTTTGAATGTGTCCCACGAGACCATTCGACAACATCTTCGTGCTCATGATGTTAAATTCCGAAGCACGTTGGAAAAACCTTTGCTGGGCGAAAATCACGTCGCGAAGCGGCTCGCATGAGCCCACGATAAGACATTAGAGTGGCCCTCACAATCGCCGGACGCGAACCCCATGGAAAATGTTTGGTCCCTTGTAAAGAGAAAGCTCAGAGGAAAGACTTTGACTCAGTTGCCTCGCGAGATTCGAAAAACTTAAGAGATCATTGTAGAAAAATCTCGTCGAAGACTTGCCTCGAAGATGCCAGGCGATTGGACAACTTATTAAGATAATTTCACCATTGTTAGCACACCAAAGAATACATTGATGGCAAAAAATGCTCTCACATTTTTTCAAGAGTACGAGCGGTCACGTTCTTACTTGACAGACTGTACTCAAAAAAGAATTATTGCAGAAAAGCGAGGAAAGCGAAAATCTTTGCTAAACTCAACTGGTAAATGCATTCAGGAAACTATTTCCCATAGGATACAGAAAGTGAAAAGGATTCGTAAGGTGTCCCGGTGGGTGCCCATATGAGCTCACTTTCCAGAAAATATGTAAAACGGGAGATTCCTTGAAGAATTGAGTCTGTATTAGTGCCTGCTTTTTTTATAAATAAATACCAAGGTGGCTCTATAGAGGCCGAAAATTAATTCGTACACCTAATAATGTTCTCCTACCACAGAACATCAACTACTATATATGAAAACAAAATATTTTACACTGTGACTATCATTTAAATCAGAATGAAGACCAAGTCTTTTGTCAACAGGAGTGTTTTGATTATTCATTTTTAATTTTATAATATTCTTTAGAAAACAATTAATGTATATCGAATGACTCCCACGAAAATCAAATACATTATGACCAGGCACACTGTTCTCTTGAATTCGGAATCCTTATAATAATCTTTTCAATTTCCTTTGAAGGTTTTCATTAATAAATCGTTCAGCAAAATAACAACAGTTACTTTGGATAAAATAAAAAACAACTTTTTTCTGGATCTAAAATAAAGATACTTACATCAATGAGATCGGATAAATCATCAACAAAATACTTGTGTATAGTTGTATTTGATGCTTCCAAGCACAAAATATATTCATTCCTGGCTTTTAGGGCCTTTACCTTAGCGTCGGTAAATTTATTTCTCCGCTAAAAAGTACATTATATATATATATATATATATATATATATATATATATATATATATATATATATATATATATAAAATATGAAAAGTATTGGGTCTGACACATAGATGTCGCCCTTTTCAAAAAAATCCATATGATTTTTAGGAAGTACTAACCTTCAGACGATACGTGTCAAAATTTCATGATATTTCGAGGATTAGTTTACAAGTTACAGTGGTTTTAGTGACGTTACTTTTGACATTTTCAAAACAATGGAAAAAAAACCGAATTTCGTGTGTTGATTAAACACTGTTTTTTGATAGGAAAAAATACCGTTCAAGCAAAGCAATGGCTTGATAAGTTTTTACGGGGACTCTGCCCCTGTAAAGTCACTCATCATTTACTGGTATGCTGAATTTAATCGCGGTCGTACAGATACAAATGATGTTGAACGCTCTGGACGCCCAAATGAGGTGGTTACACCGGAAAACATAAAAAAATCCAGAAAATTGTTTTGGATGACCGTAAAGTGAAATTGCGTAAGATAGCTGAAACCTAAAGATATCAAAAGAACGTGTTGGTCATATTTTGCATGAACATTTGGGCATGAGAAAGCTCTGTTCGAAATGGGTACCGCGTTTGCTCACAGTGGAACAAAAACAATAACGTCTTGATGATTCTGAGCGCTGTTTGCTCCTGTTTAAGCGCAATAAAAAGGATTTTTTTCATGCGATATGTGACAATGGATGAAACATGGACCCACTACACACCGGAAACAAATCGGCAGTTAACTGAGTGCAAAGCAGCCGGTGAAAGCGGCCCGAAGCGACTAAAGACACAACAGTCGACTGGGAAGGTTTTGGCCTCTGTATTTTGGGATGCGCATGGAATAATTTTCATCGATTATGCTGAGAAGGGAAAAAACATCAATAGCGAATATTATATACAGGTATTGGTGCGTTTGAAGGCAGAAATCACAAAGAAGGGGCCCCAAATCAATAAGAAAAAAGTGCTCTTTCATCAAGACAATGTACCGTGTCACAAGTCAATGATTACGATGGCAAAATTGCATGAATTGAAATTCGAATTACTTTCTCATCCACCGTGTTCTCGAGATTTGGCCCCCAGCGACTATTCTATTCGCAAACCTCCAAAAAAATGCTCGCGAGAAAAAAATTTAACTCCAATGAAGAAGTTATCGCCGAAACTGAGGTCTATTTTGAAGGCAAAGACAAATCCTTCTACAAGAAAGGTACAGAAATGTTAGAAAAGCGTTGGACTGGTGGTATCACTCTTGACCATATTGATGAATAAAGTCGAATTTTGCAAAAGAAATGCGTTTTAAAATAGCTAGACCAAAAACTTTTCAGCCTATGTGTTAGAAACGTTGCAGAACACAAAATAAGTGCAACTCATTGCATTCACCAGAAAATATATTTTATTATTAATTCGTCCAGGTATTGAGACAAAAAAGAGCACACTGTGTTGTAAAAACGACAAGATGCATCGTCTCAGTGAAATACATAGGCTCTCCAATATATAACAAGTTTTTCTCTCATGCAATAAATTTTGTGAACTTAGTTTCTCCTGTGCGCACATAATTCTAATTCAAAAACTAAAATTTTGACGAGACCCCCCCGTTTAAAAAACGGTTCTACTACTGTTCATGTGCAAAAAGTAAAGGGCGTAATTAAATAAAACATAAACTATTAATTTCTTCAATCGAATCTACGTGATCCCCTTCGAAGTAATCTCTTTCAACTACAACACACTTATCCCAACGTCTTCCCAATTTTCCAAACACTCGTTTTACTCAATTTCCTGCATTACTTTCAAGGTGACCAGCGAATTATCTTTTATAGGTTCCATAAATCCCCAACGGTGTCTGTGAAGTCGTATTTTCAGCTTGTTGATTAGGAGAAAGTCGCACGGCGTCATATCTGGTGAATAAGGTGTTTGTGGAACGGTCATCGTTTTAGTTTTACTTAAAAAGTCGTGAATAACTAATGCATTGTGCGACAGCACATTATCGTAATACAACATCCAAAAATTGTTCTGGCTCACGAAAATGACGCAAAACACTTAAATAAGAGTCTTTATTAACTTGACCAGCCGGAGGGAGCCCTTTGAGCACAACATTACCGTAATAGAAGAAAAAAACAGTTACCATAACCTTGATTTTTAAGAAATTTTGCTGTAGTTTTTTCGATTCTGGTTCAGCTTTTGTACGATATTCACTTAAATGTTGCGCTATTTTCGTGTAATGTGAATAGATGCATGTTTCATCACTAGTAATTGTGCATTTCAAAGCGGAGTCATCCAAAGAAAGCAACTCTATGGTCACTTAAACACGATAATGTTTTCAAGAAAATTCTGTTGTTTTGGAACAAGACACACGAGCTCACTCGTTCAATTGGTACTTCAGTAAGGTCTACAAAATCTCTAATGCATTTTTCAACCGATCGGTATACGAAATATGGTTTTTCAAACAAAGTTTAATGCAAATTCTATCATGATTAATCAATTTATTGATTTTAAAAAATCGTCAACAAGACATCTTCAATAATAAAACATGATTTTATTTCTAACTTAATAAAGCAAATATCATGAAATTTTTTTGTCAGATGTTAATAAAAGTTCTACCAACTAAAAAAATACTTTAATAAATAGTAATAGCGCGCATATTGTTTAAAAAAATACTCCCCTTAATTTTTTTAATATTACTGGGAAAAATTAGAGAAAATAATGAAACATACTTTGGCAACTTCTTTTTCCATCAGTTTATATTTTTTTGAGCGTTCCAGTTTGTCCTGCGACAAAGTTGCCTCAAGTTTGCTCCTTTGTATTTCTGCAGTTCTAAGTTTTGCTTCAGTTTGTCTAAGTTCGGCTTGATAACTGTGATATGTTTTCATTGTTGTGTGAAGTTCATGTAGCACTCGTAAAATTTCTTCGTGGGTTTCATACCCAATTTCTCGACACTGAAAGAAATATTTGAAACACATTACACACGATACAATTTGATTTAACAGTTTTTGTTGCAATAATTTTAATGTACACTTTACACCTTCAAACATCTAATTTCGTTTATGAAACATGTCTAACAATAGATCTTTATTGGTCTTACACGATTCGTATCATTGTTAAGGCCATAAAAGACGGACTGTGTGAGAAGAACTTTATAGTAAATTGTTGAAAATGGCTAAAATATCTGCAAAAAAATTAGAGTCGGTAAATGACTTACATTAATCAATTAAAAAGAAATTTATCTCTATTATAAATAAGTAATGTGACACTCAATGCGATATCATAAAAGTTGTGTATTTAAACTTGGGCCAAATGACCCAAAAACGTATTTTTACTTGGAAAAATCAATAATTCAGGTCATTTCTAAAGTGACTGATTTTGAAAATATCTACAATTGATGAAAACTAAATATTTACGTCTGGAAAAATTATTTTGGAATAATACATTGGAGCTTATACAAATAATTTTTTAGGTGAAGTGAAGAATATTACATGGGGTGAAAAGCCTCGAGACTTTTGAGGAAAAAACAATGTGTTTGCCAAAAATGGATTTTATTCTTCAATATACTTTCCTTCAAGAGCGATATACTTATCCCAGCGATCTTCCGAGATTTGGATACATTTCCTATAGTACGATTTGTCCAATTCTCTAAAATAAGCCTCAGTTTTCCATGCGAGTTCTTCATTTGAACCAAATATCTTTCTCTGGAGCCACTTTTTCAAATTTGTAAGGTAATAATAGCTGGGGGGCCAGATCTGGTGATACGGCGGATCGGGAGGCTGTTTATAGCCCAACGGGTCCAATTACACCACAGATTTTATGCAGTTATGAGCTGATGCATTATCTTGATGAAACAACACTTTTCTCTTCGCTAAATGCGACCTTTTTTCTTAATTTCACCATTCAAACAACCCAATGAACCAACGTAATAGTCTCTGATGATTATGCGCCCCTTTTCGTCGATCAGTATTATTCCATGCGCATCCCAAAAAATACTTGCCAAAACCTTTTCAGCTGATGTTTCTGTTTTTGGCCGCTTCGGACTGCCTGTTGGGATCAGGCGTGTAGTAATAGATCCATCTTTCGTCCATTGTTACGAATCGACGTGAAAACTCCTTTAGATTACGCCGAAACAGTGCCTAACAGTGTTCTGAATATTTGAGACGTTGCTGTTTTTAATCAGTCATGAGAGTCTGCGGCACCTATCAGGTACATAGCTTTTTCGTATCCAAATATTCATGCAAAATATTCCACGAGTTTTACTGACATCTTCACGATATCAGCTATCTGTCCCACTTTCACTTTGCGGTAATTTAGAACAATATGGTGAATTTTTTTGTGTTTTTTGGAGTGTTCATTTGGACATGAGGAACGTGGTATATCATTGGTGCTTGTACGACCAGATTTAAGTTCACTTAACGCGAGAGGAGAGACCTTAATCCACGAAATATGCAATAAGATCTGGACAACAGGTAAATGGCCTAAAGAATGGACACAATCGATGTATGTATATATCGATTCACAAGAAAGGTCCATGAGACGTCTGTGAAAATTACCGAACTATCTCTCTTACATGTCATGCAAGCAAAATTATGCTCCACATCATCCAAGAACAGGCAGGTTTTGTATCCGGGTACAGGCACAAGAGAACAGCGAATCAATGTGAGACAAATTATAGAAAGGTTCTACGAATATAATGTGCCTGCCCTGTTCTGTTTCCTTGAATTTACAAAGGCCTTCGACACAGTACAGCGGGATCACTTACTGAGAATGCTTCAAGAAATGGGGACACCAGACCACCTAGTCTTCTTAATCCACAAATTAAACAGCAACAACAACGCTTATGTTAGAGTTTAGAAAAATCTGTCTAAGCCATTCCGACTCGGAAAAGGGGCGATGCAGGGTTGTATCCTGTCTTCACTACTCTTCAATATATATGGTCATTATCCGCAAAGCGATGGAAGAGTGGAATGAAGGGACATCAGGCAAAAAGTTCTCGAATTTTATAACATATGCTGATGATACTACCATAATGGCTAGCTTTGAGGAAAATGATTGTACTGTTGGCTAAAATTTTGCCTCCTCTCAACGAAATTAATGATATACCACTGAAGACATATACTTAGGCGCCAGAATGTCTAACAAGCGGGGTTGCGAAGAAGAAATTAAAAGAAGGATAGAGATGGCCAAAACTGCAATGACAAGACAAAACTACATACTACAGGCGGATGCTCAGAATTTCCTGGGCAGCTCATAGCACAAATGCGTCTGTTCTGAGCGATTCCAAGAAAAATACCATCATTTTTTGGTCACATAATAAGGAAGGATGGCATGGAAAAGTTGCCGATCTAGGGGAAAGGCGACGGTAGAAGAAAAAGAGGTAGATCTCCCAACAGATACATCCATCAGATCATGTCTACAATGCACTTATTACCGAAGATGATGAGAAGTATCGAAGATAGAGAAACCTGGGGTGCCTGTTGTAAATTCTGTGTAACAATGCAATAGAGGTCACGACGCTCGGAGCCGAGCAACGATGCGAGAGAGAGAGAAAGAAAAATTATCGAAATGTAGTTGCTTTTGACGAGGCAGTGTGCCATAACACTTCTCGAGTCATTCTTGGGTTCTGGTTGTATTTTGCCCATCAAAAAGTAATGTTTAATCAACACACGGAATTATTTTTGTTCCATCGCTTCGCAAAAATCAAAACTAGCGTCACCCAAACAGCTATAACTGGCAAACTAATGAACAAAATGTCATGAAAATTTTACGTGAATCTTCTGAGAGTTAACACTAAATGGTTTTTTGTTTGTGCTGCCATCTCTCGTTAAGTCTCGGGATTTTTCACCTCATGTAAGTACTGATGTAACATTGATTACTGTTGTTAAGCTTAAGAGAGCTATTGCCAATTTGGGTGGGTTTGAAAATTCATGTTAAAAACTTACCCTTTTATATATCCGTTGAACATCCTCCATGACTTGAGCTAACCTAGATACTAAATGTGTAGAGTAAACCTCTGATAAGGCTACATGGTCCCGGCTCAAATTTTTTGTCTGAGTTACTAACTGTTGCCAACAAGCGTAACTCGAAAATAAAGGCCACTGTTCCCTTCTACAAAAAGAATACATCATTGAAATTTGATATTTATTACATAAAAAAGTGTGCCGATAAGCGATATGGAACCATTACTCTATCATGGCGTGAAAAGTACCATCGACAAATAAATACAAAAAAAGGAAGGTTAAGATAATGACTTACTTTTGTTTTTGTTCCTTATGCCTAAGTTGTAAACTTTTAGCTAACTTATCCAAGTTTTTCGAATAATCTAATTCTAGTTCGCCTCTTCGACGAAAAAAATCTTGCAGCTCTGTCAGAAGAGCTACTTGGGCTTCCATACGTACATCCAGACATCTTAATTGCTCGTTCAATTGAAGTCTTATATCTGGAAAATAAAAAACGCATGTTAAAACAATATCCTATTAATGTTTTTCAGATGAGAGATAGGCCTTCTTTTGAAGAGGCTCTATAATCATATGGTGTGGAAAAATACCCACAAAAAGTAAGTATATATATATATATATATATATATATATATATATATATATATATATATATATATATATATATATATATATATATATATATATCGAGATCTACTGAGCCGATTTTGATAAATTTTTTTTATAATATTATCTGGAAGTTGATATACGGTTTTCCGTTAATTTTTTATTAATTTTTAAAGCTCAATATTTTTGTAAAAAATCCGAATTTATTTTCGAACGGCTGTCACTTCTACAAAAAAAGATGTGGCCACTTAATTATGACCTTTCTTAATAATAAAAAATTATTTGTTTAGTTTTTAGACGAGTCCAGACTGAGAAAAAAATTCCACCGGTGCGGTGGTAAGGGTTTTTAAAAGAGGGTCCTACAGGATGGTTCATATCTCCGCCATTTTTTAATTTTGCTAATATATATATTTTTTAATTTGTTGCTAAAACTATAATATATTTGTGAAAAATAAAAATTATATAGTTTCGTCAAAAAAAAAATTGAAAAAGTGCCTATTAACATGGACATGTTCGGTTTTTTTTTTCCGAAATTTATAGATTTCATATGTTTTATTGAAATTTTCTCTTTGTTAAAACTTAGTCTTACTGCTTACTTTATTTTAGTATAGATAACCTTCATAAAAACTGCAAAAATCTGCTACACAAAGTGAGACAGGGTGCGAACTAACGAGTTCACTCATTAGTTTTTAATTTCAAATATTAGGGGGATATTTTTAGACGACAAGGTAATATCTTAAACCCATCTTCAATTTATTTTTAACTGCTTTGTTTTTAAAACTATTTTAAACAACTTAAAAGGATTTTGAAAACTCGGAAGGCTATATATTTCAATTAAACCAAAATAAGAAGGCATATGTATACCCAAATCAAAGCAACTTAAGAACAGTAACAGAAACGCATTTTACACCAACAAGCTAGCAACGAACTTAACTAACCATGGTTTGAATCAAGGAGAATGATTTTTGTTCATTTATTGAAGGATAATAATACTTAACTTACACTGACTTTAGTATTTACAATTTTAAAATATAAAAATGATTTTAGACGTCAATAAAAATATTTCTATATCTGTCAAATGAACTTAAAAAAATTATTTCACACCACTCGACTAGGCTAAGTCACCTTGGGTTTTTGCAATCGTTTGAACTTCATAAGTAATTTGATGAAATTCACTTGGCACATTACTAGCTATTACATTTATAAAGACAATGACACCAATGGGGGACGGGAGCGACCAGATGAATATTAGGGTCATTTGAGGTAATGGAAGTGATTTTGTTAACTTTCTAATATATACTTTAAAATAACACAGTATTAAACACAGAAGAACAAAGATTTATTAGAGATATATTGTGTTTATCATGATATATAAAAAAAGCTTTATTTATTAAAGGATTAACAAAAATATTGTTTACAATTACCCCTCTCCGTTTTCAAATTATCCCTAAAAAAAGCTAGGGTAATTGTGAACATGCAACAATGCTGTGGTGGTCTTGCTCTTCAAAAAAGGTGATAAGTCTAAATTAACCAACCATACACCAATCAGCCTAATATCTGTAATGTACAAGTTATTTATGGAAATAATAACTGCGAGACTCAAAGAAATTGGACGCTTACTAACCCAGAGAACAAGCCGGATTTAGAAAAAGCTTTGGTACACTGGACCACCTTCACGTGTTAAGAACTTTAATAGAATTCTATCTTGGGGTGCCAGTAACAAAGTGGAATTTAACGTTACAAAAACACAGGCGGCAGTTTTTTTCTAAAAAAGTTTACGTTGCTGAACCCGACATAGTTATGGCGGGGCACTCCATTCTTCTTACATCGTCACTCAATTTAAATCGATATTCCGAAATAAAATTTCGAAATATGGTTTGTTACTTGATTGGTCACTACAACAGAAAGTCGAGAAATTTGCACATGCAAAATGACTACGACTACAGTTTCTGAGCCTATACTCTTCATCAGGTAGGCTTAAGGCAACGGTATCGATCGTGAAGATCCGAGTACCGTGGAGAGTCAAGTTGGAATGACTCTCGATGGCTTATAGCAATCATGGTACCTTAAATAAACGAGATACTACTCGTCTGTATCTTGCCCAACGAGTAGTATCTCGTTTATTTAAGATACCATGAGTGCTATAAGCCAGCGAGAGTCATTCCAACTTGACTCTCCACGGTACTCGGATCTTCACGATCGATACCGTTGCCTTAAGCCTACCTGATGAAGAGTATAGGCTCAGAAACTATAGTCGTAGGAGGAAAGGCATGGAATATAGCATTCATGGAATCTTTGTTGGTCATTTTGCATGTGCAAATTTCTCGACTGTCACTCAATTTGTTGGGCATTAGTTTAAGAGCAAATATGTCGTGGCATGAATATGTCACAGGCATAGCAAGGAAAGCTTCTCAAAAGTTGGGAATATTATTTCGAACCAGAAAGCTTTACACTCCACAACAACTGTTAATTCTTTACAAAGCTCAAATTCGATCAACTATGGAATACTGCCCCCATGTTTGGGGCTCCACTCCCAAACATACATTGCATTTGTTGGATTCTATTCAGAGAAGAGCTGTTCGTCTGATTGGAGACCCGAAACTGATCGCGCGCCTTGATTTGCTGGAACATCCAAGAACGTTGGCGACTTGAGCCTATTCTGCAAGTATTTTCATGGAAAGTGTTCGAAGGATGTAGTCCGCTTAATTCCTCCCAGAGCGGTGCATGTTAGAAATACACGTCGCGCTAATGCTTTGCATCTGTATGAGGTTCAGCTTATTATTCCTCGTACAACGCTTTTCAAGCAGTCTTTGATATGGAGAACATCGTCCCTATGGAATAATTTGTCCAGTACTGTGTTTCCCACTGAGTACAATTTACAGCGATTCAAGAACAGCCTAAATCGCTTTTTTCCGCACACGTGTCACTCCTGTAGCGCTTTAGGGACTTCCCTGCAGCACGTGTGCTAGACTCATAAAAAAAAAAGAAAAAGAAAAGCAAAACGAGTATAATTTTAAGATTTGGGTGGCTTTTGTGCATTACGAGAAAGCGTTTGACTCCCTTGAAATCTGGGCAACACTGAATAGTCTAAGTAACTGTAGAATTGATACTCGCAGATTATTCAAGATATATATAAAAATGCAACATTTTAGATAGTATTGAAAGAAAACACCAATAAAATAGAAATGAAAAGAGGAGTACGACACGACACCATCTTACCGAAATTGTTTACGTTGGCGCTAGAAGATCTTTTCAAACAACTTCCATGGACAAGTAAGGGTATAAATATAGGAGGACAGCAAGTCAACCATTTGCGATTCGCGGATGATATTATACTTATACCTAACAACAAAGAAGAATTGGACGAAATGCTGAACGAACTTAACAATAAGTCCAGAGAGATTGGTCTGAAGATAAACATTGCCAAAACCATGTTCATGACAAATAACGACTGTGATGAAGAAGCAGAACTGAATATTGAAAATGCCAAAATCACAAGAACGGATTCGTATGTATCTCTTGGACAAAAAATAGTAATGTCCAAAAAAAACTTGAAAGCGGAGTTATCAAGGAGAACCACCATTGGCTTGTTCGGCATTTGGCAGATTGCGAAACATTTTCCTTTCCAATGTCCCAAAATACACTAAAAACAAACACATTTGATCAATGCGTGTTGCAAATATTGACATACGAAGCGGAAACGTGGGCTTTGGATCAAGAAATTATAAATCGCCTACAAGTAGGTCAACGAGCGATGGAAAGGAGGATGTTGGGAATATCGTTGAGGGATAGGCTGACTAATGAAGAAATTCGAGGAAGGTCCAAGATAACTGATATAGCTGAGAGAGTAAGTAGGTTGAAGTGGAGATGGGCGGGTCATATCGCAAGATTCTCTAATAATCGATGGACCCATAAAGTTTGGAGGCCCTGGAATGAGAAAAGAAGTAGAGGACACTCGCAAATCCGATGGTCTGACGACATCAAAAGACTAGTAGGATACAACTGGATAAACAAGGTCCAAAACCGAAGAAGATGGACGTACTTAGGGGAGGCTTACGTCCGACGATGGACTGCATAGCTGATGATGATGATGATGAGGAATTGTGAACACATCCCTTAGTGTAACTTGGAATTGTTACATATATAGGGGTAAGTGACAAGCAAAGTTGTCACTTACCCCCATTGTCAACTATTCACCAGATAACTACATGTTAAGAAGAGTTCGACTCATAAAATCGATTGAAAAATCTTGTACAATAACATACTAATTTTAAGGCAAACTAAGAGTCGAAATTATGGAGTAAAATAGAACCTTCAATTATTTGAAAAATATTTGTGTCCTTTATACCCCCATTGATGTTATAATATATTTGTCGTATCCAGAATACCTTTTATTTATTATGTCTTTGGCACCTAATTTTTTGGAACTCAAAACAGGACAGGTTTTGGTCAAAGATTTATTTTTTCTTACCTAACTGGCCTCAACGTAGGTATTTTCCTAGAGGTTAGTATAGTTTAAACTAATTTTAATAGCCTCATTTCGCATTACCTCGTTTCGCGAAAAACCGACAGTACGTTTTAGTTAAGGGGTAAGGCCACTCTAGAACCCAGGAAAACAAGCTACAAGAACAAAAACCCAGAAAATTTTCATTAATATATGTCAAAAACTAGTGGATAACTTATGGAAATACTGTTTTTTTTTCGAAAAAATGGTGCACATTTGAAAAAAAAGTTCATTTTTCACCCAAAAATTTTACGAAAAACTGTCTACAAAAAGGAAGAATTCTTACGTTATCCACTAGTTTTTGACATATATTAAGCGGGCCATTTTGAATTCAAAAGATAAAAAAATATATATATAAAATGGTCTTACCCTTTAACTGAAAACACAGTTGCCCTTTGCCAAAATAAAAAATTTCTCGAAATAGCCTTGCATTATATAATATCAACAATATCTCGAAATACTGACAACCCCGATAATTTGTAAATCGAATCACCTTATGCGCCGGCGCATAAGTTGAACACGACTGAAATTAAAATTTTAAACAATTTAAAACGGCCGTATCTTCTTTCGTATTAATATTTCAACTTTTATACAACCCAAGTTTGTTGCTAACTTTTTTTATTATTATATATTTTAAATAAAATATTGCCCTCTATAACATCTCCTTCAAACTGGGCTGATTAATATTTCAATGAAAAAACTGCTTTTTAGTGTTCTGTAGTTATGGGATCACTTCGGTGTCTGTCTGTCCGTCTCTCACCTCCATTTTCTCCGAAATTATTTAACATAGAAACTTGAAATTTGGCATAAATATAGAAATTAGTAGCCGAATTAGAGTCATGTAGTTTTGAAAGTTAAATTTTGACTTAAGGAGTTAGTTTTAGGGGCTCAAATCGGAAGTGAAAAAAATTACCAGGTCATCGAGTGGAGTGTCAAATGAAAGCTTATAAAAACACGAGACCAAAAATATATATGATATAATACTGGCGCAAATCGATCTTTATAATATTTTTGAGAAGTCGCTGCCCCCCCCCCCCCTTATCTCAAAAAGTACTAATCAAAAAATTTTGAAAAAAATTCTGGAATATTCTCCATAAAGTGTAGATTGAATGAAAATAATCACGAGTGCGTTACCATTGAAAATTTATCTGGGACATAAAAAAAACAAATTGTTCAAGGTTATCAGTTTTCAATAATAATAGGAAATAAACTTTGTTGAAAACTTATTTGGGGTGTATTTTGTGAAGTCACATTCAACAAAAGTTCCTCGAGAAGGCGTCCCAGCACCCCAACCCGTGCATCAGGGACGCCTTCCGACTTCCACCTCAAGCCAGCCGCAAGTTCCCGAGACCGTCGGACCCGCTGCTGCTCTCGGACGAAGACGATGACCCCCTCGCCCGCCGTGACAAGAAGATTGTCATTCTAGGTTAAGTTTAAATTAGTCCTAATTTAAGTCATTGTTACGTACTAGTTTAAGTTAGCGTAATTCTTAGTCTAAGGTATTTTTAGTCTTAGTTCTAAGTCCTAGCATTAAGAAACTCATGTACATACTAAACACATTTCCTAGGTTAAGTTAGTATAGGATTCCTGTTGTAAGAACTTAGGTTAAGATAGAATAAGTTTACATTTAGTATTTGAAATTATTTTTATACTTTCACAATTATAAGATAGAGGCCGAGCCTATCTTGGAAATCAATAAAGACAGTGATGTGAAGTCACTGATCATTTTATAGTTTCGTGACAATTTTTTTTTTATTTTAAAAGCAATCACCGTACGGAACACTAATTGCCCAAGTCCGACTTGCACTTTATACAAATTAAACGCATTTTGAGTTTGCATCTTTTATGCAATAAAATTAATAATAAACTCGAATTTAATAATCTGGTTAAGAAAAAAAAGCTAATTGTATAAATATTAAATAATTTATTTATAAACACCTGCTGTATATTTGCATAAAATATCGTTGATTGTTTCCATATTTTTTATCTTTTAACATGCCGAATGCCTTTCCCACGCACCATCTTAATTGTTTGTTATTCGTTTTCGCACTTTCGATTTTATTGGTGCTATTAGAACAGCGTTAAGTGGTTGGGATAGATTTATGTTCTATTAAGCGAAGACTTACTACATTTTTTACCTGAAACACACTCTTTGGAATATTTTTCATTAATAACAAGCCTCAAGCCTGCTGTGAAATTTTACAATCACCGGAAAATTCTTGGAAAACACATCTAATAAGCATAAAACCAATGATCTGGCGAAAAAACCATTAAACTGAAAGAATTATAGAACGATAATTATCGATTTACAGCAGAAAGAGCTTAATGAAGTTTATGTAAAAAACATTGTACATAATAGAGAGATTTTGCAACGCTTATTTTGGTAGGCCACTACCTGTATCCTTATTTGAAGCATGCGCCCACCGTTTGGAGCATGCCCAGTAGTAAAGGGAAGAAATTAAATATAAGGACTTAGCTGTTATCTGAAGCATGCGCCCACCATTCAGAGCGTGCGCAGTATTGAAACAAAATAAGAGAATGCTTTATTAAGGATAACCATTTCCCTTATTTAGGAACTTATAAGAGAAGTTACTTGAAGCCCGTTATTCTTGTCCTTATTATGGTAAGACCTGTTTTTTTCCTAGTTAGGTATACAAACCACTAAGAAAATATACTCAAATTGAAACGATAATCTTTTATTGCAAATAAACAGTTACTGTTCAGATTATGTTGGGATTTTGCAGTCTTTGGCACAATGGCATTACAGTGTGTGTAGTGCTAAATTCAAATGAAATTTTATTTTTCGCCCATTCGTACTACCTTGGAAATATTGAAGGAAATTATATTAACCTGCTAGACACAATTTTAATTTAGAAACTTGTGTTAGCTCATCAAATACTAATAACCAGCGTGCTTAACCATGAAAGGAACGAAAAAAACATCCCCTAAGTTTATAGAAGATGAATACTAATCTAACCTTGCAATTCCTTCGCATTAATACGGCGCATGCTCTAGATACCGATAAGGACAAAGGCATGTGAAAAATAAACGTTGCAAGATCTCTCTAATGTTCATTTTTGTTAAATTTATTTTCTATATATTGTGATTGATACTATTACTATTATCATTATTAGTATATATAATGGGTAATCATTCCTCAAAGTCAGACTTATGTACATCAGCCAGAGTGGCAAATTGTATCTTACTTCATCATTCTCATTTTCACAAATATGTAAAAGTTTCCAAAAAAATATCCCAAAACATTGTTTCCGGCTCCAGAGAAATATCAAAAAATTCTTTCTGAAAAAAGGATTGTAAACAAAACCTTCAAAAGGAAGTGCTTTAACAGTACATAATTGGTCAGTGTGTAACCAATTCATGTAGCAAGCGAATTAAAACTTAAAAGGTAAAAAAACTTAATTATTTAACTTGATTTTAAGAAAGTTACTGCAATGCGTAAACATTTTTATTTAGAACGTTATTTTTTTTAAAAACATTTTACCGGAACAAATGGATATTAGGTAATAGAACTCTTGAAATTTGTTTCCATAAATTTCAGAAAAAATATTTTTAAGACGCTTTACGCAGAGCATTTTTAAATGGGCGTAACACACACACTGCGCGGAAATCTCTAAAGCGCTACAGGAGCGACGCGTGTGAGGAAAAAGCGATTCGCGTTGGTCTTGATTCGCGTTACATTCAATTGGAAACACAGTCCTGGGCAAATCATCCCAAAGTGATTTTCCATATAAAAGAATTTTTGAAAAGGATGGTAAGAGGAGTAACAAGCTGATCCTCTGAAATGTGTGTTCCTAGCATGAATTACTCTGGAAGGAATTAAGCGGGCTACGTCACTCAAGACGTAAATCGTTTTTCGATGTTCTAAGGAATCAAGCTTGCTTTTTACTTCCAGGTCTCCAATCAGACGAACGGCTCCCTGCGGAACAGAATCCAAACTATCATCATCATCATCACGCAGCCCGCCTTTAAGTCCACTGTTGGACGTCTCCAGTTCGCTGACATTTTCTTCAGGTCATCCGTCCATCGTGTGGGAGGTCTACCTCCGCTGCGTTTGCCACCTCTTGACCTCCACTCTAGAAGTTTCTCTGTCCATCTTTCGTCCACCATTCTGGCGATGTATCCAGCTCATCTCTACTTTCGTTTTGCGACGCATTCTATGATGTCGTCTACTCCAGTTCGCGTATCTCTTTATTTCTTACTTGATCTTTTAAGGTCAAGCCAAGCATCGATCTTTCCATGTCTTAGTTTTTCTGCAGTTGCCTTAATCAGACTTAGGGTTTCTGCCTATGGGTCAGGACATGCATTGATTAAATGCTTTGGGTTTCAGGAGAATTGGAATGTCTGCTCTAAAGATGTCCTTCATTCTTCCATAAGCCGCTCCTCCTAAGTTAATCCATCTCGTCAACTCAAGAGGTATCAATTTGTATCTGGTCGCTGGGAACCAGGTTAGTCATTATTTTAGTCTCTCAAAATTTTTTGTTAGTCCAATTTTCCGTGATACATCGTTTCGTTCCATAATCATGTCTTTGGCTTCTCCCAAATTTTATCACATAATGACGATATCGATATCGAGTATGCCTTGCTGTTGATATGCCAACATTTTAAAGGCGTTCTCGAGTACTGTAATGAATAGCTTTTGGTGATATGATGTCGCCCTGCCTAACTCTTCCTTTTATTTTTATCTTGTTGATTGTAGAATGTAGATTTACAGTTCTTGTGGCGTTTGCATATATATTCTTTATTATGTTACAGTACCGACGGTTGATTCTACATTCTTGTGATGCTCTTAGAGTAGCTGGTAGCTCCACCGTATCAAACGCCTGTTCTAAGGTCTACAAATATCAGTACTGGATATCAGGATATGGATAATACTCATATTCAAACTATATCATCCTATGTATCTTTGGAAAATTAAAAGATGGAACTTTAAAGTACTATTATTATGTAAGAAGTAAAAGTTAAAATTTCCTAAAGAAATATGTAAAAAAAGTTCTAACCAAATATATAAAGGACTAAACGGAAAAGGTATATGAGTTAGAGGAATTGCTAAATATATAATGTGTCATAGATCCATTTCAGGATTTTTGGAATTAAGGAATCTGGAAATATATAAAGATTTAAAGTATTAGGACAGGGAATTAGCAGGGTAACTCCGTGTGTTTTCAGAATTCTTAGAGGAGGAAATTTGAAAATCGTGTTATTTTTTCAATATTTTCTATTATTTATGGCCAAACATATAAAGCTTTAAAGGAGGGCTTGCTCAATATATATCGTGTTCTACATCCTGTTCAGAGTTGATGAAGTCAAGCAATCTAAAAATTGTGTCAATATTTTCAAGTATTTATCAACAAACATAAAAAGGGGATGAGGGCTGGGGAGAGGAGCTAGAGATTGCTCTATAAATATTGTGATATACGACCTTTTCGGGGCTATTGGATGCGGGAAAACTGAAAACTGCGCTAGGGGTTAAACATACAAAGAGTTAAAGGAATGGGGAAGAAGAAAGTTAAAGTAGTTGCTCCGTATATTTCGTGTTTTACATCCTTATTAGGGTTCTTGAACTCAAGAAATTTAAAAATTTTGTCATTTTTAGTGTTCCGTACGGAACACTTATAAGATCACTTCGGTGTCTGTCTGTCACACACCGATTTTCTCCGAAACTATTTGACATAGAAAGGTGAAATTTGGTAATAATATAGGAATTGATGGCCACATCAGAGCCATGTAGTTTTGAGAATTAAATTTTGACTTAAGGGGTTAGTTTTGGGGTGAAGTCGGAAGTGAAAAAAAAAATTTTTTACTAGGTCATCGAGTGTGGTGTCAAATGAAAGCTTGTGAAAACGCGAGTAAAAAATGTATATATAATATTATACTTGCGCGCACTTTTCTTTGTATTATTTTTAAAAATTCGCGAAAAACCGCTGTCCCGGGCCTTATCTCGAAAAGTACTTATCAAAAAATTTCGAAAAAATTCTGGAATATTCTCCACGGGGTGTAGATTGAACGAAAATTATCACGAGTGCATTACCTTTAATAATTTATATGGTATATAAAAAAAAACAAAAATTTCAAGGTCATCAGATTTCAGTAAAGATTGGAAACAAACTTTGTTGAAAACTCATTTGGGGTGTATTTTGTGAAGTCACTAATCATTTTATAGCACCGTAACATAAATTTTGCCTTAAGGGGTTCGTTTTGAGGGTGAAATCGAAAGTGAAAAAAAATTTTTTTTACTAGGTGGTGTCAAATGAAAGCTTGTGAAAACACGAGTAAAAAATATATATATAATGTAATACTTGCCCACACTTTTCTTCGTATTACTTTTAAAAAATCGCTGTCCCCTACCTTATCTCGAAAAGTACTGATCAAAAAATTTTGAAAAAATTCTGGAATATTCTCCACGGGGTATAGATTGAACGAAAATTATCACGAGTGCATTACCTTTAATAATTTATTTGGTATATAAAAAAAAACAAAATTTCAAGGTCACCAGTTTTCAGTAAAGATTGAAACAAACTTTGTTGAAAACTCATTTGGGGTGTGTTTTTGTGAAGTCACTGATCATTTTATACCACCCTAACAAAAAATTTTTATTTTAAAAACAATCAACGTACGGAACACTAATTGTGCAAGTTCAACTTGCACTTGACCGGTTTCTTTTATTTTATTATTTTCTATTATTTAGAGTCAAACATATACACGAACAAACGGGTAAGGGATGAAGTAAGAAGAATTGTTCTACATATATCGTATTCTATATCCCTTCTAACTTTGTGAGTCGACAAAAATTGTGTTATTGGTTCATTATTTTCAGTTAATTATAGTGAAATATATGAGGGATAAAAAATGTCGAGAACGACGTTAAAGGGACTGCTCTGTATCTATTATGTTACATTCTTGGAGTCAAGGAATCTAAAAATTTACTTCCAGTTAAACACGTAAAGGGTTAAGGGGATTAGGAATGGAGTTAGAGGGGTTGCTCCATGTATTTTAAATTATGTATGAAATAACCCTCAACAGATCGACAACCTGTGATTTATCTAGTTAAATGACGCTGTAGAACAATGCTGTTAAATTAAAACAAATGCATATTAATAGATTTTTAACTCTTACGTTAGCTACGGTAAATATAACAGATTATTTCAAAAACTACTACGATTTTGTAATCATAGTACTATTTAGTATTTTATGCAAATTACTCCTAATTTTAATTTATAATATTTGGCGCCATTTAAAGATTGTTTTAAGGTGGGTACAAGCTTGCTCAAGACACTTTATGTTGACAAGTCATTTAATTTAAAAAGGCATCCGTGAAATAATATTAGGAAATTTAATTTGTTTGTTTAAATTGTACGTTTTAAATAAAATAATATTAAAATTAGTTCAATAATAACTCATTGTATTCGTGAAAAAAAAATAACCCATCGAAAGTATTCCATTTCTTCACGTTTCAAGGTCCCTAGATCACGAACAGTTTCCCATTTACCCTAGTCTGTTGACACAGTAACGGGGTAAGGCCATTCTTCATAAAAAATTTGTTTTCAAAATTCAAAATGGCCACTTCAGAATCAAAAACGACAAGGCACCTTTTTCAAATCGGGCGAAATGACAGCTGCCATAAATCTTTATCGATTTACTTGAAATTTTGAGAGTAACTTTTCAGACACATTAACTAAGGGAAAGCATACCGATTTTGCGATAAGTTATAAACTTCCTTTTTAGTGTTCCGTACGGAACACTTATAAGATCACTTCGGTGTCTGTCTGTCTGTCTGTCTGCCTGTCTGTCTGTCTGTCTGTCTGTCTGTCTGTCTGTCACACCCGATTTTCTCCGAAACTATTTGACATAGAAAAGTGAAATTTGGTAATAATATAGGAATTGATGGCCTCATCAGAGCCATGTAGTTTTAAGAATTAAATTTTGACTTAAGGGGTTAGTTTTGGGGGGTGAAGTCGGAAGTGAAAAAAAAATTTTTTTACTAGTTCATCGCGTGTGGTGTCAAATGAAAGCTTGTGAAAACACGAGTAAAAAATATATATATAATATTATACTTGCGCACACTTTTCTTTGTATTATTTTTAAAAATTCGCGAAAAATCGCTGTCCCGGGCCTTATCTCGAAAAGTACTTATCAAAAAATTTCGAAAAAATTCTGGAATATTCTCCACGGGGTGTAGATTGAACGAAAATTATCACGAGTGCATTACCTTTAATAATTTATATGGTATATAAAAAAAAACAAAAATTTCAAGGTCATCAGATTTCAGTAAAGATTGGAAACAAACTTTGTTGAAAACTCATTTGGGGTGTGTTTTGTGAAGTCACTGATCCTTTTATACCACCGTAACATACATTTTGACTTAAAGGGTTCGTTTTGAGTGGTGAAATCGGAAGTGAAAAAAAATTTTTGTACTAGGTCATCGAGTGTGGTGTCAAATGAAAGCTTGTGAAAACACGAGTAAAAAATATATATATAATGTAATACTTGCGCACACTTTTCTTCGTATTACTTTTAAAAAATCGCTGTCGCCTACCTTATCTCGAAAAGTATTGATCAAAAAATTTTGAAAAAATTCTGGAATATTCTCCACGGGGTATAGATTGAACGAAAATTATCACGAGTGCATTACCTTTACTAATTTATTTGGTATATATAAAAAAAAAAAAAAATTTCAAGTCACCAGTTTTCAGTAAAGATTGGAAACAAACTTTGTTGAAAACTCATTTGGGGTGTGTTTTGTGAAATCACTGATCATTTTGTACCACCCTAACAAAAATTTTTATTTTAAAAACAATCAACGTACGGAACACTAATTGTGCAAGTTCAACTTGCACTTGACCGGTTTTTTTATAAATAATTTTTGGGTGAAAAATGAGTATTCTTTTTCCAATGTGCACCATTTGTCGAAATAAAACCCGATATTTTCAAATTTTCGTATGTTATCCGCTAGTTTCTGACATATGTTAATGACATTTTTTTGAATCTTTGTTCTAGGTTGAAATCTACGGGAGCAAACGTTTCGTCCGTTTCAGACCTCGCATAAAAAGTCACTTGTCGTCTTGGATTCTGAAGAGGCCCTTTTTGAATTAAAAAGATAAAAAAAAATATTTTTGTACGCTTAAATATTTGTTTAATAAAGTACTTCAAATAAATTTTCGACTGCTGTTATTATACTCTTGAAAAAAATTCCCGAAATTAGCCTTTTTTCCTGGGAACTGGAGTAGCCTTACCCCTTAAATGAAACAAGATCAATTTTAAATTATGTTATTTTTATAAATTATGTTATTCTTTTTCACATTTGGTCAATGTGGTTCCATGTTTGGTTGACGGGCGTAAGCCAAGTCAGCACAAACGCTATTACCATTGTGTATTAAGGAATGACCTGACAATGTTATATGTTTTCAAAAATCACT
This sequence comes from Pachyrhynchus sulphureomaculatus, assembly GCA_019049505.1. Taxonomy (NCBI): domain Eukaryota; kingdom Metazoa; phylum Arthropoda; class Insecta; order Coleoptera; family Curculionidae; genus Pachyrhynchus; species Pachyrhynchus sulphureomaculatus. The sequence continues at coordinate 9,310,001 of CM032450.1, forward strand.
GATTTTTGAATGTGTTTGTGTATGTTTGTGTTGAGTCCTAAGTGTGGTGTGAATGTTGTTGGTGTAAGGCCTGTGGCTGATATAACGAGGGGGACAATGATGACTTTTTCTTGTTTCCATAGTCTATTTATCTCTGTTGCAAGGTCTGCAAGGAGATTTTCTTCTGGGTATTTCAATGTCAGATAGGTGACTTTTCCTTTTTATATTGAAAAGTAATATCGGGTCTATTGGCGGGGACTGTTTTATCTGTATGGATATTGATGCTTGTAATCTTTATTTTCAAGTACGTGTACTTATAGTGGGATGTTGTGGCTAGTGCTTGGTGAACTACTTTTGCCGCTGAGTCATATCTGGCTGTGTATTCCGTGCCGGCTGATATTTTACATCCGCTTGTTATGTGCTCGATCGCTTCTGCTGGTGGCATTTCCTGCATCTGTCTTCTGTAATAGTTGGGTCTTTGATGATATGCTTTTGGTAGTTTTTGGTTAATATGACTTTATCCTGGGTGGCAAGTAAGAAGCCTTCTGTTTCAGGAATAGCTGCCAATCTTGTAACCAGGTGTATGATTGTTTTTTATTTACGTGGTCTTGTTCTATGTGGTATCTGTGTTTTCCGGGGAGTGTTTTTTCTGACCACGTTTCCTGTTGTACCTGGGTGTGATTGTGTGTGTCTGCTGGGTAGTCTGCCCGGGATAAGTCGAGAGGTGTGTAGTTTTAGTCTGCTTTCACTGTTGCTGTGTGGAGGCTGGTTTGCTTGGGGTGAAAGAATTTCCTAAGTGCTTGTATTTGTTTTGTGTGTAGTGACCTTATGTCTATGATTCCTCTTCCTCCTGCCTTCTTCTCGATTGTTGGGGTGCGTTGGGGTAATTATTATTGTTTTGTTCTTCTTTTCTTACATTTGGTCAATGTCGTTCCATGTTTGGCTGACGGGCCCAAGCCAAGTCAGCACAAACGTTATTACTATTGTGTATTAAGGAATGACCTGACAATGTTACATGTTTTCAAAATCACTAACTTCTGAATGTGTCTCTATGTGTTTGTTTTGAGTCCTAATTTTACTAAGTGTGGTGTGAATGTTGTTGGTGTAAGGCCTGTGGCTGATTGACGAGGGGAATAATGATGACTTTTTCTTGTTTCCATAGCCTTTTTATTTCTGTTGCAAGGTCTGTATATTTTTATTACTTATATTATTATTATCATATATTTATATTATTTACAATTAAAAAATTATAATGCTTAAAGTAAGAAAAAACTTATAGTTTTTTAGCGGTATCACTTTAGGTAGAGGGATTATTAAATACTGTATAGTTTTTATAGTACTATGAGATTTTTCCTGTTTTTTTTTTTGGTTAAGATAATGGGCAAATTTTAAGAGTAATAATAATAAAATATATAAGAGATTAAAGAGGGGGGAAGAGGGAGGAGTGCCTTCGTCTATAGCGTGTTATATGTCCTTTTCCGGGTTCTTAGGATCGAGATACCTAGAAACTATGTTTTTTTTTATTATTTCCTATTTTAACAAAAGATTTTCCTTTGTTTAACATTTTTCGTTTATTAATATCTCATAAAAAATTGAAGTTAAATTATTTTTTACGCTGAAAAGAACACATTCAGTATTTTTTTACACATTGTATTAGCAAGGGTAAATTTTAATGCATCTGGTTTAAGAGTATACAATAAAGTTTTAAATTTATTGTATCTACGCTGCAATATAACACATGGGCTGAAAAGTCCCGGGCCTAACACATAGATGGCGCTAGTTTTATTGCAGTCACCTTTTTTTCAGTTAATACTAACCTTCAAAAGACAGCTCTTAAAATTTCATGATATTCTATTCATTAGTTTGTGAGTTATTGTGCTAAGAGTGACGCTACTTTTGTTATTTTCAAAACAATGGATCAAAAACAATTTCGGGTTTTAATTTTACACTGCTTCTTGATGGAAAAAAATACCGTTCAAGCGAAGCAATGGCTTGAAAAGTGTTATGGGGACTCCGCTCCATCAGAAACAACAATAAAACGTTGGTTTGCTGACTTCAAACGTGGTCGTAGAGACACCGATGATGCAGAACGCAGTGGACGTCCAAATGAGGCGGTAACACCAGAAAACATCAAAAAAATCCATAAAATCGTTTTGAATGATCGAAAAGTGAAGTTGCGTGAGTTAGCTGACATCGTAAAGATATCAAAAGAACGTGTTGGCTTTATATTGCATGAGCATTTGACTATGAGAAAGCTCTGTTCAAAGTGGGTGCCGCGTTTGCTCACTGTTTATCAAAAACAAGAACGTGTTGATGATTCTGAGCAGTGTTTGGCCATTGTTAGAGCGGCGCTGGAATGATTGCGTTGCTCTTGATAGAGATTACGTTGATGAATAAAGCGCTAATTTTGAACCAAAAAAAACGTGTTTTCTTTGTTAGGCCCGGGACTTTTCAGCCCATGTGTTAGTTGTCTTTGTGAAAAATATCCATAAAAATATTTAAGAAAAAAATCTTTGTCATATGGCACAACAAAAGCAAATTTTATTATTTATAATTAACAGGTAATAAACATAAACTTCCGCAATTTGTTATTATGTGTGTGAAATTTCATAGTATCTTTGGCGAATCATTTTTTAATTAGACACATATACGTGTGTAATTATGTAATTACAAAACTAGAAATTGTGACTTTACCTAGTGTATAAATTTTAATGAAAAATTTGAAAAGGTAAATTAAGCGTTGTTGACCGTGTAATCAATTTTCTTAGGAAAAACTCCAGACCACGGTATGATTATTGTCGGTATGAAGAGCCAAGATAGAATGCAAAGAACGCGTGAAACTCCAGTCATTAAAAATCAACTCAACTTAAAATTCTCGTCAAAAGAAGCTGATTTTAACAATTAAAGTCTAATTTACGGACACTTGTAATTCACAATTATGATTCATTTAAACAGTAGGAATATGGAGTATATTCTTAAATATTTACTAAATATTTTTAGTGTTCCGTAGGAAACACTTACAAGCTCACTGTCTGTTCGTCGGTCGGTCCATCTGTCACAACCGATTTTCTCCGAAACTATTTGACATAGAAAGTTGAAATTTGGCACTAATATAGGAATTGATGGCCTCATCAGAGCCGTGTAGTTTTAAAAGTTAAATTTTACTGATTAAAACGGTTTTACTCAATAGACCGTTTTTGCCCTCTCAGCAACGTACTCGGCAGGAACTCCGACAAGTTCGTGGCAGGGCTGTCAGTCATTAGACAGTCAGAAAAAGCTAACCTAACTCCGAAGAGACCAGCTAACCGATCCAAACTGACAGCAGCCCATCGACATGTGGACTGGCCCTTAGAGCAATGACGCCCCGTTTTATTCTCCGACGTGTTCCGAATGTGCCTGGGGAGCAGCATGCGCCGTGCTGCATTACCAAAACGGCCGCCTACGGAGGAGGTTCTGTCATGGTGTGGAGGGGCATCTCACTGGATGCGAAAATCGATTTGGTTTTGGTAAAACAAGATATTGATTTTGGTTTTTATCAATAAATATAGTTGTTAAACTTAAAATTTGTTTAATTTTTCCTTTCTCGTAGCCCTATTTTCAATCCTTGTTCTTCTTGTTTCCGTTTCAATCATTTTAATCAGTAAAAAGCATGAGGTATGCTATGGAATTTGGTATCACCAGAAAGAGACTAGAATGGGCTTTCAAATGATATTAGAATCCGTAAAAATATATACTAAATTCTAGAATCCGTGTTAAATGAAGCCAAACAGGTTGAGTCGATTTTTTGCTCACCAGTGTATATTTAAGTACATTTTAAATACTAAATGTTTTCTAAATGTATTTGTCAATACAAACAAGGATTTATTATTATAGTAGATATTAGATATAGATGGCCTACAGTAATAAGATCTTTAAAAAATAATACCAACATAATAAAAGAAAGTTAACATCCAAATGACGAATTTGCATGAGTTTAGCTGTATAAACTTTTAATGTTCCATGCAAGAAGGTGTCTAGCACTTGAGCAACAAAAGTTTGAGTTAACGTTGTGGCTCGAAAGGTCTATGACCCTTAATACAATGACCAGTAAAAATCGCTACACCGATAATGGCAAGTTCCGCCATATGGTAATTAGCATATCGAAACGATATTATCTTATCTAAATAAAGTTGTTCTAAAAATATACTTTTGAAAGTTAACTTCAAGTGGAGGAATTTGATTATTATTTTATTGAGTCTTGTTCATGAAATTGGAAACTCTTTGTGACATATTTTTATGGAACACTTATAAGATCACTTCGATGTCTGCCCGTCTGCCTGTCTGTCCGCCCGTCTGTAGTGCGTCTGTCACATCCGATTTTCTCCGAAACTATTTGACATAGAAATTTAAAATTTGGTACTAATATATGAATTGATGGGCCCATTAGAGCCGTTAGTATTGAAAGTTAAACTTTCACTTAAACGGTTAGTTTTGGGTGGTGAAATCGGAAGTTCAAAAATACGAGGCTGGTTTGAAAAGTCCGTGCAAAGTCCGAGAGATGGCACCACCGGCGCGTATCGAGGTCATGTTTAGTTAGTAGCATCTCTTGAATGAACGCACACCAAGTTTCAGCCATATTGGTCTATTTCTTTGTGTTTGGCATTCGTGTGAATCAAGGAAGTCGAGTGATTTTCAAGAAATGGACGAAAAAGAATTTCGTGTGGTGATTAAACATTACTTTATGAAAGGCAAAACGCCTCAGGAGACTAAAGAGAAGCTTGATAAACATTATGGTGACTCTGCACCTTCGATTAGAACAGTTTATAAGTGGTTTCAAAATTTTCGGACTGGCCATATGGGCACAAGTGACGCTGAACGTTTTGGACGGCCTGTGGAGGTAGTCCAGGTCCAGAAATCATTGATCAAATCCATGATATGGTGATGGATGACAGAAGAGTTAAGGTGCGTGAGATTGCTAGTGCTGTGGGCATCTCGACTGAACGGGTACATAATATTTTGCATAAACATTTGCTATCCGCAAGATGGGTGCCGCGATTGCTCACGCTTGACCAAAAACCGAATCGTGTGAAGTGTTGCAAGGATGGTTTGCAGCTGTTCCAGAAGAATCCGGAGGACTTTAAGCGTCGTTTCGTCACTGTGGATGAAACATGGATACATTACTATACTCCTGAAACCAAACAACAATCTAAACAATGGGTTACCAAGGGGGAATCTGCACCAAAAAAGGCGAAGACCGTTCCTTCGGTCGGAAAGGTTATGGCGACTGTCTTTTGGGATTCGCAAGGGATAATCCTCATCGACTATCTGGAAAAGGGTAAAACCATTACAGGTGAATATTATTCATCGTTATTGGGCCGTTTGAAAACCAAGCTGCAAGAAAAACGCCCGCGATTGGCCCACAAGAAAGTCCTTTTCCATCACGACAACGCACCAGCACACACCTCAGCAGTTGTGGTCGCAAAATTAATGGAAATAGGATTCCAACTCGTTTTCACATCCCCCCTAGTCTCCAGACTTGGCTCCTTCGGACTACTATTTTGTTCCCCAATTTGAAGAAATGGCGGGCGGGACAAAGATTTTATTCAAACGAGGAGGTGATTGCAGACACTAATGGATATTTTGCAGACTTGGACAAATCCTATTATTCGGAAGGGATCAACAAACTAGAACATCGTTGGACGAAGTGTATAAGCCTAAAAGGAGACTATGTCGAAAAATAAAAAAGGTTTACCCCAAACACATAAGTAGTTTTTATTTTTGCACGGACTTTTCAAACCAGCCTCGTATATATGATGTAATACTTGCACACACTTTTCTTGGTACTATTTTGAAAAAATTGACAAAAAACGCTGTGCCCCCCTTATCTCGAAAAGTGCTGATCAAAAAATTGTGAAAAAGTTCTGTAATTGGGTGCAGATTGAACGAAAATTATCAAACAACAAAAATTTCATTGGGGTGTGTTTTGTGAGGTCACTGATCATTTTATATCCCCATAACAAACATTTTAATTTTAAAAGCAATCAACGTACGGAACACCAATTGCACAAGTCCGACTTGCACTTGTCCGGTTTTTTGTATGTTACTTTTTTTAACTAAAAGCCAAGGACTTCTTGCGTTTATGAATTAACCGGGTAGTCCTGCAGTTACTATCCACCCCGCCATAGTTAAAAATTTTATATACCAAAATGAAATTTGACATATCGGTATAGTTAGACTGGAAAACAATTGACAGTCGCTTGTGGTTACCCGGCTATTGTAACAAATTTTTAGTTTAAATGAAATGTCTCATATTTTTTCAATTTTTTTCCAATTCCTGTACTGCTTTAGCAATTTTTCGCGGCGTGTGTACTATGCCCATAAAAAACACTAAACTTTATATTGTAAAACAAGAAAAGTGAAGCTTAAGAATATTGGCATAGTACTACGGGATTCAACTGAAGCCGAGAGTTTTAGCAAATCGTCAACACCATCAATATTACATTATGAGACTTTTTCCTGATTTTTAGTACGAATTTTAAGAAAAATTACTTACAGTTAAACATATTAAGGGTTTGATAGTGTTCTACATCCTTTCGGAGCTCTTAACACGTAAGCTGAAAAGTTTTTGGTCTAACTGCATAAAATTGATCAATATAGTCTCCTTCAAGAGTGTTACAATCAATCCAACGCTTTTCTAAACGTTTCTATACCTTTCTTGTAGAAGGATTTGTCTTTGCCTTCAAAATAGGCCTCAGTTTCGGCGATAACTTCTTCAATGGAGCCAAATATCTTTCCCACGAGCAATTTTTGAGGTCTGCGAATAGATAATAGTCGCTGGGGGCCAAATTTGGAGAATATGGTGGATGAGGAAGCAATTCGAACTACAATTTATGCAATTTTGCCATCGTAACCATTGACATCGTAACCATTGACTTGTGACACGATGCATCGTCTTAATGAAAGAGCACTTTTTTTTGTTCATTTGGGCCCGTTTCTTTGCGATTTCTGCCTTCAAACGCACCGATAACTCTATATAATATTCGCTGTTGATGGTTTTTCCCTTCTCAACATAGTCGATGAAAATTATTCCATGCGCATCCCAAAATACAGAGTTCAAAACCTTCCCAGCCGATTGTTGTGTCTTTGGTCGCTTCGGGCGGCTTTCACCGACTGTTATCCACTCAGCTGACTGCCGATTTGATTCCGGTGTGTAGTGGTATATCCATGTTTCTTTCATCCATTGCCACATATCGCATGAAAAACTCCTTTTTATTGCGCTTAAACATGTCCAAACAGCGTTCAGAATCATCCACATATTGGACATTATTTGTATATGTACGACCGAGTTTAAAGTCAGCCAGTAAATGATGAGTGATTTTCCACAGTCCCTGTAACACTTATCAAACCATTGCTTTGCTTGAACGGTATTTTTTCCCATCAAAAAACAGTGTTTAATCAACACCCGTAATTCGATTTTTTCCATTGTTTTGAAAATATCAAAAGTAGCGTCACTAAAACCACCGTAACTTGTAAACTAATCGTCGAAATGTCAGAAATTTTGACACGTATCGTTTGAAGATTGGTACTTCCTAAAAATCATACGGATTTTTTGAAAAGGGTGACATCTATGTGTCAGACCAAAAACTTCAGCCTACCTGTTAGAATAGTCCGTTCCACGATCAGCTTGGATTAATACCTCATTATAAAGTTTCCATTATTTAAGATATGGAAATAATTTTTTTTTGGTGATGAAAAAGTCAAATTCAGTATTAGATTGGAATTCTAGAACTCTGTATTTACAAAGGAAGTACTGGGTAAATAACTTCACCTATATTTTTGTTCACGTGATTGACTTGCCCTTAATATCTGAAGAATCCATATTTTGTGGCACAACACGAAATAAAAAGGTTAATGTAGCTTGACCTATTTTTATTCGAAAAGTTTAAACTTTGAATACCAACCACTAAAATATCGATAATAGCGGATTCCACCATATGGTAATTAGCATAACAAAACGATTTATTAGCGATTTCAATTAAAACTGAAATTACATATTGAAACGAAAATAGACTTTGGAAAGTATCCACCACAGGAAACAGAAAATCGATTTTTTTAATTGATTTTTAATAAGCAAAGGGGAGTATAACAACCGTTCAAGCAATATATACTTGCAAGTAGAGAGGAAAATTTTTAATTAGATGATCAAACGTAATTAACTTTTACAGGAAAAAAATTAAAGCAAATTATTTTAAAAACCAGTGATATCGACATGCGGTTTCCGAAAAATTTCTTCGAATATAGCACGTGCGGAGTTCCTACGATTAAGGAAATTGAACACCATCTTTAGCTCAAATTTAGACTTACTGAAACAGTAGAAGTTGAAATCCTATAAGTACAAAGCATAACGAGAAATCAATTCTGGGTAAACCAGTGTTTTTTAGTATTCCGTACGGATCACTTCGGTGTCTGTCCGTCCGTCTGTCACACTTGATTTTCTCCGAAACTATTCGACATAGAAAGTTGAAATTTGGCACAATGGCCCAATCAGAGCCGTCTAGTTTTGAAAGTTAAGTTTTGACTTAAGGGGTTAGTTTTGGGGGTTGAAATCGAAAGTGAAAAAAAAAAAATCAGGTTATCGAGTAGGGTGTTAAATGAAGGTTTGTGAAAATAGGAGTTTAAAAATATATATAATGTAGTACTAGCGCACACTTTTCTTTGTATTATTTTTAAAAAATGGTCAATAATTGTTGTCCCCTTACCCTACCTCGAAAAATATTGATGAAAAAAATTTTGGAATTGTCTTTATAAAGTGTAGATTGAGCGAAAATTATCACGAGTGCATTACGTTTGATAATTTATCTGGTAAAAAAAACAAAAAGCTATGCTCCTTGACAAATGGTGGAGGTATTGTTAATATACAATACGATCGCGCGTCGCTCCTGCAGACTTCAGCGCCACCTCGACACCCTGGCCTCCTGGTTTGACCACTGGAGGATCAAACTCAACCTCACCAAGACTCAAGCCATCGTCTTCTCCAAGGGCAGCGGCACTTCTCATGGACATCTCCAGCTCCAAGGCTCCCGCATCCAATGGGCCAAGACCATCAAGTACCTGGAAGGACCAGGTCTGCACTGCAACCAAGAAGGCGAAGCAACTACTGGGCAAACTCTACCCCATCCTGAATCGGTCCAGTAAGTTGCTGCCACGGACCAAGCTTCTGGTATACAACACCATAGTAAAGGCAGGCCTCGCGTACGCCTGCCCCACCTGGTGCCAGCTCTCCAAAACAAGGAGAGCTCAGCTTCAAGCAGTGCAGAACAAGGCCCTGAGGATGATCACGGGAGTGCCATGATTCATGAGAAACAGACAACTCCATAGGGACCTCGGAGTGCCTACCGTAAAGGCACACATGAGGAAAAACCCAACGGAAGTTCCTGGAGAAGGCGTCCCAGCACTCCAATCCGTGCATCAGGGACGCCTTCCGACTCCCACCTCACGTCAGCCGCCAGTTCCCAAGACCGTCCGACCCGCTGCTCTCGGATGAAGACGATGACCTCCCTCGCCCGCCGTGACAAGAAAACTGTCAACCTAGGTTAAGTTTAAATTCGTCCTAGTTTAAGTTAACGTAAGTCTTAGGTTAAGGTAGTTTCAGTCTAGCATTAAGAAACTTATGTATATAAAGGGTGATTCATTTAGAGGTACTTTTTGTGATGGGGATTAAATTGCAGATTGCGCATGCGTCGTGTCAACTGAAGTGGCATTCCTGTTCAGTAGTGTTTGACAATTCATAATGGAAAGACTTAGCCCGGCACAGCGTCTACAAATTGTTCAACTTTATTACGAAAATGGGCGTTCTACGAGGAATGTGTATCGGGTGCTTAGAGCAACTTATGGTCCACA
>CM032450.1:9324858-9358380 GCA_019049505.1 Pachyrhynchus sulphureomaculatus
GCCAAATCTCTTTCCCGCGAGCATTTTTTTTGAAGACTGCGGCTAGATAATAGTCGCTGGAGGCCAAATCTGGTGAATGCGTACGTCTGAAGATTGGTACTTCCTAAAAATCATATGGATTTTTTGAAAAGGACGACATCTATGTGTCAGACCAAAAACTTCTCAGCTTACGAGTTATATATATAGGGTGTTATGAAATTCACTGCATATATTGAAATGGACGACTCGTAAGCCATGTAGAAGCACATTCAATACTTTTTTCGAAATTCGAAAATTGTTGAAAAATTAAAAAAAAAGGAGGCAAAACTTCTTTTTACCAAATATTTATAAAATCAACCCGCCCTTGAAAAGCCGACCTTGGCATGGGGCCGGAGCCAACATATCATTCCCCCTTAACAGCACTCTTCTTTGAAAAATCGTAAAAAGAAAGAAACTTTCGTCTATAAAAATATTTAACGTTGATGAAAGTGGATTTTCTGTTCAGAAATCACGCGTAAAAAGTTTTAGTTTAAATATTCAAAACAATGAGACAAAATCTTTAATTGGGGAATGGCACATCTTCTGAGAGTGTTGTCACCATTCCAGGCACTGGCTATATTAATCCAAACTTATTTCTAAAATGGATGAAACATTTTATAAGCATCGTAAACCAACCTATGAAAATAAAGTGTTACTTCTGCTTGATGGAAATACAACGCATTCGAAGAACCGGGAAGCGTTGAACCTAGCAAAGGCTAATGTTACAACTGCCAGGTCTTACTACTGAACCGCTTCACCCACTCGACTTGTTTTTTTTTGTAAACCTAGGAGCTCTTATTATATTCAAGCAATAATTGAGGACAAATCCAGGCCTTCAAGTAACGCAATATCATGTTGCAAGTTTATTTGCAGAAGTTTACCAAAGAGTTATCATTGGCATCATTGTAAACGTATTTCAAGCGTCTGGAGTTTGGCCCATGGACAAAAACGTCTTTCCCGAACATTTGTTTAAAGCAGCTGAAAATATAAATGCTTGCACAAAAAAACTCAAGTAATGAAAGCACATCGATCTTACAATACGCTTCTATTATTATGAATAATGCAAACAAGCCAGTGCTCAGCCACATTTAAATAGTGAACGGGATTTAACGCTAAAGCCTTTAAAAAAAAATTGTAAAATTTTCATGTCCAATACTACAAAAAATACTATAAAAAACTGTGGAAGTAACATCAAGCCCTTACTAATATATGTATGTTGGAAGAATCAATAAATAAAAGACGTATAATATACACCAGCCTCCCCTACAGCAGAAGCTGTTGGCGATAATAAAACAATTTTTTGTCGACGTCTGACGAAAAAATTCTTTCTAGTCTATAATAAATAAAGGGAAACAATCCAACTCAATTCCCTGCGAGCTGGATAACATATTTTGAGTTAAACAAACTGGGTTCTTCAAGACAAATGGTTACATAGAAATTGATAGGCGTCTACTTGAAAACCAAGGAATTGCAGAATCGCGAAGAACAATTGATTGATTTAGCTTGTCAAAGGCCTTGGAGTAATCGAAGAGGATCAACATAGTAAGCTCTAAGTCGGCAGCTCTCAAGATATCATCCGTTACTTTTAAGACAACTGTATTTATTACAAAAGCGAAATACCTATAATTCTGAGATTTTTTAATTCAATATAATATATACTTAAAATAACCAGTCAAGTGCAAGTTAAACTTGCGCAATTAGTGTTCTGTACGTTGATTGCTTTTAGAATAAAAAAATTGTTACGGAGCTGTAAAATAACCAATTGACTTCACAAAAGACACCCCAACTGAGTTTTCAACAAAGTTTTTTTCCGATCTTTACTGAAAACTGATGACCTTGAAATTTTTGTTTTTTTTTTGTTCTATATACCAGATAAACTACTAAAGGTAATGCACTCGTGATAATTTTCATTCAATCTACACCCTGTGGAGAATATTCCAGAATTTTTTCAAAATTTTTTGATCAGTACTTTTCGAGATAAGGACAGATATTTTTAAAAATAATACAAAGAAAAGTGTGCGCAAGTATTACAATATATATATTTTTGAACTCGTATTTTTATAAGCTTTCATTTGACACCCCACTCGATAACCTGGTAATTTTTTTTTTTTTTACTTCCGATTTCACCCTCCAAAACTAACCCCTTAAGTCAAAAGTTTCAGAACTACATTTTAGATATTAATATAAGACTCATGAAAATTAAATATTATTATGAATTAAGGAAAATTGGAGTAGTAAGAACATGCCAAATAAGAAGTGACTCATTTCCCTGCTTACTCAGAAAAATTACACCAAATTCAAATAAAAAAAAATTTATAAAATTCTACAGAAGTTGGTAAGTATTCATCATAGGGTAGTTGTATTTATGCAAACTATATATGTTTTACCATAATATACTGAGTAGTATATGTTTTGTTTTGATTTCCTAGGATGTTAAGCTAGAAAATTTACATTTCTGTTTACAAAGTTCCTGCCAAGAAGTGTACCGGATGACATGGCTCTTTAACATTGTTTTGTAAATGACCTTTATATTTAGAACACTTTATTACTTTTTTAGGTCTGTTTGTCTGTAGGCCTGTTACAGCTATAACTCGCAAACCCGATTCAAATAGCATTATAGGAATTTTTTCTGGTTTTAGTTGGAAGAATGAACACATTTTAAGCATATATACGGTCCCACTTATAAGAGAGGAGAGGCTGAGAAGAGGGTATGTATATCTTTATTATCCCTTTATTTCTAATGTGAAATAGCGTGTAAGGGAATAAAGAGCGTTTATTGTCAAAACTTGTACTGGCAAGCGAAGTATCAGATAAATAACTACCAATTTGATATATATATATATATATATATATATATATATATATATATATATATATATATATATATATATATATATATATATACATATATATATATATATATATATATATATATATATATATATATATATATATATATAACTGAATCATCAATACAAGAATTATAACATTATATATTCTGAGATATCGTCTCTAACCATCTCTCTTATATGTGTGATTATAAATAATTATCCTGAAAATTTGTTCATTCCCTCTACAAAAAAACCAATAAAAATCCATATAATACTATAGGAACTGTACAAAATTTATCGACGTACATACCTTTTAGCCATTTGTTTCTGAAGTAGTTTTGCTCAAAAACCTATAGGCACCTTCCCCACTTCAACTATTATGTACGTACTAAATTCAAAACTGGTGAACGTGAATAAATGCAAAATATCATTTTTTTTGGAAATTACTCGATAAAAAAATATTAAAATTTATTGGTTTGTTGAATTTCAAATGCTAGAACAATTTTTTTAACATGCAGATGCGGGTAATGCAATATGTTTATATAAAGGTATGTATGTATATGCTGGTATAGCATGACATATTTCATGACACAAAAACAGGGTGATATTTGACACCAGGTTTTACTACTGACTCAAAAAAAAAAACACAATAAAGGAATGAGATAATTTGATTATATTACTAAAATACTCTATTTTCGATATCAATCACAGGAAGTGTGCGGTATATGGTATCTTTATAGCCGACCTTATTTCACAATTTAATCATAATTTAAATTGTATTCCAAACCTTACTGATTTTAAAATAATCAGTCACTGAGCGTTCTTACACAAAGTAGAAATTTACATTTAATGCTAATTTTGTCGTTGGTGTTTTGATGAAAAACACAGGAAAGCTGTAAACAATTTAGGACAACGATAAAAAAAAACGATTCATAATTTGTTGAGAAACTGAAACCGCTGTTAATGATTATCGTTTAGCAATTATTTTCTCAAACAATGATTTTAAAGACAAAAAATTTGCCTGCAAATCGGCAGTCTACTATACAATTTAGTATACTATTACATGATTTTTTGATTTAGAACTTTGCTCGGGATTGTCAATTATTTCTCAACAATGATTTTAAAGACAAAAACAAATCAGTGCTCTTAGATACAATTTATTATAGTGTAACATGATTTTTTGATTAAGAACTTAGCTCGTGATTGTCAATTATTTAGACTATTATTGTTTATAAATATTACGAGTAATGGAGAACATTTGTATAATTCTAATGATTTAGAATTAACTTGCTATTGAGTGAAAATAATAAATGAAGAAAAAAAAAACGCACCTGGGAATACGTCCTTATTTTCTGTGTTGTAGGGATGGATCCAACCGTTTTTTTGTTGTATTATACACTGAAACATGCTTAAGTTTTTTTCACGCGGCCCGAAGGAATCAGTTTAGATCTCTAATATCACATTTGGTTCTTACGCGGCGCGGTTTCTTTTAAAAATGAGCCTTGTTCGGAAAAACGGAAGTCACAATATAAATAAAACCAATCACTGAAAAGCCGTCGCATGCCAGTTTCTAAAAATACAACCAAAATAGTCGAGAAGCAGGCATTATTATTTGAAATACAGCGGCCAAGGTTGGAAGCTGTACGGTGCAATGGATTTGTAGACCGTAGCCGCTTGCCTCCTGCCCTGTTGCCACACTTATGGGCGCATTTTCCCCAAAGACACACTAATGGGTTACGCGCCGCTCATGTGCGCCTATGCACCAAAAACACGAGCGCCAACAAAATAAACTCGTAAAACTTCTGTTTTTGGCTAAGAAAATAAATTTCAAGTCAATAAAAGTTGATTTGGGTGTATAAAAATCATCTGTGTTTACGATGTGTCGGTGTTGGTGAAAGTGATGATTTGATGATCTTTGAAGTGTGTAACTCCATTTTTCCTTTCATTCCTTTTTCTTCACATTTCGCAAAAAGCAATTACAATTCGTCTAGCAGTAAAAAAATACTTTCATTACTAGATAAAATAGTTGTTTAACTTTTGAACGGTTTGATCTCACTCTGTTAACATAAATAAAACGCAACCATGTGCATCATAACTTTTTGTTAAATTTTAACGAAAATTTTGAAATACACTTGGATTTTAAATTTAAAAAATTATTAATAATTTTCAAGTCATAATTTATGAATAAATTTATAATAATATATTATATATATATATATATATATATATATATATATATATATATATATATATATATATATATATATATATATATATGTACTTATTTCCTCCCCCCCTGTCATCAAATTTACGTAATAATTTTTGTTTTAAAAAGAAAGAGTTCTTTTTTGAAAGTCTCCTCGCACATATACTCAATTTATAAACAAAAGTTATCGATATATCGATATTTATTGACATATCAATAGTTATAGACATACCAGTAGTTATCGATATATCGATAACTATTGGTAACTATAGTGATCGATACTTCCCATTCCCATACTAGCCGTAACGTGTTTTTTTTCCTTCAATAAACACTATAAAACTTAGAAAAATAATCAAAAGTCTTTCTAATTTTGGATTCAATTTATTTTGATGTTCCTATACCAAACAGTGTTTTTTAATTTATTTTTCTTATAGGGCAGGTTTACTAATGTCGTGTTAGGCTTCTCTCCAGCCTAAAACGATCGCTCATTGGTGTTGCCATATTGATTATATTTGAGCTATTGCCACATTATTAAACCAGGCCTTAACACCTATACATATAGTATTTTTAGCATATCTTCTAAACGCAGAAAAAATCATGATTTATTGTTAACTCCTGTCCTTCTCGTCCAACATAAAATCAAGTTAAGTAGTAGTAACTGACGGATGGAGAAATGGGTAGAAGTCTGAAGGTGGTGTTGAAAAAGGAATGTAATTTGTTTGTTTTTGATAATCATTTTAGGCTCTTCTAGGCTGGCCGATATTCTTCTGTTGGTTTGTTCAACGTATGGTTTGCTGCATGATACTGTATACACCCTGGTGTGGTCCCTCTGATGTATGGCAAAATGGCTTTGGCTCGTATTTTGTTCCAGTTCCAGTGCAAGTGTAAGTGTAAGATGCATCACCTGGCATCTTCGAAGCATACTCTGCAAATTTTCTCGCGAGAGACAAAATTTTCAGAATCTTTCCTCTGAGCTTTCTCTTTAAAGGGACCGAACGTTTTCAATAGGGTTGGCGTTCGGCGATTGTGAGGGCCACTCTAGTATCTTATCGTGGGCCCAAGCGAGCCGCTTCAGGACGTAATTTTCGCCCAACAAAGGTTTCTTCAACGTGTTCGGAATTTTACATCATGATCACGAAGATGTTGTTGAATGGTTTCATGGTACACATTCAAACACGATTTTCTTAATTTTGCCGTGAAAACAAAGACACGATTCGTTTTGACTTTCGGAGTTTGCCTATCGAGCCACGTTTTGGCAAGTTGTCGACGTTTTTCGTCTCGTTAAAATGATTTACCCATTTCATCCCAAACGATACCGACTTTTTAATATATTTAGCGGCCGCCGGCCCCTTTGGATGGGAACAAAGAAAGACTGCCTCGAACTGACGCCTGACTCATTTTGGATTTTACATGATTTCGACGAAAGTTCCGAATCGACTGACACATTTACTAAAATGCGTCGTAGACAAAGGTTTACTATACCGAGTGCTGTTTGGACCTGTTTAAGCGCAATAAAAAAGATTTTTGCATGCGATATGTCACAATGGACGAAACATGGATCCACCACGACACACGGGCAGTCAGCTGAGTGGACAGCAGCTGGTGAAAGCCGCCCGACGCGACCAAAGACACAACAGGCGGCTGGGAAGGTTTTAGCCTCTGTATTTTGAGATGCGCATGGAATAATTTTTATCCACTATGCTGAGAGGGAAATGAACAAGAAAAAGTGTTCTTTCATCAAGACAATGCACCGTGTCACAAGTCAATGGTTACAACGACAAAATTGCATGAACTGAAGTTCGAATTGCTTCCTCATCCACCGTGTTCTTCAGATTTGGTCCCCAGCGACTATTATCTATTCGCAGACCTCAAAAGAATGCCCGCGGGAAAGGATTTGGCTCCAATGAAGAAGTTATCCCCGAAACTGTGGCCTATATTAAAGGCAAGGACCCATCCTTCTACAAGAATCGCTTTTAAAAGAGACTATGTTGATGAATAAAGTCGAATTTTGCGAAAAATGTGTTTTAAGTAGCTAGACCAAAAACTTTTCAGCCTACCTTAGATCCCTTATAGATTACTCTAAGATATTATCATAGAAAAACTTTCATGAACTATCAGACTTGCTGATAGGTTCTATTTGCCTGCACCCTCTACACATTTCGTAATTAAAACACCACTATATCAGTCTAGGGATATCTTTAATAAAATCTGCAATGGCATTAATATATATATATATATATATATATATATATATATATATATATATATATATATATATATATATATATATATATTATAATATAGTATAAGAATAAAAAAATGTTCTAAATTAAGAAAAAAAGTATTTGTGGCCACGTCTGTATATAATATAAACGCTCTCTCCCCCATTCAATAACCCTAATGGTCAACCCATAAGTGACTACTTCCTTTTAGTAAAACATTTTTAAACTTTTGACACATGTTCCCTTGCGATAGTATCAAGTTACATAGTATATTTTTATACCGTGCAGTTGGATGCAACGAACGATTTCCTTGAGTTTAAAAAAGCAAATACGAACGTAACTCTTGTATTCTAAAATAAAAATGCTGGATACCAGGACAATTATTGACGATTTATTTCCATGTTTTCTGAAATTTAGTTCTTGGGCCCCTTACTACATTTCCTCCAAATGTTTGTGTTTAACATGTATCTTTTATATTCACAAACGGGTAGAATTTATCATGACGATGATAGAGAACCAAGTTATTTTCTTGAGAAAAATCAGACAAAGAATCGTACACATTTAATGCTGACTCATTCGTCAATACCGAACCCAAACCGCTAAAACTAAAATGCGAGAAATTTTAAATTACTGTTCATGAAAAACACATTACATACTTTACCATTAAACATACATGTCACTTTTCGTTATATTAAGTTTGAAATTGAATTTTGTCAATACTTTCAATATGTACCGGATCACAACGGTACCAAACAACTACTGAGTACTCCAGACGAGATCGACAAAACTATTAAAGAATTTCATAGTATCATACCGTACGAAGTGTGCGATAGTAGGCATGATAGAACCCAACAGGTTATAAATCCATCCGCCCCAGCCTTTGCAGCATAGTCTCCTAGCATAGCAGCAAAACTGCAAACCGTCTCACTGCTTTAAAATACTATAATCATATGAGAGGGTTAGAAGCAAATGACATTACTTAAGTCTTGAGAAAATCATCTTTAAAGTTATTATAACATTAAAAATTCAAATAATACCTGAACCCTTTAACAAAAACATGGTTAGGGCACCCCAGTCTAGTACGAAAATGGGTCTGCCCGTCTACCAGGAATCAGATGTTCGGTAAAGAAACCTCTTAAAGCACATAATTTAGACAATTTTTCACTTACATCCCTTTGCTTCTCACCCCGTCATATGTTGTTAGCTGTAATTTTTGGTATAAGCAGAGAAAGGCGATAGCTAAATTTTCTGTGGTAAGGGTTATAACATGAAATCTCGACATATTTAAAAGTTATTTGTTTTTGCTACACCAATTAAGGTGTACCAAAAGCAATAAGTTATAACTATCAGTTACATCCGAAATTTTAAAATACATCTGTATATCTTCCTTGCAGAGCAGGTAAGCAACATCTAGGATAACAACGAGATCATTAAGAAATAGATTATAAACTAAATATCCCAAACATTTGGGATATTTAGTTTTTAGCACCTTCAATGTGGCAACAAATTCGTTGTTGAGGTGTGACCATGACAATGAAGAAAATACACCTGGTTCACTAAATACGACTCAGAAAATAGCAGTTACTCATTTGAGAATCCAGATGAGTGCACAAGGTGTGTAAGATAAAAGATTTTAGGAAGAATTACTTTAAATTTCGCACATTTGTACGAACTGCACACTTAAATGCAGCCAGACCCCCAATTTCTTAAAGCTATGTTGTTCCGAATTTTGAATAGCTCCAAATGGAGTGTGTGTATATAACTACAGACTCGTTTATCGATCATTTATTTTTAGTGTTCCTTTACGGAACACTTATGGGATCACTTTGGTGTCTGTCTGTCTGTCCGTCCGTCCGTCTGCCACACCCGATTTTCCCGGAAACTGTTAAGCATAGGAAGTTGAAACTTGGCACAAATATAGGAATTGACGGCCCAATCAGAGCCATGTAGTGAAAGCTTGTAAAAATACGAGTTCAAAAACATATATGATGTAATACTTGCGCACACTTTTCTTTGTAATATTTTTTTTAAAAAATTGTCAAAAAGCCCTATCTACCCATCCTATCTCGAAAAGTACTGCTCAAAAAGTTTTGAAAAAATTCTAGAATATCCTCCATAGGTGTAGATTGAATGAAAATTATGAGTAATCTTTGATAATTTATCTGGTAAAAAAAAAATTCAAGGTCATCAGTTTTCACCAAAAATGAGAAACAAACTTTGTTTTGGAAACTCATTTGGGGTGTGTTTTGTGAAGTCATAGATCATTTTATATCTCCGTAACAAACATTTTTACTTTAAAAGCAATCAACGCACAGAACACTAATTGCGCAAGTCCGACTTGCACTTGGTCCGTCTTTTAAGTGTTCCGTATGGAACACTTATAAGATAACTTTGGTGTGTAATACTTGCACACACTTTTCTTTGTGTTATTTTTAAAAAATCGCGAAAAATTGCTGTCCTCCTCTTATCTCGAAAAGTACTGATCAAAAAATTTTGAAAAAATTCTTAAATATTCTCCACAGGGTGTATATTGAACGAAAATTATCACGAGTACATTACCTTTAATACTCTATCTGGTATATTCAAGACCATCAGTTTTCAACAAAGATCGGAAACAAACTTTGTTGAAAACTCATTTGGGGTGCGTTTTGTAAAGTCATTGATCATTTTATACCACCATAACAAAAATTTTAAAAGCAATCACCGCACGGAACTCTAATTGCGCAAGTCCGACTTGCACTTAGCCGGTCTTTTTTTATTATAGATTTAGGTGAACTTACTTGACACATAAATAAACGTAGGAATATATATTTTTTTATCATTGTTTAAACTGAAAAAAACAAAAAGAGTTTTAAAATCGACATATTAATAACTACATAAATTTTAATGGTCGATAAAAAAAGCCATTTGGTCGTTTAATGACACAAATTATTTATCTTAATCAAGTTATGTCGTGACAATGATTTATCTATTTTGTTCAAGCATATAATATTTTTTTATCTTATTATTATCTGAAATAACTTAACTTTATGGGCTGTTGGAAGTCTTTAGTTTTTTTCCTACCTCTATCATTATTTTAACTTCCTAAGGAACAATATCGGAATGTACTATAAAATACTACTTTTGATGCTTTTCTGACGTATGTTGAAATACATAAAGATTACAGGGGACTTATAGTGCAATGGGAATGCAGCGCGATTGAAATGTAATGAAAGTTCGACTTGTGCTCATTTTCAAAATTTGAAGTGAACACACTGGATTGGTTTATTTATTGAGAATAAAACTTCCAAAATGAATTCATTCCATACCCATATTTTTGATACAGCTAATGTTTTAGCGAAACACGTGTCAAGTACAAAAATCAATAAAAGTGGAAATTTTACTAAAAATTTAGTGTTTTATTTTCATTGCATATGAAGTTACATCAAGTAACGGCCAAGTCCATTAATGGTTTATTTATCTCTAATTTTCTTGAACTAAAAAGCAAGATTAGATGAAATAATGAAATTTAGTAATAATTAAAAAAAAAAACTTTTGCTTAAAACGCCTATATACATTTAATTTTTAGGATAGTGTAACGTTAACGAGTTTAGTTAATTAATGACACAGATCATGCAATTATACCGAAAAACTATACTGACAATCCACGAGGGTCTAACATTTTCGTCATCTGAGCGTAAAGTTGTTTACAAGTGTTTTAAATAGTGAAAAAAAAAAAACACCAAGGAATCAAGGATTTTCCAAAACTTATATATATATATATATATATATATATATATATATATATATATATATATATATATATATATATATATATATATATATATATATATATATATATATATATATATATATATATATATATACATATATCTATACATATATATATATATATATATATATATATATATATATATATATATATATATATATATATATATAAACATATATATATATATATATATATATATATATATATATATATATATATATATATATATATATATACATATATATATATATATATATATATATATATATATATATATATATATATATACATATATATATATATATATATATATATATATATATATATATAAAGGGTGTTTTTTTATAGAGGTATAGAACTTTGAAATGGAATAAAACAAAGATGAATTTTTTAAACTGACATGAAATTTACTTTATTCGAAAGATAATCTTCTGGCATTATAATTTAGATATGACTTCTGGCATATAACCGCCACGGCTGGCTCGGACGTAGTCTAATCTGGAGGTCCAATTTTCGATGACTTTTTCCAACATTTGTGGCCGTATATCGGCAATAACGCGGCGAATGTTGTCCTCCAAGTGGTCAATCGTTTCGGGCTTATCGGCGTAGACTAGCGACTTCACATATCCGCACAGAAAATAGTCTAGCGGCGTTAAATCGCACGATCTTGGAGGCCAATTCACGGGTCCGAAACGTGAAACTATGCGGTTACCAAACGTTTCCTTCAATAAATCAATTGTGGCACGAGCTGTGTGACATGTTGCGCCGTCTTGTTGAAACCACAGCTCCTGCACATCATGGTTGTTCAATTGATGAACGAAAAAGTCAGTAATCATGGCTCTATAGCGGTCACCATTGACTGTAACGTTCTGACCAGCATCGTTTTTAAAGAAGTACGGACCAATGATTCCACCAGCCCATAAAGCACACCAAACAGTCAGTTTTTCTGGATGTAACGGTGTCTCAACATACACTTGAGGATTATCATCACTCCAAATACGGCAGTTTTGTTTATTGACGTATCCATTCAAACAAAAGTGAGCTTCATCGCTAAACAAAATTCGCTTATGAAAATCGGGATCAACGGCAATCTTGTTTTGGGCCCATTCACCCAATCTACGCCTTGCTAGGTGATCGTGTGACTTCAATTGTTGCACGAGTTGGATTTTGTAAGCACGCAAACCAAGATCTTTCCGCAAAATCTTCCATAAAGTAGATGGACACATATCCAATTCCTGTGCACGATGGCGGATAGACTGATTCGGGTCTTCCTCTACGCTACGCTCTACAGCAGCAATGACTTCTTCTGTACGCACTGTACGACGTCTCTGTGGATGCGTATTATCATTTAGAGTAAACGTGGTGCGAAAACGTTCCATAGTTAATCGAATTAACTGCTCTGATGGACGAATATGTTGATTGTAAAATGGACGTAGTGCGCGATACGTATTTCGAACAGAACCATGATTTTCAAAATAAATTTGCACAATTTGGAAGCGTTGTTCAGGCGTCAGTCTATTCATGTTGAAATGCCAAACCAAACTAAACATAAATCACTTGACAGCTGACAAAATTGCCGCCAGTTAAAAAAGTGTTGCCAACTTAAAGTTTTATACCTCTATAAAAAAAAACACCCTTTATATATATATATATATACATATATATATATATATATATATATATATATACATATATATATATATATATATATATATATATATATATATATATATATATATATATATCTATATATATATATATATATATATATATATATATATATATATATATATATATATATCTATATATATATATATATATATATATATATATATATATATATATATATATATATGTACGTGTGTATGTATATATATTATTTTATTAATTTAAAAAAAAAACATCCTTGGGTAGAGACAGATGTGTTTGTATACAACAAAATATACTAAAGAACTATTCTTAGTTCCTTTACTAAAGGGAAATATTGTATTTGTCAAAAAATCGTATTCAGAATTGTTTGCTCATCTTCACGTTTCAATTTTGTACGCCGACGACACTGTCATCACCGCCACCACCAAGTCGACCAGGATCATCACCTCCAACGCCATCTCCACACACCCTCTCCTCAAGACTAGCCAATTGTCTACTCGCAACAAGTTGACAACCTAGAAGAAATCATCCAAAACAGTTTGACTTACTCCAGCCCAGCAAGGAGCCAGATGTCACGCCCTCGCAGATCCACCCTCCAGACTGTCTAAAACAAGGCCCTCTATATCATCGCCAGTCTCATGGTTTGTCCGCAACACCCAGCTTCACCGAGAGCCCCAGGTGCGAACAATCCGGAAGTTTATGAGCAACGTTCAACCTCACGCCATGCTCAACGTTGCCCTCCTAAGGCGCTCGGACCCCATGCCACCAGATTAGCTAAGTTAGCAATAATTAATTTCTAGTTTAACCTTAAGTCTATGTTCATGAAATATCTTAAGGTCTCCCAAACATTTATATAAACTCCTTACCTAGGCTGTTAGTTATATTCCTAACATGTATATATCTTAAGATCCAATATTTATATTATATTTCTGTAATCAAGGGAATGTATAATAGTAATAGCGTAAAGCTACCTAATTAGCCAATAAATGAACTGTAACGTTTCAATTTTGTACAAAGTTCAAATTCGACTAATGATGGAATACTGCTCCCCTATTTGGGGCTCTGCTCCCAAACATACATTACATTTGCTGGATCCTTTTCAGACGAGAACTGTTCGCCTGATTGGAGACCCAAAACTTACCAGGAACCTTGATATCTTGGAACATCAAAGAACGGTTGGCGATTTGAATCTATTCTACAAGGCTTTTTCATGGAAAGTGTTCGATGGATGCAGCCGGCTTAATTTCTTCCAGAGCGGTGCATGCTATGGAAACACGTCGCGATAATACATCACATCTGTATGAGATTTAGCTTGTCACTCGTACAACTCTTTTCAAGACATCCTTTATATGTAGAACATTATCCTTTGGGAATGATTTGTCTCGGACTGTTTCCCACCGCACACGCGTAGCTCCTGTAGCGCTTGAGGGATTTCCCTGCAGCACGTGTACCATGCCCATAAAAAAAAAAGGATCCCTAGATCACGAAAAATATTTTCCCCTTTCCGCAGGTCGATCTGCCTGACGGTCTGTGGGCACTACAGAAAGTGAAGAGTTTTTCCTGGTTTTTGGTTGTGACAAATTTTAAGCATAATTAATTATAATATAACAAAACATAAAGGGGCTAAGAAAATGGGAGATGGGTTGCTGCAAATATATCCTAGTCAGAGTTTTAAGAGTCGAAGAATCCAAAAATGGTTAAAATAATGAGTCGATCAAAAAGTACGATTAGCATTACAGCATTTGACGAGTGTTATTTTTAGCAATATGATTGTAAGTGTAAACCCACCTTTAGAGCTGCGTTATTTTTATTCGATACCCCTTCTACGCACCCCACAGTACACAACTCATTGATAATAAGGGTGGATAGTAGCATAGTTAAATAGTATATAGTAAATTCATGGACGCACCCCCCAATTGGAGAATCAGCTTTTACCAACGACTATGGCGGCTACGGCGCCAACAATAAGAACGTTTATTTTCAGGTTCAGAACGCGGTGTTGTCGCTATACATGATTTATCCTTGCAACTGTGATATTAAAGCTAATTGTGCTATTTGAATATGTATGGTCAGAATATGAATGATATTATTTAGAGTTTTTTTGAGGGGGTTATTGTCGTGGAGGGTGTGGAGAGAAAATAAACTTAACTATGTGGGAATTTTGGAAATTCACTACATTGACACTACACAGTAGTTATCACTACTATGTCCTGTCATTGTTACTACAAACATTTTATGTCTACGCTCGAAGTGCGTTTTGCTAATCACGTTAACATCATCAGGAGCGATGATTGACGCCTCCGTCAATTAACGCTCCTGACGATGGTAACATGATTAACATCATCAGTGCAAATATTGTTTAGTGCAGGGGTGATATGTAAGTGCTATGTGGTAAACTAAATCCTACATTTGTTTTGCTATTAGTGTGATTACTGAGCAGAGAAATCGAAGGCCTCATTAATCTACACAAATAACTATTCCCGTAGAGGTGCGGGACAACCCCGGTACGTTCTGCCTGTCGTAGAAGGCGACTACCAGGTGTACAAGTATGAAATGCAGATTTTTTTTCTAAAAAAAAAAAAAACATGTTAAATTCGGAAGAATGATAAAAAGTGCTTTATTCAAAGTATGCTACATCGCTTGTTATACATTTGTCTCACCTTTCGGGCAATTTGTCAATACCACGCCAGTAAACATCTTCCACTTTTGCTGCGAACCATTCATCGAGCCATTTTTTCACATCTTCGTACGAACCAAAGCGATGCTCAGCAAGTGCGTGACCCATCGATGCAAACAAGTAGTAATCGGAAGAAGCCAAGTCTGGTGAGTAAGCCGCATGGGGTAGAACTTCCCAGCTGAGTACTTCCAACGTGTCGCGAACTGGTTTTGCCGTATGTGATGGAGCATTGTCATGAAGAAAAATGACTTTGTGTTGCCTCTTTTGGGTATTGTGGCCTATTTTCAAGCAGCTAACGGTTCAAATTGGTCAATTGCTGTTGGTAACGTTTAGTATTAACCGTTTCCCCAGGTTTTAACAGCTCATAATAGACCACGCCCCTCTGGTCCCACCAAACACAGAGCATCGTCTTTCTGCCAAAGCGATTCGGTCTTGCGGTCGATGTGGATGGTGCGCCTGGGTCTACCCATGATTTTTTGCCCTTGGGATTCTCAAAATAAATCCACTTTTCATCCCCTGTAACTATACGATGCAAAAACGACTTCCTTTTGTACCGAGCGAGTAAACTGTCGCACGTGTTTTTGCGCTTTCCCCATTTGCCTGTCGTTAAACTCATGTGGTACCCATCTACCGGTCTTCTGAATCTTTCCCATCTCTCGTAGCCGATTGGAAACAGATTGTTGACTAACGCCCAATTGCTCGGCGAGTTGTTTTTGTGCTTGCGAATCATCTTCGTCCAACAATGCTTGCAATTCCACATCTTCGTATTTTTTTGGCGGCTTTCTACGTTCCTTGTCTGCAACATCGAAGTCACCACTTTTAAAACGCCGAAACCATCGTTCACACGTATCTTGCGATGGAGCATATTCACCATAAGCTTCTTGAAGTAATCGGTTTGATTCAACAGCAGTTTTCTTCAAATGAAAACACAAAATTAATGCTGTCCGCGAATGCTCTTTGTTCAGTATAAATTTCGACATATTGAACACAACAACACAACACTATGCACACACTTTTCCAATTTATCACTCGTGCGCGTCTGACACTTGTTGATGACACAACAAAACGACGCAGTGTCAAATCTTTATAGCACCAACTGCATTAGTGCACCATCTGTTGACTGAAATCCGCATTTCATACTTGTACACCTGGTAAAAGAATAAGTTAGATGATAGGAGCCTAGATCCGACCAGGCATCGTAAAGTTGCTTAACGTTTCATGGATGTGCCGATGTCCCCGGACTGTGGGAAACGAATAGTATGATGAAGCTCCCAGGTAAAATACCCCGCCTCCCCGTTCGGATCTCTGGGTGGGAGCTGATTAGGGGCGTCAATATGCGTATATCGCAATTTTCAAATAGATTTTTGTAACAAACGAGGTTTAAACTTGAACATAAATTCAGTGCACCAACACTTGCAATCAAGTAAGTCTCATGGCTCTCATTAAAAACAAATTTCTTGCCTGCCTCTTAAATTCCAGATCCTTTTGGTCAGTTGCTAGGGCCATTAGTGAAAATTTCACTTAATCTACCACCACTCACACCGCCAGATACTACTATTGCTATAACACCTGTTGGCTAAACTCTTTGCTTCACATTCTACTATCGATTTCCAAGGAAAAACACGACCAACTATTCCCAAAGCACAGTGAAGAATGCCCGATATTGTCTTCAGACGGCGTATCATAAAACGTATTTTTAAAGAAAATAGACACGGAAAAAGCTTCTGGCGCTCATGGAATACCTGTCATAGTCTTCAAAAATTACGCGAGCGAATTAACATCAGTTTTGTATAGACTTTTCAACCTATTCCATACAGAAAGGAAATATTTCCTTCCTGCTGGAAATGCGCTACAGTTCAGCCAATACCCACAAAAGGCACGGAACCCTTGCCAAACAACTATCAACCAGTCACACTGTTTTTAATAATATCGAAAATTATGGAAAAGACTATCAATCAGCATCTTCTAAAATATCTAGAAGGATATTAGAAGCGACCATCAACATGGCTTTCGTAAGCAAAGATCAACATACACTACATTTGTTGGATTCTTTTCAGAAGAGAGTTGTTATCTCGTTTGGAGACCGAGAACTCACCAGTAACTTTGATTCCTTGGAACATCGAAGAACGGTTGGCGACTTGAGTCTATTCTATAAGTGTATGAAGTTCGTGTCACTATTCCTACAACCCTTTTCAAGCAGTCTTTTATATGGAGAACCCCATCCCTTCAGACTGATTTGCCCAGGACTGTGTTTCCCACCGAGTACAATTTGCAGCGATTCAAGATTTGCAGTGATTCAAGACCAACGTGAATCGCTTTTTTCGCACGCCCGTCGCTACTCTATAGTAAGTAAGTAAGATCTACCTAGACATGGAAAATGCGTGTACAATTCAAAAGAAGAGTTTCTAGAATATTATTTGTCTGTGTCTCCAAAATCGTGCACGCTATATTTTGTTTTATAATTCTGCTCAAATTTCTAAACACAAACAGTAGAAAATTAACTCCTAAAAATGCAAGAATCCAACAGACAATAAAAAAAAGTTTGGTTTGGTTGGCCTTTCTTCGTAGCTTCTGAGCTATTGTTTTAAATTAACAAGGAATTATCTTGATGAATTGATTACGCAAAGCGAAGTACAAGGTGATATGTACTTGATCTATAAACAGGCAATAAAAAAGTCTTAGAGCAAAAACATAATTTGTAATTATTTCTAATTAGTTGTATTATTATGTTATATCAAAAAGGAAGACTACACATAAATGCCCCTTAAGATGAGATCAATATTGAATATGGTAATTGAGAGTGAGGGAAGTATTTATGAATCGTCAACTATTGCACATAGTACACTAGAAACACTGCTGAGACAAAACTTCCACTGATCCACCGTCTAAGGAAGCTTTAATGCTGCATTAATCGTACTTAAACAATTATTTTTTCTTGCAGTAATTAAATATCTTGTTTTGGATTAAAAGATTTGTGGATTTAAGTTAATGGAAAGAAGAGAATCAAGCCTCTGCCTGTGCAGGATGCTCTATAAAGAAAAGAGGAGGCGTAAAAATAGGTCGATCGTTACGCAGCCGCTGCGTTTAATTAAAATAAACAACTGGAGGTGCTGCTGTAGCATAAAAAAACCTTGTTCTTGACATTACTAGTGCATTTTCTTTGTTTTTCAACAGAAAATTGGTTTCCTTTCATCTCAGATTTATACCGTGCGTCCTCGTGTATCTGGAATAAATTAATTTTTTTAAAAATTGTAATACACCGTGCCATAAAAAATTAAGAGAAAAACAATGTTATATATTTATCCAATTGAATATCACGATTATTCTCGAACAAGGATCATTATATTGATGGCATTGTGACAAAAAAAGTTGAAGGGACACTTGAAAAATGTAAATGAAATGAGAACCAAATTGCAAAATAATTGCAGACATGCAGGAAGAACCACCCTAACTCTGAATGGAGAATTCGATTTGGAGTGCCGCTTTAGTAAAGCCTACATTCAAGTCTTTTTCTCAAGATTCTTATTTCAGGGACTTTGGTGTGGCAGTCAACATGGATTGGTTTGAAACGAAACTATTTAAGACTATAAAATTAAGACCCAAAATTTGGCACACCTACATTATCTGGAATGGTAGAAATGAGGAACCTATCTCTTACCCTAATCACATAAGTAGTTCATAACTTTAAATTAAATTCATTTTGAAAAAAAAAGAACTCCTCATTATCATTATTGGCCGTACTAATCAAACGTTCTGGTAGGATTATCCAAACGTCAGTATACAGGGAAATCTACATACACAGGGCAGTATATACATACGGAGTTTAACAATTCTATTGAAACTAAACGTAGAGCATAACCCGGGTGCGTACTTACGTGTCTTTTGTTGATTATTGAGAGACTTTTACAGCTTAGATAGCAATGTCGGCACGTGATTTGCAATATTTTCTCGAATAAATCGATTTCCGAATACGCGACATAAATTGGCCTCCACCTAGCCCTGATTTGACGTCGATAAATTTTTCTGGCGCAATATCTCCAAGTTTGTAGTAATAATTAAAGAATAAGCTAGAAAGGACAGCGACCCCGGAAACGACGTGCCGAGCAGTTATCAAGAATTTCATCGCTCACTTAAAAAAATGACGGAAGAGTAACGGTTCATATTTTGATATCATTATTTTAAAAAAAATGAAAAACAACGTCGTTTGATATATAATATTCATTAGTTTTTGGTGTTCCGTTCGGAACACTTACGGGATTTTCCCCAAAAATATTTGACATATAAAGCTGAAATTTGGCACAAATATAGGAATTGATTCTTTGTATTATTTTAAAAAAATCCCTGTTCCCCCACCCTATCTCGAATCATAAACTGTAGATTGAGTGAAAATTATCACGAGTGCACTACGTTTGAGAATATACCTGGTAAATGGGGGGTGAAATCAGAAGTGAAAAAAAAAATTCTTTACCAGGTCATTCAGTGTGGTGTTAATTGAAAGCTTGTGAAAACACTAGTTCAAAAATATAGATGACGTAATACTTCGGCACACTTTTCTTTTTATTATTTTAAAAAAAAATGTCTGTCTCCCCACGATACCTCGAAAAATACTGATCAAAAAATTTTGAAAAAATTCTAGAACATTCTTTATAAACTATAGATTGAGTGAAAATTATCACTAGTGAACTAGGTTTGATAATATATCTAGTATATGGGGGAGGGAAATCGAAAGTGACTTTTTTTTATCAGGTCATCCAGTGCGGTGTCAAATGAAAGCTTGTGAAAATATGAGTTCAAAAACACATATGATGTAATACTTGCGCACACTTTTGTTTGTATTATTTTAAAAAAATCCCCCACCCTATTTCAAAAAGTACTGATCAAAAAATTTTGAAAAAATTCTGGAATACTCTACATAATGTAAACATTGAGCGCAAATTATCACGTTACGTTTGACAATTCATCTGGTATAAAATAACCGGTCAAGTGCAAGTTGAACTTGCGCAATTAGTGTTTCGTACGTTGATTGCTTTAAAAATAAAAAATTTTGTTACGGAGGTATAGAATGATCAGTGACTTCACAAAACCCACCCCAAATGAGTTTTCAACAAAGTTTGTTTCCAATCTTTACTGAAAACTGATGACCTTGAAATTTTGATTTTTTTTTTAATATACCAGATAAATTATTAATGATGTGATAATTTTTGTTCAATCTACACCCCGTGGACAATATTCCAGAATTTTTTCAAAGTTTTTTGATCAGTACTTTTCGAGATAAGGGGGGGGGACAGCGATGTGTACGCAAGAATTACAATATATATGTGTATATATATATATATATATATATATATATATATATATATATATATATATATATATATATATATATATATTGTAACATTCATTTTTTCCTAGATTTTAAGACCATGTAATGTTACTGATTTTTCTATTTCAAATTGTACTTATTTTCATTTTTGTTCCGAACGGTATATTAAACAGGGATTCCCAGACGTTCGGTATATACGGTGGTGCGGGTTCCTGACCGAACCTCTCGCTACGCCGCGATTGGTGGAATGTTTGATCGGCAGTTTTGATTGGAGCGTCGTGATACTACTGGCAAAAGTCGCACGATTATTTAAGGCTCCGCAGACCGTAAATCGAGGTTGTTTTTCCATCTAGCCGCAACCAGGCAGTACCATCAAGCCGCTGCCGGGCTGTTTTCCATCTAGCCGCAGCCAGGCAGTACCGTCTAGCCGAGAGGCTATTTTCCATCTAGCCGAAGTAGGCTAATTTTCATCAGAGCCGCTAAGTAAAAGCACCAGTGTCTTAAATAAAAGCCGTAGTGAGCTTTCTAAGTGTTGGTTAAGAAAAAGTGTGAAATCGGGCGTAGTCGATCACAGCAGGAATAAAAAAAACAGTAAGTCTACAAAACTCCCTTCAATAGACTTATTCGAGAGTAGCGCCTTAACTGCAATGTAAAACAGACTAAAAAGTGAAGTGTGAAGCACGATTTCTCGTCTTCGGGGGTTATAATAGTCTAAAATTTTAATGTAACAACTACTAGTTAGGCTAGAATTTGTTAGGTAAAACTGTAAAGGTTAGAACTTTTCATTTTAAAAACATGAATAAATTTTCTTTTTTGATTAAAGCTAGTGTCTCACTGAATATTTATTTTTCTTTTCAGGATAAGTTGTACTAGACTAATTCTTTTTAGTAATACCCATAAAACCCTTCAGCATTTTTCCATTTTTTTTAGCTGAAGTTAGATCCTTTCTATTTTAAAATGGATGGTGCCCAAAATTTCGTACAGCTAAAGCCTTTTAAAAAAAATAGAAATTAGTTCCAAAAAGACGTAAGACAATTATCTCTTACCCATATCTCTCTACCAAGGAAAACTGAGCTAGTGTGTGTTTAATTTCTTTAGTTCTTTTAAAATCAGGGTTCACTCAATTCAGTATCAGAAATTAAAGCGGGGCTGCAAGAAAATTGTGCTCAAGCTTGGGGCGTCCAATATTCAAAGGTTACAAAAATGACGCAGTGTACGTGGGGCGCAATTAAACACCTTTTCACAGGCTACAAAATTACGCCCAAGCGTGGGACAAACAACTTCTCACAGGGTACAAAAAAAGATGCCTCAAACTGAGGACATTTTTTTCAAAAGTTACAAAATTACGCCCAAGCTTGGGGCAACATTTTTTCACACGTTACAATATATATGTATGTATACATATATACATATATATATACATATATATATATACATATATATATATATATATATATATATATATATATATATATATATATATGACGTGTACTTCTAACATGCACCGCTCTGGGAGGAATTAAACGGGCCACATCCTTCGAACACTTTCCATGAAAATACTTGTAGAATAGGCTCAAGTCGCCAACCGTTCTTCGATGTTCCAGCGAATCAAGGCCACCTGTCAGTTCCGGGTCTGCAATCAGACGAACAGCTCTTCTCTGAATAGAATCCAACAAATGCAGTGTATGTTTGGGACCGGAGCCCCAAACATGGGAGCAGTATTCCATAGTTGGTCGAATTTGAGCTTTGTAAAGAATTAACAGTTGTTGTGAAGTGTAAAGCTTTCTGGTTCGAAATAATATTCCCAACTTCTGAGAAGCTCTCCTTGCTATGCCTGTAACATGTTCATGCCAGGACATATTTCCTCCCAAATTAACGCCCAACAAATTGAGTGACGATGTTAGAGGAATAGAGTGCCCCCGACATAACTATGTCGGGTTCAGCAACGTTAACTTTTTTAGAAAAAACTGCCGCCTGGGTTTTTGTAGCGTTAAATTCCACTTGGTTGCTGTCACCCCAAGATAGAATTTTTTCCAGGTCTTTGTTAAGTTGAATGACTTCCTGCTGTCTGCGGATATTCGTCTGAGTAGCCGATGTCCGAGCGTTCAAAGTGAATGAAGAGAGTGTACTGTCATCTGCAAAGCTGTAGATTGGATTCTCGGTCTTTTCCAGCAGATCGTTAATATAAATGAGAAAGAGAGTAGGAGACAGTATGGAGCCTTGGGGTACACCGGCGTTGATAGTGAAGATGTTAGAAAGAAATCCGTCGACTGCCACTCGCAAAGAACGCTCTCTGAGGAAACATGAGAGCCACAAACAGAACTTTTCCGACATACCATAAGAACGTAGCTTAGCCAACAGCCCATCTTGCCAAACATGGTCGAATGCCTTGGATATGTCAAGAGCAACCGCTCGAGATTCTCCAAAGTGTTCAATTGCGTTGTTCCAAAACACGTGTTACATAAGTCAGGAGATCTCCTGTTGATCTATTTTTACGAAAGCCATATTGGTGATCGCTAATAATGTTGAATCCTGCAAGATATTTTAGAAGATGCTGATTGATAGCCTTTTCCATGACTTTCGATATGATTGAAAGCAGTGCGATTGGTCGGTAGTTATTTGGCAAGGTCTTCTTGCCTTTTCTAGGTATTGGCTGAACTGTGGCACATTTCCAGCAGGAAGGAAATATTCCCTTTCTGTAAGATAGGTTTAACCCCTTAAGTCAAAATTTCACTTTCAAAACTACATGGCTCAGATGAGGCCATCAATTCCTATATTATTACCAAATTTCAATTTTCTATGACAAATAGTTTCAAAGAAAATCGGGTGTGACAGACAGACAGACAGACGGACAGACAGACAGACACCGAAGTCATCTTATAGGTGTTCCGTATGGAACACTAAAAACTATGTGCCTTGACGACATCGAAGAGGTTTCAGTACCGCGCGTCGTTCCTCTAGCGACAAAATAATTTTATTTTGTTTGCTTGTTGTAAAACAAATATTTACTACCCAAAAAAAACGTTTATTACTAGATTCTAGATGCTAGATTGATATTGACTATTAGGGAGCTAAGATGCTTTTTTTTTTTTTTTTTTTTTTTTTTATTGGTCTAGCACACGTGCTGCAGGGAAGTCCCTAAAGCGCTCCAGGAGCGGCACGAGTGCGGAAAAAGCGATTCACGTTGTTCTTGAATCGCTGTAAATTGTACTCGGTGGGAAACACAGCGCTGGGCAAATTATTCCAAAGGGATGACGTTCTCCATATAAAAGATTGCTTGAAAAGCGTTGTACGCGGAGTAACAAGCTGAACCTCATACGGATGCGAAGCACCAGCGCGACGTGTATTTCTAACATGCACCGCTTTGGTAGGAATTAAGCGGGCTACATCCTTCGAACACTTTCCATGAAAATACTTGTAGAACAGACTCAAGTCGCCAACCGTTCTTCGATGTTCCAGCGAATCAAGGCCGCCGGTCAATTCCGGGTCCCCAATCAGACGGACTATAACTATTATACATTACTGACTAAGAAGAAAACCGTGAAAATACATATTGGGTCTTAAGATATATACATGTCAGGAACTTCTTGTATTTAATTTAGAAGTAATCACCGTACGGAACATTAATTGCGCAAGTCCGACATGCACTTGGCCGTTTTTTTTTTCTTCTCTAAATACTTTAACAATAACGTTTTTTTTGTACTTTGAGATACCGTGTATAAGAAACTTGGTAACTACGGACATACCGAGTATAACATTATAAGTTTACGTTTATTTATACTGTCTCTCAGCTTGCGTATAACTAATGTAATTTTGAATGGTTTGATTATTTTAATATCATTAATGTTTACCAGGCCAATATTAAACTGTTGCACAAAAATGCTTTGTTTTAAAAAAGATATTGTGTATTTATACAGAATAAAATAGACCTCAAGTCATGCTATTAGTTGCTAAAATTTAAAATAATTTATTTGAAACTCACTGCGAAAAAATATACTTCACAATTTTACGATAAATATTTTGAAAAACTTATGACGATGAATGTTTGTGAAAAGTATACACTTTGTAGGAATGTTAAACTATGTAAAATTATCAAACGCCTACAGCAATAATTTTATAACTGAAATATTCGTTTTCCCGGATATTCTTATAAAACATTTATTTAAATTGCATATTACGAATGATACGCTGCATGTTGCGAAAATAATTTTATGAATGGTTAAATAGCATAATGAAATGTATGTATTTCTAAAATGTATTCCTCTTTTTATCTTTATTTGATAACAACATGTAGGCTGAAAAGCTTCTGGTCGAGCTAATTAAAACTTTTGCAAAATTCATCATTCATCAATATAGTCTCCTTCAAGAGCGATACAATCACTCCAACGCTATTCTAACATTTCTATACCTTTCTTGTAGAAGGATTTGTCTTTGCCTTCGAAATAGGCCTCAGTTTCGGACATAACTTCATTACTGGAGCCAAATCTCTTTTCCGAGAGCATTTTTTTTTGTGGTCTGCGAATAGAAAATAGTTGCTGGGCGCCAAATCTGAAGATTACGGTGGATGAGGAAGCAGTTCGAACTTCAATTCATGCAAGTTTGCCATCGTAACCATTGACTTGTGACACGGTGCACTGCCTTGATGAAAGAGCACTTTTTTTGTGTCACGGTGAGCAAACGCGGTACCCATTTCGAATAGAGCTTTCTCATGCCCACATGTTCATGCAAAATATGACCAACAAGTTCTTTTGATATATTTTTTGATGTTGTCAGTTCAGTAGCATTTGTATCTGTACGACCGCGTTTAAATTCAGCATAGCAGTAAATGATGAGTGATTTTTCAGGGGCAGAGTACCTGTAACACTTGTCAAGCCATTGCTTTGCTTGAACGGTCTTTTTTTCCCATCAAAAAACAGTGTGAATCAACACACGAAATTCGATTTTTTCCTTTGTTTTGAAAATATCAAGAGTAGCGTCACTAAAACCACTGTAACTTGTAAACTAATCGTCGAAATGTCATGAAATTGTGACACGTATCGTTTGAAGATTGGTACTTCCTAAAAATCATATGGGTTTTTTGAAAAGGGCGACATCTATGTGTCATAACAAAAACTTTTCGGCCTACGTGTTACAAGTTTGGTTACATTATAAATAAAACCGACCAAGTGCAAGTCGGACATGAGCAATGAGTGTTCCGTACCGTGTATTCTATGAAATTCAGTCACAGGCTCATCTTAAATATAAGAATTACCAAGTATATATACGGTAAAAACGCATCTTTGTAGTAAATATTTACTACCTAAAGTTTAATTATAAACAAATTAAAGAAAATTATTTTTTCTCGCTAGTTTGGACACCACTCATGATGGAAGTTTATCTGTGATTGGCCAAATGCTTAAAGCAGTAATGTACTGAAAAGTAACACCGCACCGAATACGTACTGATATTTCGTAGCTCTTAGACACGGTTAAATTCACAACTTTCCACGAACAAAAATATTCACCATATTGTCAAATCAAAGTTTTTTTTTTATATC
Source organism: Pachyrhynchus sulphureomaculatus (assembly GCA_019049505.1). Classification (NCBI taxonomy): domain Eukaryota; kingdom Metazoa; phylum Arthropoda; class Insecta; order Coleoptera; family Curculionidae; genus Pachyrhynchus; species Pachyrhynchus sulphureomaculatus. The sequence continues at coordinate 9,351,094 of CM032450.1, forward strand.
AGATAAATTCTCAAACGTTATGCACTCGTGATAATTTTTGCTCAATCTGCACTTTATGGAGAATAAACCCAAATTTTTTCGAAATTTTTTGATCAGTACTTTTAGATAGGATGGGGGGGCAGCAATTTTTGGTCATTTTTTAAAAATAATATAAAGGAAACTTTGAGCGAATATTACATCATTTATAAGTTTGAACTCGTGTTTTTACAAGCTTTCATTTGACATCCCACATATGACTTTCGTAAACATAGATCAACAGGAGATCTTCTGACTTATGTAACACATATTTGGAACAACGCAATTGAACACTTTGGAGAACCTCGAGCGGTTGCTCTTGACATATCCAAGGCATCCGACCGTGTTTGGCACGATGGATGTTGGCTAAGCTACGCTTTTGTGGTATGTCTGAAAAGTTCTGTTTGTGGCTTTCATGTTTCCTCAGAGAGCGTTCTTTACGAGTGGCAATCGACGACCTTCACTATCAACGCCGGTGTGCCCCAAGGCTCCACACTCTTACTCTCTTTCTTATTTACATTAACGATCTGCTGAAAAAAGACCGGGAACCCAATCTACAGCTTTGCAGATGACAGCACGCTTATCTCTTGATTCACTTAAGTCAAAATTTAACTTTCAAGGCTTTTCATTGCCCTATCAGTTCCTATATTTGTGCCTTCAACTTTCTATGCCAAATAGTTTCGGATAAAATCGGGTGTGACAAATAATCAGACAGACACCGAAGTGATCCAATAAGTGTTACGTAGAGAACACTAAAAATCAAACCAACATGAAAAAGAAAATTGATTTCAACAAATATTGTACAAATTTCTATTAAATATTTTTTAAACATTTTGTGGCTGTATTTTCCAAATTATTCGGTCACTTTAACATTTCACACACGTATAATTTAGTTTTGCAGACTTAGAATGTAATGATAATTATTATCCCTATTATATACATATGTTGCATATCGGTGTTAGACTAGAGTGAAACAAGTTTTTGCTTTTAAAGAACATTTAACAGTAAAAATATACAAGCAGTCGATACTGTTAAAATTATTTTTATCGTGAGTTATACTTCAAAGATTTGACTAATGCCTTTTTGAAAATACTTCTTAGTACAAGCTTTTGTATCACAAACAATTTTTAACTGTCGAAATAAAAACTGAATTGAAAATTTGTAAATGTCCTGTATAATTTATTTATTGGACACTTAGGATGATAACAGAAGTTTGGAAGTTCCAAAAACCGCATTCACCATTGCAAGAAATTTCAAAGTTAAAGTAAAACCTAGTTGACTAAATCATTAAAACCCGTAGTTAGGTATTAATAAAATATTTGTAAAATATCTTTGTTACGTGTTTAATTTGCAAATATGTATATCAATACAATGGTTGTTATAAATGCCGTGAACCTTGTTGGAGGAGGGTTGAATGATAAATGTGTGGCAAATTGGATACAGGAAATTTTCTTAAATTGAACATAGAGATTACTTTGGGATGACAATTCAGGAGCATCGAACAAAACATTTGTCAATTCAGTAAGAAATAGGGGTCGGAGTTTGTGTTGTCCATTCTAGAGTACCTTTAATCTAAAATGTCACTTAACTTCACACACAACTTCCTTTTTTATACCCAATTTTTCGTGAAAATGTTGGATGAAAAAATGAACATTTCTTTTTCAAATGTGCACAATTTTTCGAAAAAAACGATATTTTCAAATTTTCGTACGTTATCCACTAGTTTTTGAGATATATTAAAGAAATTTTTTTGTTTTTTTTTTGTTCTAGGTTGAAATCTACGGGAGCAACCGTTTCAAGCCTCACATAAAAAGTCGTCTTGTCATATTGGATTCTGAAGCGGCCATTTGGAATTAAAAAGATAAAAAAAATTGTACAGTTAAATATTTTTTTAATAAAGTATTTCAAACCAATTTCGACTGGACCTGGAGTGGCCTTACCCCTTAAGAATTTTTTTAAACTCTCTCCAGTCTTCTTGCATGAGTTAAGAGACTGAGGGTTCCAAATAACAGTTGCAAATAATATAACCAGTATAAAGTGTAAACTGTCAACTGTTTTTGAACTTTAAACCCTTTACAAGTCTTTAAAATCAAAACTAAATTTTGTTGCATTAAAATGCAGTAAATATTTCATTTGATCCAGTTTTGTCAAACTAGAACAAACATAAAACACACACTATGGCATAAGTATTCCATGACATAAAACTTCCATGTGAATGTTTTATAGCAAAGCACTTTGCTATAAAACTATATTGCACTATACTTAAAATAACCAAAATTTTTTTCATCTAAGAACCAGATAGATAATAGACAATCATATTGCATATAAAATTTTAACTAATTTATTACAGAACTAATCTATAATAAATATTATATATATATATATATATATATATATATATATATATATATATATATATATATATATATATATATATATATATATACAGGGACGAGCAAAAGTATGGAAACATTTAAATTCCCAATCTCTAGTCTTAACATTTAAACGGTTTACAATTACAATATTTATTTATTAATCGTGTACATGCTAACAAATATTTTAAAGACTAAAACAGTTATTGTTTATTAGAAATGTTCTTAGTTTTTAACGTAACAAAAGTATGGAACCATTTTTGTTATAAAATAAAAATTCGTCTAAGACAACTAAGATGTCGAAGATATTTAATATTTAGTGGGATATCCTTTTGCGTCAATCACTGCTTGACGTCTCCTGCCCATAGAGTCAATAAGCCTAGCATAAAAATCGGGTGGGTCGGGTGGTATTTTTTCCCATTCTTGTTTTAATGCGATCCAAAGTTCGTCCGGTTTTTTATATTTCTTTTCCTAATTTGTTTATCCAGATAGTGCCAAAGATTCTCTATCGGGTTCAAATCAGGTGATTGTGAAGACCAGCGCATCACCCGAATCCTTTGTTCAGAAAACCAATTCTTGGCCAAGCGAGATGTGTGTCCATGACAGTGGCAAAGCTTCTTCATAATGAATCAAATTATTTTCCAATATCTCAAGATACATTTGAGCATCCATTCTGTCATTTATCTTTCCAAATGGCCCCGTACCAGACCGTCGAAAACAACCCCATACCATGATATTTCCACCGCCATGTTTGACAGTAAGTACAAGGTACTTTGAGTCATATCTTAGACCAACTGGTCTTCTTACATAACCCGTAGAATCACTTCCAACGAGATTGAACCTACTTTCGTCACTAAAGATTACTAGAGACCACTGATTTTGAGATTTTGATTAAGAAAATGTTTCTATACTTTTGTTCGCCACTGTGTATATATATATATATATATATATATATATATATATATATATATATATATATACATAAGGAGAACGAGAAACAAGAGAGCGAGAAAAAGAATGATGTATATAAGGCACGAATAAAAATAATTAGAACGGAGTCCTGTAACATTTCAAAATAATTTAGAATATGTATTATGTCTGAGTCTTCGCTTATACATATAAAATGACTGATCAATTTTTTATGCAGTTTTCTTTACCGTGTAAGTAGGTCATCTAACTAGAAGTAAGGTTAAATTTAATTACAACTGTGTCTGTTATTTAGTTGATATTACACTTTCCACTTATTACCTTAAAATTTCTATAATTTTTTCAAATACAGCAAATGCCTCCATTCTAAATCTAATTAAAGAATATGCTATATTAACAAATAATCGCACAAATTTAATGTAATATTTATGAACGTAATTATTACTTTCTATAAAGAAGTATTTAAATAGGTACTAGAGTAAAATATGGCTGAATGGTTCATTAATATTTTTAAAAATTAGTACCCAGTACTTCCCTCGCAAACACACAGTTGTAAAATTAATACTGAATTTGTCTTTTTCAGACTAGAGAATAACATGCAGCATCCCTAACCCTCAACCTCTTTAAACCCTGACATGTATGACTATAAATAATTGTGCTCAAAATTTGTTTATTATCACAACCGAAAACCGGTAAATAATATCGTAATATTATCGAAACTATACCTTTAACAAGGGGAGTAAACAAAAGTTTCAATAATAATGAAAAAATACGGAAAGGAAGAGCTGACGTGACGATAAATACGATAAACCCTGATTGATGATTTTGCACAAATTTGTCAAAAGAAACTTCGGGAAGGATAGGGCGACAAGAAACTAAAACCACAATTTTTGTAAAGAATTTTAATATTTCGACGTGCTTTCAGATTAAAAGGCCTACTTTTGACCTGACGGATCAAAGCCCCTAAAAATCTTGTAAACTAAAATTTGTTACTCTTATCTGTGCACATGTTCGAATATCATATTCCATGAAAGTCTAGTATGTGATGCATAATGAGTAATTAAGAGATCTGAAAGCAGCGTAGTAAATTAAATTGTATAGTGCCTAATAAATTGTAGCAATTATGCATAATCCAATAAATATAAAAATGACTAAATTAAAAGCCACAACCGGCTAAACGTCTAATTTGAACTTTAATAGTATGATACATTTTAATAGTCACAGTGGCGTATCGTAAGGCAGATCGTACGTCCATCTCATATCTGTCTCGTCGTGTAGAGCAAGATCGAAATAAATAGTAATAATCGGAGCCATGACTAAAGCATACGATGCGAGAAGGAGAACTGTCCGTCCCAAAGAAAAAAATAAAATATCGGGTTGTAATTGCCCTGTGTGGCCTGACGTTGTCCAGAACGTACACGATCCAAAACATTAAAGTCACCGCTTCAAAACCGCTGGTACTATATTTTGCACGTTTTGTGCGTCACAACACCTTTTCCCAAAGTTAAACAAGTCATTTGTGCATCTTCAGACGTATTTTTTTGCATTTTAAATGCAGTGCTGTCGACCGATATCGCTTTAAAGACTGTATTTTGAGGTTATGGCACTCCCACACATAAAAGTGGCGGAAAATTGTTTGAATTTGAACTGATTTTTGAGAAACATATTTCAAGGGTACCGACTAATTTGGCCAGGCCTTAAATTAGTTTTATTTCTCAATTAAGAAGAAAGATAAGTCAATAAATGGTGTTGCTATCCTATAAAGTTTTTCCCCTTCTACCCCATATTCCCTTAAAGTGACATTGTCACAGGTTCCTTCCTCACATCAACTGCTCTATGTGTACTAATTTAATTTCGTTCAGAAGTTATTCTGGCAACAGATAGACAAGTTTATCATGGCAACAGACAAACAACTCGACAGAACGTTAGACGGTCATACCAACGAAATTAGCAAAGATGCTTTTGTGATCTAGGGACATGAATAAATCCGAAAATCTCAGTGTAGTAAAATGGAACTGCCTAATTAAAGTAACTATTTAAGAGCTATCATAAATATCTCGGGAAAGTTCAACAAATAAAGGAAAGTTATTAAATATAAAGATTTCTTTACAGTCAATAATCTATAAACATGTTGCAGAATTAGGACTCTTGTCTCAATCAATAACGCCATGAAACGCCACTGGATAGCGGGATTTTAGTAAAATCACAATATATAAATTAAATTTAAGATTGTTCTCACTAAAGTTGTAACATGATACGAGGCTAACACATTGATTCAGTCAACTGGTATCGTTTTTCAAACGAGACAAAAACCAAAGATCTCAGACTCCGCAAGCATTAAAACATGAGACGAAGATTCCACAACCACATGTTTTTGTTTTCTTTATAGATTTTTTTTGGTTATGTTATTTCCAAGTACTTTGTTTTAATTACTTTTCAAGCAGCTGGTCTTTTGTAATCCTCTTTTGATATATAGAATCGAGCAGAGCCGGGCTATGGGAATTCTGATATCAAATGAGGAAAACTAGAATTTTAAGAGGGCTATAGAGTTCAAATTACCGATATGTTCTATTTATTACTTCCCTTGTTAAAAAGACGTCTTGTATTCGTGAAAAAACCCACCGAGATTTTTGGATTTCTCCACGTTTTAGAGATAGTAAATCATGTGTTTTTTTTTTATGGGTCTAGCACAGGTGCTGTAGGGAAGTCCCTGAAACGCTACAGGAGCGACACGTGTGCGGAGGAGCGACACGTGTGCGGAGGAGCGACACGTGTGGGTCTGCTAGTACGATAGCTTTGGAACTAAAGGAGATATTGATTCATATTTCGTATATATAACACGTCCGCTGAAAAGTTTTTGGTCTAGCTACTTAAAACACACTTTTTTTGCAAAATTCGACTTTATTCATCAACAGAGTCTGCTTCAAGAGCGATACAATCAGTCCAACGCTTTTCTAACATTTCTATACCTTTCTTGCAGAAGGATTTGTCTTGGCCTTCAAAATGGGCGTCAGTTTCAGCAATAACTTCTTCACTTGAGCCAAATTTCTTTTCCGCGAGCATTTTTTTGAGGTCTGCGAATAGATAATAGTCGCTAGGGGTCAAATCTGGAGAATACGGCGGATGAGGAAGCAATTCGAACTCCAATTTATGTAATCGTAACCATTGACATGTGACACGGTGCATTGTCTTGATGAAAGAGCACTTTTTCTTGTTCAGGTTAGTGGGGCCGTATCTTTGCGGTTTCTGCCTTCAAACGCACCAAGAACTCTATATAATATTTGCTATTACTGGTTTTTCCCTTTTCAGCATAGTCGATGACAATTATTCCATGCACATCCCAAAATACAAAGGCCAAAACCTTCCCAGCCGACTGTTGTGTCTTTGGTGGCTTCGGGCGGCTTTCACCGGTTGCTGTCTACCCAGCTGACTGCCGATTTGATTCCGGTGTGGAGTGGTGGATCCATGTTTCCTCCATTGTCACATATCGCATGAAAAAATCCTTTTTATTGAGTTTAAACCGGTCTAAACAGCGCTCAGAATCCTCAACGCGTTGTTGTTTTTGGTCCACTGTGAGCAAACCTATTTTGGAATAGAGTTTTCTCATGCCCAAACGTTCTTGCAAAATATGACCAAAACGTTCTTTTGATATCTTTAGAGTGTCAGCTCTCTCACGCAATGTCACTTTACGGTCATCCAAACCTCATTTGGGCGTCCAGAGCGTTCAGCATCATTTGTATCTGTACGACCGCGTTTAAATTCAGCATATCAGTAAATGATGAGTGATTTTCCAGGGGCAGAGGCCCCATAACACTTATCAAGCCGTTGTTTTGCTTGAACGTAGCGTTACTAAAACCACTGTAACTTGTAAACTAATAGTCGAAATGTCATGAAATTTTGAAACGTATCGTTTGAAGGTTGGTACTTCCTAAAAATCATATGGATTTTTTGAGAAGGGCGACAACTATGTGTC